>CM019070.1:138585607-139133107 GCA_009667805.1 Leptobrachium leishanense
CTCCCTGAATATACTGAATGAGCAGGTTTTTCTATCAATGGCACAGCGGGCATATTCGAAGATGGCAATGCCAGGATTCATCAGGCTCAAATTGTGCAAAAGTGGTTCAGGGAGCATGAGACATCATTTCCACACATGGATTGGCCACACTACAATCCATACCTTAACCCCATTGAGACTCTTTGGGATAATGCGCTGGAGAAGACTTCACGCAGCGCTGCGACTCTCCCATCATCAGGCTCCAAGTCAAGGGGGAACGCGTCCAACCAGATATTAGAGTGTATGACTTGATCTTGTCACATATTTTTCTTTCTCCGGCCCTCTACCAGAGGCTTGGGTGTCTGAGGGTGCTGGACACAGATCTCCCAACCTGGTATCTGCTGTAGCCTCTTTCCTGCTTTGTTGGTTACAGTCCCGAGTGCTCCTTTCACAACTGGGAATACTAGTGCCTTCACTTTCCACATCCTTATAGATACTCTTCCAGCCCTCGGTATCTGTTCAACTCCTCATGTTCCTTCTTCCTGATGTCATGGTCACTGGGTATTGCCGCATCCACCACCACTGCAGTCTACCGTTGTCCTGATGTCGGGATGGTTGGCCAGTACTCTCTTGCCTGTCTAGATCTAGAAGTCTCTCTGAATCCTTGCCACTATCTGTAATGAATGCCCTTGAGATAAAGTGGGTTGAAGTGTACCAGAACTGACAGCGGAAATGTCAATGGTTTCACAGCCAATGGTCTGGCAGGTTTAAATGTAATTTAAAGGCCCCTCTCACCACTCCAGGACTAAACGCATTAACATATCTATATCCCAAAGCTCTCAGGCATGGACTGACGTTAGTAGAAGTATAAATACAGCAGATGGACTTTTCAATTCTAAAGTAGTCTTTTTTTGAAGATATATCTGTAAAATTTAACCCATTCACAACCATGATCGTGTACACAATCAGCAATAACAGACACAGCAGCCCGAGATCATGTTGAAACGATCCAGAGCTATTCTGTATGATTGCAACTGAAATTTATTTGTTGCAAACAGATTTCATCTGCATTTGGGCTCCTTAAGGTGCCCCTACAGTTTTAGCATCCTGGACATGATGCTCGAGGTGCGAACAGGTTTTAAAACATGCCGGGGAATTTTTCTAATTAACGTTTCCCATCTGCCCCTGCATGGAGCTCAGAACTGCAGTAACTCCTATTGGCCAGCAGATGGTGATATCTGCCTGCCAAATATATTATTACAGTAAGGAATGAATTGGGAATATTCCCAAATATTTCTTACTGTATAATTAAATAAAAATGATTTTCCACAAAAAACTCTTGTTCCTGACTGGTGTTTTTTTGTCTCTCTTATCGTGCACTATTACATTCTTAACGCTACCATTAGCGCTCTTATAGGTAAGCGTTAACGTTAGATTAAGTGCCTTTAACGCATGCCCCATATGTTATATTCGGAATGCTCACGAGTTAAAAAAACAGTTAGTGTATCAGTGATTGTGTTCCCTTCCGCGAGCTTACTGTACTTTTCGCATCCTATACTTAACATGTTTTTAACTCATTTTATCACACTTTCACTTGTAAGTCTCACTGTCAATGCTCCACTGTTCTCTTACAATCACGCACATACTTTGTTAACCCCTTTACTACTATGTGATGGGCACTATTTCGTGCCCTGCACTGTCTCTCGAGAGCAAGTTCGTTCAGGTCACTCGACCCGGCAGCACAACTCTCCATGGAGTCCTACGGACTGCAGGAAGTGATACTCGTGGCGACTTGTTAGCGCTGCAGCAAGTATCCAGGAGGGTAGCACTGTGTTACTTGGCAGGCTTCTGAATCAGCGTCTGGTCCAGGGGCGTGCAGTCAAGGGTGGCAGGGGAGGCAGGGCCTCCCCTGCCATTCCAGTAAGTTAATGTGCTCATTCTGCTGCAATGACATGTACAGTGGCAAGAAAAAGTATGTGAACCCTTTGGGATTACGTGGAGTTTTGCATGAATTGGTCATAAAATGTGGTCTGATCTTCATCTAAGTCACAACAATTTGAAAAACACAGTCTGCTTAAAATAATACAACACAAACATTATATGTTTTCATGTGTTTATTGAACATAACATGTAAACATTCACAGTTTGGGTTTGCAGCGGCTTTTCCCTGCACTATGACGGCCCTGTGGTGCTTGCTGAATACACCGCAGGGTCGCCGCAATGGGATCGCCAAATCGCACCAAATGGAAGAGAGTGAAAAGTCACCGAACGTGCGGTGACTTTCCGATTCTCTTTGAATAACCCTGTGAGATGCATCAAAGAAATGGTGATACCATCAGTGTGTGTGTGTGCGCATGCGTGCGTGTGTGTGTAAGAGGGATCGTGGTAAGCTGAAAGGTCGGTAAAGCTTCACCCTAAACTGGACAAACAGAATATACAATTTGGATTCTTTTTTTCCCGGTTGCTTTTTTGCCCTTTTCAGCTCAGCAACGTTGCCAAGTAAACCTTACCCATTAAGATCTCTGAAAGGCCTGAAATTGGAAGTTCAGGTACATTGTTAGTCCTCACGTGGATTTACGAAATGTAGATGTTAAGCACGAAATGATTGTAGTTAATGACCGTGGCTTTGAGAGTTATTCACCTGCTGATCACTGGAATATTATTATAAATGAGGTTGATTTTCCTCCTGACTACCTCATTTTTTCTCAACATGGACCCATTACTTTCCTATCACATGTCTGACCCTTGGATATGAATGCTCAAGTGCAGACATAATAAAAATATATTAACTGTTCTATTGCTGCCCAACCTCATTTCGCGCAGGAGGAAAGTCATCACGTGAAGTCCCAGCTTTTGCTGATTTCCAAGCCGGCGAATCATTTGTAACAGCAGAAACCATGGCTGAATTTCACAGTGGAAGTGGAATTAGATTAGTTCGCTTGTTGGATTAGGAACCTTGTACCATATAATGGAATTTCTGTAACTCACGGCAGATACAAGAGAGTTTATTATTCACAAAAACACAAATATGTTTGTATGTATGTATGTATTTCTAAAGCAATTGGAATCCTGATTGCAGATGGTGTTTTATCTGGGCTGCGAACATCAAACAGCTCCTTCTTATGCAAATAGAACAAGTCAGTAAACTGCTTGCTGAATTTGTTTCAGTGCAAACACCTATGGCTAGAATGTAAAATGAAATATACACTGTATACATATCTATATCTGTCATTTCATACAGACAGGGGGCTGGAGGTGAGGGCAGAAAGCAGGCAATGTCCACACTTTATAACCCCTTCACTACCAAGATCGAGATATCTCGGGCTTCAAAAAGCACCATCTGGTGCCCCGATATCAAGATATGTCGATCTGCTGATCTGCAGACCAAAAGCAAATGAAATTCGTTTGCTGTCCAACGAATTTCATTTGCTTTTTGTGTGCCCCCAGAGTTTTAGCCCTGTGGGCATTATGCTCCAAGAGCTAAACCTGTAAAATTGGGAAACTGAATGCTCTAAAATATTGGGCTTTTAGCAGCCGACGCAGGTGGGAAAAGAAATAGACCTGCAGCTCAAACCTCTGTAATTCAATTTGGCAGTAGATGGCGCCATCTACTGGCCAAATAGGTTATTTACAGTAATAACTATTTATTACTCTATAGTTAATTAAAACTGAGGTTTACAAAAAAAACACTGGTTTATGAAAATGTTTTTTTTAATCACTTGTAATGAAGGGGTTAAGTGGCAATATTATCATTATTTATATATCAAAAAAGATACAAATAACAGTTACGTACCTACACAATAGGAGTCATTCAGAGAGCCCCGAAATTTCAGCTCTCTCCTTCGGCAACCCTTAATTTGCTGACCTTGCAGTGAATTCAGCTTTCACCAAAGGGACCCCGAAGTGTACCAAATCAATACACTGAACGCCGCCAATAAACCCACCGAACGCAGCTGCAAACCGCAGAAAAACCACCGTACGAATAAAAAAACCCGCCAAATTGATGAGCAGAAGCGGTAAAAATTAGCTCAGCACACAGGGGTGAAATGGCTCAGCAGCGAAGGGGTTAAGAAAAACAGGATTTTTTTTTTACATTGAAACCTATGGAATTCACCGGATTAAACCTGCCGAATTAAACCACCAAACATCAGGGCAAGTTGTGTCACGTCCCTTGTCGCCACCGGCGCAGGAAGGGCTAATCTGGTGCCGCTGCACCTTGAATCCACCTGGGCAGTGCTTGAAAGGTGCTGCCTTGCTGAGAACTGGCACACCAGGTGCACCTAATCAATGGTTCCACTTTACTACTTACTGAAGCCGCACCCTTCCCAGATTTGCTTCAGCATTACCTGATGTCCAGTGTGGAGCCTGTGGTGTAAGAAGTCTGTTTATCTGCTGCTTACCTATATCTGCCAATTCGTGTACCAGACCCCCTTGCCTTGGATAACCAGACTTTGCCACTCTCTGCCAGCCCTTGACCCTTGGTATACCCACGACCACTCTTTTGGACTACCCCTATTGGACACCGCACCTGGAAACCTTTTATTTGCTGTGACCCCTATTTTGTATCAAAGACTTTCAGTGTTTATCAAGACCTTCATCTGCTGCCATTCTCTGCCCTGCTACCAGATTCCCAGTACCTGGACTCCTACTCTCATCACCCTTAAACATCTGTCTGTTAACATCCCTGGTGGTATTCCTGAGTGTGGCTCAGGGTTAAATTTCAATGCTGAAAACGGTAACCCCAGCCACACTTGGGCTGATACATACCTGTCCCTGTGCTCCCTCGCTGACCTCCCGCATTAACCTCCGTGGGATCGCGGCGTCCTGCTTCCAGGTTCCCTTCTCGGGAGAAGGGACTCCCATCTGCATGCGGATCCCTCCGGCAGGGGTTGGCACGCCGGCATCTGGCACTTCTGCCCTGTCCATCTGTCTGTTAGTTAACCCTGTTTGTCCTGAGCTCTGTATGTTTTTTTGGTTAACCCCTTCCTGTCCTGCCTTTCAGTTCCCCCTTGTATCTGTTAGCCCTATTTCAGTCTTGCCCTTCATCTGTTGTTATACCCAAATAAAGCTCCTTGTTTAACCCATTTGTGCCTCCAGTGTGTCACTGCATCCCTGGGCTTGTACCCTCACCCTCCTGGGTTAGCTGGTCCCTGACAGGTAGCTGAATTAGCGCCTGCTCCAGAATAGTGTGTTAAAATGAGGATGCTACAGGGAAACCTGCATGTGCAGGTTTTCCCCGTTAGCATCCCCATTTTAACCCACGGCATGGAATAGTGCCCTTAACCTTCCTGGCTGTTTTCCCGAGTGTGGGTCGGGGTTACATTTCTATGGTAAAAGCGGTAACCACGAGCCACACTCGAGCAGGATACATGCCTGTACCTGCACTCCCTCGCTGACCTCCCGCAATCGCAGTCTCCTCCGTCCGATCACGGTGTCCTGCTTCCTGTTTCTCTTCTCACGAGAAGGGAACCAGGAAGCAGGACGCTGCGATCGGCTGCAGGTGACTGCAGGGGTCAGCGAGGGAGTGCAGGTACAGGTATGTATCCAGCCAGAGTGTGGCTCGGGGTTACCGCTTTCAGCATTGAAATTTAACCCTGAGTCACACTCTAATATTGCCTGGGGGCCGAATAAATGGTACCGGTTCTGACATATAAAATATGTCAGAATCGGACTGCCAGGGAGGTTAATATGCCAAGAAGGGTTTTGAATGATTTGGGTAAACTAGAGAAGAAATGTAGCCGTATGGGCAGTAACTTAACGAGACTGGAAAAGGAGGCGCTGAAAGACCTACGGGAAGACTAACAAATTATCGTAAAGCCAGCGGACAAAGGGGGGGGGGTTGTTATTTTATCCAAACAACAGTATGTGGTAGAAGCTGATAGAATCTTGAGCGATCAGGATACTTATGAACTGTTGAAAGGAGACCCTACGGAAAAAGTCACTAATATAGTTGAGAGATTCCTAATAAAGGGGAGGGATGAAGGTGTCCTCAACGAACGGGAATTTGAATATCTTAAGGTTCCTCATCCGCGTATTCCAGTCTTTTACTGGCTCCCCAAGCTTCATAAAAGTGTCACCTGCCCTCCGGGCAGACCTATCATAGCAGGTATTGATGGGGTCTCCAGCAGAATATCTGAGTACCTCGATCACCTGCTGCAACCTATTGTGGCTCTGGGACCTTCCCATCTCAAGGATAGTATTGGTGTCCTTCAATATTTGGAGCAGTTAGAATGGCAACCGGGATATTGGCTTGTAACAGGAGATGTGGAGTCTTTGTATACTATAATTCCTCATCATAAGGGATGCGAGGCGGTTACCCATTTCCTTGAGGGGTCAGGAAACTTCTCCCAGAAACAAATCGATTATACGGTGGAGGGCATTTTGATGGTCCTTGAGAACAATTTTTTCTCGTTTGATGGTAAATTTTTCCTGCAGAAGAGAGGCACGGCTATGGGGGCGAGGTTCGCGCCCAGCTATGCGAACCTGTTTATGGCCCACTGGGAATCCCAGTGGGTTCATGGCTCGCATGACTGGGCGCCTGACCTCGTCCTCTATAGGAGGTACATCGACGATGTCCTCCTTATATGGAGGGGCACGGAGGATGGCCTTAAATCATTTATGGACCATCTGAACGCTAATGACTGGGGCATCAATTTGACATTCAACTGGAGCACCACCATGATTAATTTTCTAGATTTAGAGATATATGTTAGGGAAGGGCTATTGCATACACGTACTTTCTTTAAACCCACTGATGTCAATAGTTTCATTCCCCTTAATAGTGGGCACTTACCATGCTGGCTTGAGGGAATCCCCCGAGGGCAAATACTGAGAATGAAACGCAACTGCACCGATTTAAGAGAATATCAGCAGCAGGCAGATAAGCTGACCGATGCCTTTGTCGAAAAAGGTTACGACAGGGACACCGTTTCAAACATTGTGGAGGAAGTTAAGTCTATCGATAGGTGTACCCTTATTGAATATCGAGCACGTAAAGATCCTGCACCCCATGATTCCGCTGCGGTCCCTTTTATCTTCGACTATAGTGTAGGCAATAGGGGTATCAGAAATATAGTTCGCCAATATTGGGAGATCCTTAGGCAGGACCCTATTCTACGAGACATCATCCCCGACAAACCCCGCTTCATTTGTAGGGGGGCAAAAAACATCAAGGACATTGTAGTTAATAGTGCCTATGTGAGTAGAAGGGATAGAGGAGCTCGTATTTCGGGGGTCCAGGATGGATTCTATAAGTGCGGGAAATGTTTGGGCTGTAAGAACTTTTGTAAGATCAAAAGATTTCATGATATGACTATAGGTGGCAAGACCATACGTATTAAGGGTATACTTAACTGTGCTTCCAAATATGTCATATATTGTCTCACATGTCCATGTGGACTTAACTATATTGGTAGGACGTCCAGATCCCTGTCTGTCAGAATAGGGGAGCATCTTCGTAATATAAGAAAAGGGCATGAGCTACATAGTCTATCTTTGCATTTTAAGGAAATACATGCATGTGATCCAGCGGGATTAGAGTTCTGCATTCTTAAGAAAGTTAAGAGAAGTTGGAGGGGGGGCGATTTGGACCTCATTTTGGCTAAGGAAGAAATGAGGTTCATTTTTGATTGCGGTACTCTGATTCCTGCTGGCCTGAACAGTGACTTTGAAATTCGTCACTTTTTATGAGTTACCTTTTTATAATATTTTTATTTAATTTTCTATCATATTGTCCTGGCTGTGATCCCCATTGACCAATTTTTGGTATTCGATGGAGCTAGGCTACTTTGTTCTATATAGTATTTTTTTATTGTATTTTTATACTTCATCCATATTATCCCCCTTTTTTTTTTGTACTTGAGTCCTGTATGTTGGTCTATTATGGTACATGTGTATATTTTTCCCCATTTTTTTCCTTTGCATTATTTATCCATCCATCATCATCTGTGTTTACATGTCGTTTCTTATATGTTTTCTTTTTCACATATGGAACCTGCATCTCATGGAGACATGTATGCCCTTATCGAATATATGTCTATTATAAGAACTTGACCTGCGGGGCAGATGTGTAGCCCGGTCGACTTAATGTGAGGACTATAGACCTCCTCCCCAAAGGTGGCGTCTGCATCAAATATTCTGCGTGCGAGAGGAGAATGATCGGCGATTGAGCACTGCGGCGCATGCGCCCGCCCTCACGTAGGAAGCTACGCTGTTTCACTTCCGGAAGAGAATCCCGGAAGTGTTATGATCCAAGCTGGAACGCAGAGAGGACCGGAAGGGGCGCCCTGCCGATACACCTGTAAATTTGTAATTATTATTATTGTTCCTATAAATGTTTGCCTGTTAGACCTGTGTAAACCATATTCTTTTTTTGATTCCAACTGATGAAGCTGCGTTAGCGGCGAAACGCGTTTTGGATGTATCTGTTTATTTTATTTTATTTTTTTATTAAATCGTTTTTTATCTTCCGGTGGTGAGGTTATCTTTTACTCCTACATAACGAAGAGGGTTTGGTGTATCCCTGTCTACACCCAGGCGCTTGTACAGAGCCAGTGATTCCACACAGGCTCCCCACCACGTAAGTGTTGCGACCACCTGGCTTGTACGATCTTTCAGTTTGCTATGTTGCACTATGGTATGTGTCTGCTTCGTTTCATGTATGGCCCATGTGAATAACTTCTGGAACTGCATGAAGACGGGACGGGGTCATCCCTGAAGAGACCCACTGCGATCATAGTGAGCCTTAATTGTACAGGCTCCAGTACATGTGAGTTCCACCATTTCTCGCATCCACCTTATATCTGTGCATTGACATACTGCACCATATGCGTATTTTCTCTCCTTTTTTAGTTTTTTCATGCCAACTCACCATCATCTGTGTCCATTGGACTGAAGTGTCTCACAGGTCATTACCGCATTTCATTGTTTCCACAATATTTTTGGAGTGCACTTGCCCTACTTGTGGTGTACCCCTTTTTTTCACCTCCCGCAAAAGTGGGGCACTGGACTAGCGCTGTTCTTTTTCTCTTGTCTACGTGTACCTTTTTGGGTTGTTTGGGAAAGACCCTTTGAGAACTTAGCTGCTGTTCTGCTTCATTGTTGTGTTGTTTCTTCCCCTCCACCTACTGCCACCCCAGCGCCCCCTTCTCTTGTATTTGTTAGTTAACCCTGTTTGTCCTGAGCTCTGTATGTTTTTTTTGTTAACCCCTTCCTGTCCTGCCTTTCAGTTCCCCCTTGTATCTGTTAGCCCTATTTGAGTCTTGCCCTTCATCTGTTGTTATACCCAAATAAAGCTCCTTGTTTAACCCATTTGTGCCTCCAGTGTGTCACTGCATCCCTGGGCTTGTACCCTCACCCTCCTGGGTTAGCTGGTCCCTGACAGGTAGCTGAATTAGCGCCTGCTCCAGAATAGTGCGTTAAAATGAGGATGCTACAGGGAAACCTGCATGTGCAGGTTTTCCCCGTTAGCATCCCCATTTTAACCCACGGCATGGAATAGTGCCCTTAACCTCCTTGGCTGTTTTCCCGAGTGTGGGTCGGGGTTACATTTCTATGGTAAAAGCGGTAACCACGAGCCACACTCGAGCAGGATACATGCCTGTACCTGCACTCCCTCGCTGACCTCCCGCAATCGCAGTCTCCTCCGTCCGATCACGGTGTCCTGCTTCCTGTTTCTCTTCTCACGAGAAGGGAACCAGGAAGCAGGACGCTGCGATCGGCTGCAGGTGACTGCAGGGGTCAGCGAGGGAGCGCAGGTACAGGTATGTATCCAGCCAGAGTGTGGCTCGGGGTTACCGCTTTCAGCATTGAAATTTAACCCTGAGTCACACTCTAATATTGCCTGGGGGCCGAATAAATGGTACCGGTTCTGACATATAAAATATGTCAGAATCGGACTGCCAGGGAGGTTAATATGCCAAGAAGGGATTCCAGTAGGAGTAAACATAAATAAACAAAATCTGCGTATCAATAGTAACTCCTTACCCAGCTAGCATTTCTTCTGAAAAAGATTGGAAATCCGGTGTCATAACTGTGAGAGATATATATTGGCTGTAATATTCTCTAATGCCATTGTATACCGTCACAGTCATTAGCACAAGGTGAGTGAACTGCTTACATGACTGGATCTTGGGGGAACAGAGAGCCTCGGGTCTCTGGAGACGGAATTTGCAATGAATGATTTCTTGATGTGTAATGGGCGATACAGCCTATCTATCATTGCTCACATAGCTGTAAAAATAGGATTTTTTTTTAATATTCCATGGGCGGTAATTGAAGTAGAGAAGACAAATGACATTTATTATCGTACTAGCAATATTTGACACCAGCTGACGTTATGCATTTTTTCCCCCTCCTAACGTAATATTTATAATTATATTTATAGTGTTTTGCCCCTTATTACTATACAGCTGCGGGAAATAATAAGAAAATTCTATGTTTGCGCATTTCATGCCTGTTACGTTATATAATTGTAAATCTCATTACTGTCTGCATTGAAATCAGGATTGGGTGAAAGGATTAATATGTAGAAGATAGATAGAATTTAAAGCAGGCATGTCGAACTCTGGCCCCCACATGTTCTTGAATTTCAACTCCCATGATTCTCCGGTTATCTATTGCATTCAAATGGTTCTCGCAATTTTAGTCCATCAAAATCTGTGGGGGGGGGGGGGTAGACATCCCTGATTTAGTGGTTTGATGGATAATCTGGGCACTCAAGGTCCCTAAAGACTGGCAGAGCTTCTTGAATATACAAACTCTGAACAGATCTGCAGTGCCAGACTACAAAGCTCTGGTATGAAGGCTGGAACGAATTGAAGGCACTATCGAGATTCAAGCAACGTCTGATTTTTATCAAGTTAGATATTGGTGAAAAATCAAGCCTTTATATTTCAAGCATCCATGTATTAATTTGGCAAATGTGGATCACATTAATACACATCTTTTAAAGAGACCCAAGAACCACAAAAAGCTTTGTTACAGATGTCATGGTAACAAGAGGTCCCCTATTCTTTTGTCCCTCCACATAAGGCATTATTCCAACCGAGCCATTAGATTAATGACTCAAGTCACTTGCAACTGCAGCCTCGATATTAACGGTCCCAGACACTATTCTGGCCGAACCTCAATCTTTGCAGATATTGTGGCTGGTTACTGTATTATGTGTAGGAGCCATTCATGTGTTGCTTTCTCAGAGAATAATCAGCTTTTCCAATGTAACTCTTTATTCTTGGCTCAAGACGGCAAAGAACAGCGGCTCTGAGACCCTGGTGTTAAGAGGTTTTGTTTTGCAAAATCACTTAACGTTAAAAAAATCCAAAACTCGTCTCTGGTTTCAAGGGGCAAAGGCTGGTCAATACACATGTCCTCCCGATGCATGCTTCAGAACACGGGAACATAGTCCCCAGGGTCCTTCTGAAATCCTAGCAAGACTCCACTGGGTCACACTTTTTGTCGTGGAGTCCCATGGACTCCAAGGGCTGATATCAACCGTGCTGTTGCCAGTATGAATCAGTGACTCCAAACTACTCCAGCGATGATGCGAGCCACCAATACCCCACCTTGGTGAGAATAGAGCTGTTAATAGAGAGCTGCTAATGTATAACAGCTTGTGTACAATTTATTCATTAGCCGGCTGTTATCAACGTCTCAGTTGAAGTACGGCCCCTAGTGTCTCATATTTGCAAAATGTATTACACCTACTCACAAAAATATGTCACTTGAAGAACCTTGGTCTGTCTTTGAGAAATGTACGGCACTCTTTTCTGAGTTCTACTCCTCTAGAACCATCAACTCTCAAAAACCCCTTGTCATGTCCTCCTGTGTTTCTCCTTGAGCTCATAGGAGAACGGTTCCTTTTTAAGGCTCGTGTCAGACGAGCACAGTGTGAAAGTCCGTTTTTGCGCACATAATAACGTCCGTCGCAGCATAGAATAATCGCCAATGGAGCCCCCCACAAGAAGTGCGCCTGCACTGAACTGCGGACGCACAACGGCCGCGGCCCACGGACGCAAGGCAGGCAAGAACGTACAACCCCTAGAACGGCCGCACAAAGTGCGCTGCGTCCGCAACATCCGCATAGCTTTGTGTGTGAGTGAGGAACGAGGTCAGACGGACTGCATTTGTACGGCCAGCATTTTTGACGGACAAAATGGTTTTCAGATTTAATTTATGTTCCCTGCTACATCCGTCAAAAATGACGTCAGTTTAAAAAACGGACTGTGTGGCCATTACTGCGTCTAACGTCAGAAAGTGCGTCTGTACTGCAGGGGCGCATAGTCCGTACAAAATGCGCTCGTCTGACACCAGCCTAAGCCTTCCACCCTTCCACTCTGATGTGGTGCTGTAGTTTGGTTTGCTTGACTCTGATGTGGTGCTCTAGTTTGGTATGCTTGAGCATCACCACCGTGTGTCTTCTGGGCATGCTCAAGATCACAGGCCAACGTTATGTGCTGCATCCTATTGTTACCAGAGGGGTGGAGCATTCCCCCCTTCATCAGGTCTGCCAAATAGGAAGGTACCTCAGGGTTTGTAAGTCTTTCTTCTTCCTTTTTCCAGTGCCCTGTTATTTTTTTATTACCCATCTAAGACTTTATACACCGTTTGATTTCTCTGGTTCCTGATTTTTGGCTTGTCCTGACTCTCTTGATTTTTCCATTCCTACACCGTCCCCAGCTCGTTCATCCACTGTTGTGCTCTTCTCCTTTCTCAGATCTCGGCCTGTCTTTAACTATTCTCTCTCTACTTAGCCCGGCTTTCTAAGTGCTGGTTAGGTTTGCGTGCTCGGTTATAAGACATATTTGCCTTTTGCCTATAAGAGAACTGAAAAAGGAAATGTTTAGGTCGGAAAAAACCAAAATTGGGGAAAACAAATATCTAAAGTTACGGCAGTTTCACAGGTCGACTGCTTTGGCTTAAAATTTGCAATTCCCTGGTCGATACAATAAAATTGCAGGAATACAACCCTCTCCTGTGCATGTTTTGTTAAATCTCGAAAAATCTATTTTCTACTAAACTAAATGTAAGGTTTGATGTCCACGGTAAGAAATAAAAGATGGAAACAGAATTTTGTCTGCTTTTAACCAGGCAAAAGTGCGAAATGAAGTGGCATAAACATTTTTGGGGAAGAAAAATATTCCGTAATGTTTTTTTTTTCATTTAGAGGATAGCACAGTGTCACAAATATAATGGAAGCTCGAGGGTTTGCAACATGTGTGATTATTAAAGGCGAAATGCTTCTTACTTCATACAAATTGAATTCTTTCATAGACTGAAGGGCTTTTAGCATACAGTGCAGAACTCCGAATTAAATTACCATGTAAAGTGCTTTTAGATATAAAGCTTTGTTCCACCGAAGTTTTATTTTTTTAATTTTTTTTGGGGGGTTAGACTGGGAAACCAGAGGGGGCGAAAGATTCTGATTACGTTTGTTACGTCACATTATAATGCCCCGTACTAAATTACAGGTTTCTTTAAATCAAATTATAAGAAGGGAATGTTACGTTGGATGTGATATATCTCTGATGTTTTTTCTATCCTTCAGGATTACAGATTTGACAAATATTAAAAGAAGATTATATCTGTCAACGGTCCACAAAGAGTTATCTGCGACTCCGTTGCATGCGAAGATACCCCTGCTTATCATCAAACGCAAAGTTGTGAGTTGATTCAAGATAAAATTGGGTTGAAACGTTTAAAAAATAAACTTTTTAAAGGATCAGGTCTCTCTTATCCTTCTTTCCCTGTCTTGTATATTTAAAAGGAAACAAAGTAGCAAAACAAGAGGACATAGTCTTAGATTAGAGGGGCAAAGGTTTAAAAGTAACATCAGGAAGCATTATTTTACTGAGAGGGTGGTGGATACATGGAACAGTCTTCCAGTAGAAGTGGTAGAGGCCAAAACAGTGATTGAATTTAAGCAGGCATGGGATAGGCATAAGGCTATCCTAAACAAAAGATAAATCCAGGTAAAGTATCCATGTAATTGGGCCGAAAGGTTCTTATCTGCCGACATTTTCTATGTTTCTATGTCCATCTATGTATTGTCCTAATTTATTGTCACCCCTGAACTGCACCGTGGAGTATGTTGGCACAATGCAAATTGATAAGAAATAATAATAATGAAAACTGAACGCTCTTTCGCTTTGTTAACCCAAATGACAAATTCCAGAGGGCTCTACTACGTTCTTCACACAAACGTTAACGCGTGCGCAAAAACGCATTAACGAGAGGGGCAAAACCCTTTGCACTGAACGTCGTATTACAAAGTCAGCGCAACAAACGAGCGCATTTGTCTAACGCGGGTGGACCTGTGCGAACCCTTTGCGAGCGTACTGTACTGCGCGCGTCCTATACTTAACATTGGGAGCGCAAATGCGTTTGTGCGCTGGTATGCGGATGGGATTACCATCCATGCGCAGTTTTTAACGCACAGCGTTTGCGCGCATAATTTTAACGTCTTTTAAAAGCTGGTGGTAACGGCAAATCTGAACGTCCTGGCTGAAACCAAATACACCAGCCCAAAAAAAAAAAATACAGCAAAGTATAGTTACACATTCTACACATACCCAAACAATAAAATTGAGAGGTTGTGCGTGTTTCTATTATTGTTGCAGCATATATACTCAGATTGATTTTGGCAGGCAGAAAAACTGAACGGGAAACAATTATGGTTCTTAATTCTGATTGGCTGAATTGCGTGAAAAAACAGTCCGCACACCGATTATTGCGCGTTTTGCGCGTCCGTTTTACGCGCGCAATTTTTCGACGGATGAAAAAATGCTTGCGGATTGTAATACCAGCATTAATTTATGCGTGTTAACGTTTAACGCTTAGCGCACAAATTAACGCACTGCGCGAGTGTTTTTGCGCACAGATTGTAATAGGGCCCATAGTATTTAAAATGCGGGGAAAATTAATGTTCTGAATAATTGAATACAAAAGAGTGAAGCGCCCACTAGAAATTAATGCACAACCCGCTCGCTAAACGTTGCGTATGGAGGTTCCTCTAAATAACCTTATACACTGAACATAAAAAGTATACAACGTAGCGCGAGTAAATATCAACTACCGGTTTGCGAGATTATACACGCTACACGTCTGTGGAAACATGTTCTTTTTTAAATTTTTCAAGGGTTCGCCTCCTTTGAAGGGGTATTCGTAATACTACAGGAAAAAAGAGGAGACCAGGATTGCGCAGTATATCATTCCAGATGTGCAAATATAATCACATCGATATTCAACTCACATTTACATGAGCCTACACCTGGGTCTAGGAAAGATTACTTTATGAGCCTTTTTTTCTTTCTTTCAGGCGCCCATTAGCCCCTTCTGGGATCCTGTAAACTCCAATAACGTTCCCCTGCAGTAAGAATAGATAAATACCAGGGATACCCCTAGTATAACATTCCAACAAAACAGTTTGTACTGTAAAATCAGGTCAATTTAAAACTCACATGTCCCAGAGCCCCAAATTGCTCCGGTAAAATATGCCTAGGGGATTTATAAGGAATCCCCAAAACCTTCTTGGACAGAAGGTTATTTATATATATATTATTTACATATATATTTTCCAGTGGATTTTGTGAATTACTTGCCATGGCCTACATTCTAGATCTTAACCACTTCATTACAAGGTGTTTTTACATAAAAGCACTGTCAGGAAGCAGTGGTTTTATGGAAAATCACTTTTTAGAAGCCGTACAGTATAAATGATGCTGAAGAAGCCGTACAGCAAATTTCCATCCTGTATGCACTGTTTGAAAGGCAAATTGCCCCATCTTCTGGCCTAAAAGTGCCACTGCTTCTACAGTGCAGCTCGGACTGCCTTCTTTCTGGTAGACCAACAGGGTTATTCGAAGAGAGTCGAATTGGCCCCGAAATTGCACCGAACAGCGAATTTCCCCGTACGGTGCAATTTCGTGGCCAATCAAAAGACTGGCAGTTCGCCAAATATTGGCGAATTGGCAGCGAAATACAGTGCTGTTTGGCGGCAGTGAACTCCCCATAGAGAAGCAATGGTTAATCTATTCAGAGAACACAGAACAGCAGTGAAATGCCCTGATTTTCGGTGCTTTTATTTGGCAGGTTTAATCAGGCGAATCCCATAGTTTCAGTGTAAAAAGACCTTTTTAATATTATCCATAGGTCCTTATACAGTATGTTATTTTCAGTAGCTTTTTTGCAAACACTTTTTAAAAGTTGCGGGTTTATTTCTCTCTTTTTTTACCCATTCGGCAGCTTTTTGTCTTTTTCCGGTGGCTGGTCGGTGCTCTGTTCGACGGGTTGTCGGCTTTTTTTCAGATCGATTCCGGGGGGGGGGGTTCCGGCTGATTTTTCTGTTGCATTCGGCAGTTTTACAGATCAATTCGGTGTTTTTCGGCGGTTTTTCAGATTAGCCACTTCGCTGCTGAGGACGCGCTCAGCGCGTCCTCAGCAGTCCCGCTAGTATGCGGAGGACGCGCTGAGCGCGTCCTCCCATCGGGGTCAGCGTTCGGCCGGGTTCCGGCCGATCGCTGGCCCCTCCGGTGCGGGCTGACATCCTGGATGTCAGCCCGGCATCCGGACCAGCAGCCGCCAGAATTAGGTGTCATCGCGGGGGCGCGATGACACCTAATTCAGGCACCCCCCCCGCATGTGCGGAGGAGGCGCCTGAAAGGGAGGGGGGAGGTCCTTCGGACCTCTCTCCCTCCCGATCGGCGGCGCACAGGGGGTTAACCCAGGCATCATTTGGAAGGGCACAGCCTGCCCTTCCAAATGATGCCTGGCATTAACCCCTGGGGAGCTGGATCGCGAATCGGCACTGAAAAGCGCCGGTTCGCGATCCTTTCCCGGAGCTGGCCGACATCTTGGATGTCGGCCAAGCCTCCGGGAACTCCCCCAGAGGACTGGCGTCATCGTGCGTAGCACGATGACGCCAGTCCTAGACTTAACCCCTAACTGCCACCAACTGTGGAGATAGGGAGTTCCAATGAACTCCCTATCTCCCGATCCGTGGCAGCTAGGGGTTAAATTTTGGTATCGTTGGATCGGCCAGAGCATGGCCGTTCCAACGATACCAAACATGAAAGTGAAAATTTTTGTAAAAAAAAAAAAAAATGAAAAATAAAAATAAAATTTTTTTTTAAAAAAATTTTTTAAAAAAAAATTAAAAAAAAAAAAAATAAACACTTTTTTTAATTTTTTTTGGTTTGTTAATGCAGCAATATTGTTCCCATTTCAATTATAATGTGAACAATGATGCTGCACTAACGATTTTTGTATGCGGTGCGTTTGTTAAAAATCTTGTAATTTTCCCCAAAAAAAAATGTAACGAGACCCCATCTCTAATTTTTTTAACAAGCGCACCCCATACAACATATAACCGCAATTGCTCGCATGTTAAAATGTGGAAAAAAACACTTTACACATTGTAAATTATTGAAAATACATATTTTATTGCATTTTTTGTTATAATATACAGACATGACATAACGTATACATATAATAATGACATATTATGAATCTACTGAGTCTGACGGAAAGAACGATATATAATATGTCTGGGTCATATACTAAAATAAGCCTTCAAAACACGTTTAAACATGATGCGCAAAACAGGTAAAAATGACCTCAGCATAGGGGCGGGAAAAGCCTCAGCAGCGAAAGGGTTAGTTAAAGACGGATTTTCGGCAGTTTTTCCGATCGATGCAGCGGTTTTTCGGATGCTTGTTCCCTGTACTTCAGGGACCATGTCGTGAATGCTGAATTCACCGCAGGGTCGGGAATCGGACTAGTCGAAGTGCGGGAAACGGGAGAGTAAATCTGAATAACCCTGAAAGACGTGTCCCAGCTGTTCATCCTGTTCTAGCACGCTGGCTGTAGTGTCTTTTTTAGGGGCTCATTCTGGAGCCCATATGCAAAAGAATTTATTTTGCAATAAACAAAATCAATTTGCATAGTAAGACAGGATCGACTTAACTCGATCTCGGGTAACTGAAGGAGCTCACTGCTTTTTCACACTGAGTTAAATCGAGTGGAGGGGTTAACCCAGAGCAGGTAGTGGTTACACACATCCTGGTCCTTTTGAGGCTGAGCAAATCCTTTTAAGCCAATCGGTTAATTTAGCTTAGTTATTTATTCATTTTCATATTTTATCTAAATTTGGAATGTAATAATTATAACAAATAATTAAGGGTTTGGAGTTAAATTAAAATGATGTGCCAAATGTCTTATTGAAATACCCTCAGATTGGTACAATGTTGCCGCCATATTATTCATAATATTACATAGCGAGATGACAGTGATATCTTTTTTCCCCCATCATTACAGCCTAAACCGCATTCTTGTAACAATGCACCAAGCAGGACTTACAGATTGCTCCTTGTCGCCGTTATCTGAGAATTTATATTTCCAGCGATGCAAATCATCAGCGCCTTGTAAAATTGCTAATAACTTTCCTACATTGTTTCCTGGAACTACACAATGAACATACTTTTATTCTGTAATTCCTGAAATAGATTTGTCTGCATCGAGAGGATTATGTCGAGCAGGGGCTCTTGTAGGAACGCAAGATTTCGCTGAATATCTCCTGATTATGTTTTAGTTAAATATATGAGAGGGAGACGAGGGCTGTGATAAAGACAAAAAAGTGTGGAATAACAAACTATTTTGCCTCTGGTCCAACGTAGCCAGTAAAAGGGAGCCGCTACGGAGAAATATGATAACCCGAGCGACTCCACGTTACCTGCTTTATTACAACCAAAGGGGTTATTCAGAGAGAGCCGATCTGGCCCGAAATGTCACCGAACAAAGAATTTCCCCATACGGTGCCATTTCCTGGCCATTCCGCTATTCAGAGAGCAGGCAGTTCGCCATATTTTGGCGAACTTCCTGCAAGTACGGTGCCTGTTCGACAGCAGTGAAATCCCCCATAGAAAAGCAATGGTTAATCTATTCAGAGCAGGGACGTGCAGTCAGGGGCGGCAGGTGAGGCAGGGCCTCACCTGCCATAATTCCATTAAGTGGGGACTGTAAATTTTTTAAATAAAACCTGCTGCTATATAAAATAAAAGTTCACATCCGCCGTCTGTCTCTGCTCCTTCATTTTTTGTTTTAGTTGAATATCTCAAGCTGGCTAATAGATTCATTGAAGTCTGCAGCGCACGTCTGGCGATGCCAACTTCCTGAATCTATGCTCTTCAGTGCCGCAGAGGCACTGAGAGCAATGGAATTGCTTGGACCAATGGGAAAATGCCAATGATCTCAAGCAATTCAAAAAACGCCTCCATGTGAGGCAGGCCTCCCACGCTTTGATTGACACAGGACAGTCATGTGACTGTCCTGCTCAGTCATGGGGGTGTGCCGCCGGACTGTGTGCCTTGAGGCACATCCTGGAGAGCAGCAAAAGATCCTGGGGAGGCCTGAGAACAGCAAAAGATCCCTGGGGAGGCCTGAGAACAGCAAATGATCCTGGGGAGCCTTGAGAGAGCAGCCACTTCCTGGAGAGCACTGGCAGCAGCCAGTTTCTGGGGAGCGTTGGCAGCAGCCAGTTTCTGGGGAGCGTTGGCAGCAGCCAGATCCTGGGGAGTGCTGGCAGCAGCCAGATCCTGGGGAGCACGGACAGCAGCCAGTTTCTGGGGAGCACTGCACCTGAACCTACGTAACCTGTGTATATCTGGCTCTGATACAAGTCAGTGCCTCACCAGCCACTGACCTCACTGCACGTCACTGATTCAGAGAACACCAAACAGCGGTGAAACGTTGCTGCTGTGCCCTGCTGTTCGGTTTTCTTATTCGGCAGGTGAATCCCATAGGCTTCAATGTTAAAAATATTTATGTTTATTATTTTAATCTGCAGTAAAAAAAATCTGTTATTCATTGATTATTTATATTTTTAGGATCTTTTAGGCATTTTCTGGGATTTTTTCAGCAATTTTTTTTCCTTTTTTTTTTTTTTTTTTTTTTTAAGGCATATTTTTTTTTTTTTTGTAACCGACCTTTTTATTATCATTCATAGGATCTAATATGTAAATTCCAGGCATTTTCGTTCAGTAGCTTTTTGCAAAGAGCATTTCAATTTTGACACTTTAAGTCGTATTGTTTGTTTTTTTTAATTTTATTTTTTCCCCCCTGTTCGTCAGCTTTTTCCAGTTGGTCTGCGCTGTGATCGCGACTCGCCAGCTTTGTCCGGTGTGTTTTTTTGAGGCCGTTTTCGATGGGTGTGCGACGGCTTTTCCTTGCACTCTAGGGACCCTGCGTTGCTTGCTGAATACACCGCAGGGTGGGGAACTTTGATTCCCTGAAGTGCAGGGAAGTGCGGGGAACGAGAGAGCACCAAAATGTCTGCAACATTTCGGTACTCTCTGAACAACACTCCAAGTCTCTCTATTAGCAGCTTGAGTCGTAACACTAGGGAGCCGCTAGTATCATCTCCTGGAGTCCATAGAACTTCATGGAGGTAAGTGCAACCCTATGCGAGCTCCCTGGAGCTGCGGAAGCACACTGGGAAGTATTTATTCCTGATGGTCCATTCTGCCGGAGGAAGTAGCGGATCACGCCACCTTTTGTACCGCAGGACCAGAGCTATATTTATCTTATATTTTACTCACCTTTTGTCCCTCGCAGTGTTCTGCGCATTCTCTTCAGCTCAAAGGCTTCTGAACCCAGAAGTCCCTGAGGCTTTACTACGCAATTTGCCCTCCTGCGCAACTTGCGTAGCTTAGGAACCTCAACTTGTACAGCTACAAACTTGCGCACTTTACGTACATAAATTCCATAGTGCCTGATCAGAGCTACATGCGCAAATCCGATCCTTCAGCTGCCTTTCTGAGAACTCTCGCTATTGTAGGTGCTCTGAGAGGGTGACGTCAGCATGCTCCCTGCATGCTGACTTGACTAGTGACCGATCTTGTGACCCATAGCCAGGAAATTCAACATCCCGGCTGTTGGTGATGCCGGTGGCATGGGGGAATCTTCTCTGCTTCACCCAGCGTTTATGCCAGGTGGGGAGAGCAGGGGGGATAGGTGGGGCACTCCACACATTTAGACCACTTTGAAAACCTAAAGTGGTCAGGATGAGTAGAGTGTTCCTCTAAGCATACTGGCTGGCTTGTATTTCAAAATTGGACTAACAGAGCTCCACAGTCCAGTATTACTTATTATATTCGTGTTCAGGAATGGTTAGATATCGGTGCTTAACATTTCATGTTTTTTTAAATCTTTTTTTATCCTCCGAACCCCTCCTGTACACATTCGGACCTGAGAAATGTGTTATGTCCTCTGTATATGTTACAGATAATAGTTGCATTAATGTACATAGATTACACAGTCACATTATCCCCTGCCGCGTAGAGCTTGCATTCTAATGGTGCCGCTTGAGAGACGGGTGATTTACAAAGCCCTGTTACTTATTAGCGCGCCTGCCTTTTTCATAACTGCGACTCTTAAGTACTATGAGCCATTTGGGAATCTGCATCGGTGAGATACATTTCCAGGCAGGGCTGACAATGCTATTTAAGACCCTAAGTAACAGCGACGCAACAAAGATATTAATGTATGTGAATTTACATTAACCCATTAAGAGCCACCGAATCACTGATTGTATAATTCCATTGTAGCAATCTTGGTCCCTATTCCAGCCGTGCGGGAGTAATAACGAGTAAGCCATTAAGTATGACGGCTGCATTCGTCAGTCATAACGACTCTCCTGCTATTCCAGCCGACCCAGGAAAGTCTCTTGCAGCTCCATTGCTATGCTGAATCCTGTAAAAGAATGCTTTCTATACTTCGTGCAGGAAGCCCTAACTTTAGGGAAGCCAAAGAATAACTAGCGATTACCATTACCACTGGGATATGGGCCCAGGTTCAGAACTTTCCTTCTAACTCTGATATCTACAAAAGTAAAAAAAAATCACAAAGTAAACAGCATAAAACCGATTAGAACAGGCGTCCTCAAACTTGGACCTCCAGATGTTTTGGAGCTACATCTCCCATGATGCTCAGACACGTATTAGGTTAGCTGAGCCCCATGGGAGATGTTCAAAAACATCTGGAGGGCCAAGTTTGATGACCTCTGGATTAGAATAACAAAGTATCATTGCCACCCCACACAGAATTGAAACTCCCAGAAATAGGTCACACCATCTGCTGATGCCACTTATCGACTTATCTTCCAACACTAGACCTTCAGTAGAGGTCCATGAACACTACTTTTTATAATCTAGAAACACATATTTCCTGAAACAATTATGGATACACAACTCTACACCAAGCAAGAGTCTGGAGAACTTTCACCGGTCAAGAGAAGAGACCCCACCATTTCGGTATTCTTATATGTTGGAATAAGGCCTGAAATCCTCTTTGGTCTCAAATCAATATATAATCCCAATCAATTGCCTGTCAGGTTTCAAGTATAAGGAACCCAGGATGTGGAGGCAGGGAGATCGAAGGTGGAGGTACACAAGTGTTACTCCGGTTAGAGTAGTCAGGGAGTTCTAAGGTTGGGGCTGGCGGCGAGGTACGTGGTCATGCGCAGCCCCCACTCTCTGGAACGCTCTCCCTCGTACTGTCAGACTTTCCCCTAACTTCTCTTCCTTCAAACGCTCCCTTAACCCCTTAAGGACCGAGGACGTACCATGTACGTCATTGCAGCGGGTCTCTCTTAGACCCGCTGACGTACATGGTACGTCCTGCCGTTTTTTGAGCGCTGGAAGCGATCGGATCGCTTCCAGCAGCTCAAACGCCATTGCAGGCTGCCTGGGAGTTGCTGAACATATTTTGGGGTGTTTTTTGGCAGTAACCCATAACTGGATTTGACAATTCATGCCTAAAGTACAATGTGTGTGAAAAAATAACACAAAAAGTGACTACCTGAAAGTTTCACATAGAGCTAGTGCATGGAAAGTGTTAAAATACAACTCTTTGAAGCACCCCAGGGTGTGCCCTTTCTAAAAATATATGGTTTGATGGGGGTAAATTACTTTGGCCGGCTTCAAAAATGTCCCAAATAGGACATGGGTGCATGATGACGAAATGTGAAAATTCCAAGTTGGAAAACTGAAATGCGCACCCCCCAAATAAGGCCTTTTAGCCCCCAAATGACCCGACATACCTATACTTGGGTGGTATCAATTTACTCAGAAGATGTTGCTGAACATATTTTGGGGTGCTTTTTGGCAGTAAACCTTAAAGTTCACAGTACATGTATTCTTAAATTGCGTTCAAAAAAAAAAATCACCAAATTTTTTTTTTTCTCAAACTTTGGCATAGATTTGTGGTAAAATGGTTTGCATGGAAAGAGTCAAAATACCCCAAGTTTAATACCTTGATTTGTGTACTTTAAAAAAATATGTATATGTGGAGGGTTATTCAGGAATTAGTGACAGATATCAGTGTTACAATGTCACTATCACTAGTTTTGAAAATAAACTCTTTGGAAATGGCAAAGTGCTACTTGCACTTATTGTTGCATAAAATAAGGAAAAAAGCGAGGAATATGTAAACATTGGGTATTGCTAAACTCAGAACTAAATTTAGAAACTACTAAAGAATAAATTTTTTAAATTTAAATTTTAAATGCGTCTATAGTGATCATCTTAAACCTGGTCATGGTTGGACAGTTTTTTAGAACGTTGCTCATCATTTTCCTTGGAGTCTTTCCTTTCACACCGGAGTATTCATTCCATCTCATTGGTTGAATGTTTCTGAAGCTCTGAAGATTTTATTGTTCTTCCGATGTTTCGATGGGCCTTTTTCTCTCTGGCGGTGACGCATCGTTCTTTACTTCCTGGGAGAAAAGTTTGCAGCATAATTTAAAATATTTGTTTCAAACCCTCAAATAGGAAAATTGAAATCTTAGCAAACACTAATTAGTAATCTGCATTGGCACGCACATTTTCATAATTCTGCTGTGACTTGCCTGTAGAATAATTAATGCAGTCAGCACTATCCATCAAAGGAAACTTCATAAGGTGGAAAAGAGCTACCAGATCTCTCTTGCAAATCATAATTACTTTGGAATATTGGGAGCGAACATTGGCCACCAGAGATCTGTAATCACAATCGTGCAAAATATGCTTCTTCATATTTCTATGGTTCACAGCTCAACTGCAGTATTTCATGTGCTCTGTTTGTAAATCAGTCGTCTCTCGATATAATTTTCTCATTATTTCCCTGGGAACAGTAAGCAATACAACTGTCTTGCCAGTAGATCGGTCTGAAAAACAACAGGCACACATGTTTCTATATTTTAATCGCTGCTGTGTTAATATTTCCAGAACTGTGAAGTGGGTCCCCCTCTATAAAGCCCCCAACTCGTCTGATTTCATTAAGATTGACATGGTTAGTTGTAGCCACTTACCCTGTGAATCTGGTAATAATTCAGCCCTTTACTAACACTTTATATTTGGATATAAACCAGATCTGTATTGACTCTTGAGCCCGCGGCCAAACGAGCGCACTTCAGAGTGGAAGGAACATCCGTGAGACTGGGACGTTCCTTCCACTCTGACATCCGTGTGGCCACCTCGCAGACCGCAGTTAGTGCGCTCAGCGCTGCAAAGCTCGATTCTTTTATCATTTAGTCTGGGGTCAGACCAGCGCACTTTTAACGTGCGTTCTGGCGCACATAATTACGGCCGCACTAGCAGCAGATGACGGGCAATGACGGCCAATATACGATGTACGGCCGCACAAAAGTCCGGCCGTGCAACGCAAGTGGAATTTGAACGCATTTTTCTGAGAACGCTGAACCGCTAGTACTGACGTACTGAGTGCGCAGCTGCGGCATAGCGGCGTGTTTGCGAGATTAGGAGATGTCAGACGCTGCTAATGTCCAGCCTACATAACGTCCAGACACAAAAAGAGTTTTATTGACGATCCGTACAAAATCACGCCTGAAAATGCGCGTCGTCTGACCGTTTTTGCGCATTCCGTGAACAAATACGTCAATGCGTTCGGACGCACTTTTTCACGTTCGCAGGGAAAAATGCTTTCGTCTGACCCTAGCCTTATTCTTTCCATTGTTTTTTTTTTCTTTTTCAAAAACCCTTTGGGCTCTATTGCATTCTCCGCACAAATTCGTACGCGCAGCACAATTTTTTTTGCACGCAGCGTTAAACGTTGACGCGCATAAATTAACGCAGGTATTAAGATCCGAGCTAATTTTTTCATCCGTCTGAAAATATTGCGCGTAAAAAAGAAATCGGTGGGCAGACTGTTTTTTCCCGCGATTCAGCCAATCAGAATTAAGAACCACAATTGTCTCCCGTTCAGTTTTTGCGCCTGCCAAAATCACGAACGCATTTGCGTTCACAATGTTAAGTATGGGATGCGCGCACGAACTTTCGCTCGCGCAGAGTAACTCGCATCGTTTGCGCGAACGTCGTAAATTGACGTCAGCGCGAAGGGTTTTTCCCCTCGCGTTAATGCGTTTTTGCGCACGCGTACATTTTTGCGTGAAGAATGTAATAGAGCCCTTTTTATTTTTTTACAAATACATTTTTGTATTTTTTTGTATTTATTAGACAACATTTTTGTTTTTTAAAATAATTTTTTATCTTGTAACAGACCTTTTTATTATTTTTTAAAGAACTTTTTTATTACTTGAACACATTTTTGCTGATTTATACTCCTTATTAGGTATTAGTACTTTTTTCAGTTCAGTTGAATTCACTGATGCTAATTTGGCAAAATTCTGCGGTTATTGGCGTTATTCCGTGGTCTTCGACAATGCTTCGGCGACTCTGATTTTGGCAAAATACGGAGACCATTTGCTAAGCTGTGAATTTGCCATATTTTTGTGAAATATTAAATAGACCCTTATGTATGGATATTCATAAAAAGTTATAAAAAGTGAAATTCTACATAGTTAGTAAAGGGTTAATCCCTTCACTGCCGTGATCATGTTTACACAAGCAGCAGTAGCAGACACTGCAACCCAAGATCATGTTAACACAATCTGAAACTATGTTGTATCACTGCAAATTAAATTCATTTTTTGAAAATGAATTGTGTTTGCATTCGGGCTCCAGAAGGTGCCCCCAAAGTTTTCGAAACCCTGAGCATGATGTTTGAGGTGCTAACTCTTTTTTTTTTTAATCAGCTGGGGAATGTCATTAATGGACATCTCCCCAGCTCATCTCGCACGAAATCTGAACTGCTGTAACTCCATTTGGCCAGCAGGTGGCAATATCTGCTTGCTAAATAGGTTATTACAGTAAGGAATACATTGGGAATATTCACAAATATGTATTACTGTATAATTAAAATAATTTTACAAAACAACACTGGACTGTGGTGTTTATAAAATCACTTTGTAGTGAAACGGTTAAGTTAGTAAAAAGTACAATATCGGGGTTATTCAAAGAGATCCGAATGGCTGCCGAAAGGGAACCGAACGCTGAAAATCAGCGTACGTTACCTTTCCTGGCCATTCGGCTATCCAGAGAGCAGGCAATTCGCCAAATCTTGGTGAATTGCCTGCACATACGCAGGGCCGGTGCAAGCATTTTTGTCTACTCAGGCGAAGGTGCGTTTTGGTGCCCCCCCCCCATGCCATGCCAATCAGCATTGAGATGCATAATAATCTCTAAAACATAACAATAAAATAAGTTGTCATTTGCACTCGCCCCTGTAGCTCCATGGGAAACAAAACAGAGGTTTTGGTTTACTTGAATGGTCATTAAAGTGTAAGCTCACCGGCCACATCACGACACCTCTGGGTCAGGCGAGTCCTACCTAATGAAACCAAAAGCTGCTTTCTAAGCAACCACATGTCCTCGTGCGGCTTCTCAGCCATGAGAGAGACTGGTGGGTTTTATTTATACCCTCACCAGGAACAATTCAGGTTTATAAGATACGTCTACCTTATTGATGTACTTATACACACTGCAAATTACAGAGCTCACTTCAATAAACCTTCCAGTAATGTGCAGTGTATGAGCATATCACAGGGCTCCACAGCAATAAAACTCATGAATGTACCGATAACCGTTTATTCAAACCCCCTGCATATCATTTTACAGCCCCAGACCCCATTATATCAATTTATAGCCCCCAGCATATCAATTTACAGCCCCAAGAAACAGTATATTCATTTACAGCCCCCCAGTATAACGATTTACAGCACCCAATATATTTACAACCCCCCAGTATATCAATTTACAGCCCCCAGTGTATCAATTTACAGCCCCCAAACCCCAGTATATCAATTTATAGCCCCCAGCATATCAATTTACAGCCCCAAGAAACCGTATATTCGTTTACAGCCCCCCAGTATAACGATTTGCAGCACCCAATATATTTACAACCCCCCAGTATATCAATTTACAGCACCCCCCAGTATATCAATTTACAGGCCCAAGACCCAGTATATTCATTCACAGCCCCCCCTTAGTATATCACTTTACAGCCCCAGCCAGCTGCTCATATGGGTATATTTGCTGCCCCCAGCTGCTCATATGGGTATATTTGCTGCCCCCAGCTGCTCATATGGGTATATTTGCTGCCCCCAGCTGCTCATATGGGTATATTTGCTGCCCCCAGCTGCTCATATGGGTATATTTGCTGCCCCCAGCTGCTCATATGGGTATATTTGCTGCCCCCAGCTGCTCATATGGGTATATTTGCTGCCCCCAGCTGCTCATATGGGTATATTTGCGGCCCCCAGCTCATGTGTATTTGGTATAAATTTTCCCCAGCGAGTCTCTTACCTCTCTGCTCTGCTGACTGTGTCTGTGACAGTGTGCACAGCACTGCTCAGCTCACTGGCTGCTGGCCTGCTGCCTGCTGACTTCTGCTGCCTCAGCCTGCCAGGCCCCCCCGTCGCCCGCTGGCGTTCTAGTTCTACTCAGTCCACTCTCAG
This sequence comes from Leptobrachium leishanense, assembly GCA_009667805.1. Classification (NCBI taxonomy): domain Eukaryota; kingdom Metazoa; phylum Chordata; class Amphibia; order Anura; family Megophryidae; genus Leptobrachium; species Leptobrachium leishanense. The sequence continues at coordinate 138,613,428 of CM019070.1, forward strand.
GCAGTCAGGGACTAGGAGTGAGACGAGAGACCAGACCAGGGACAGTCAGGGACCAGGTAGTAGGTTTTTTAGTAGAACAGACTAGAAGCAAGTTAAGCAACTTGCGTTTAACCACAAGTTTAGTTTAGGCTTAGCTTAAGCTAGGCACCGTCGCTCTGCGTCCGACTCGTGTGACACGTGACGTCACGTCTCGAGGCGACTGGTGCGAGCGGCCGCTGGCGCTGGGCATGTGATGCACACATGCACGCACCTTTCCCGCTCGCCTGTGATTGGATTCGGGAAGCAAGGGAACCACGTGGTGCTTGTTGTCCCCTCCCTCTTGTCCCATCCCAGGCGAGCGAGCGGCCAATCGCCATGCTCGGACAGAGCCTCAGCCTAGGCTGCGCCTGCTGTCCCATTCTTTTCCTCGGCTCGGTCATCCGATAGATTCCGCCCCGGGCCAGCGCCCCTCACACTGGCAGGACGCCAGACAGTAAGGCGGCCGCCTGTGCCGCCTTACGTTAGCGCCGGCCCTGCACATACGGTGCCTGTTCGGTGCCTGTTCGGGGGCAGTGAAAACCCCATAGAGAAGCAATGCTTCGGCTATTCAGAGAACAAAAACCAGCAGTGAAAGGTTGCCAAAATGCCCTGCCATTCGGTGGTTTATTTCAGCAGGTTTATTCAGGCGAATCCCATAGGCTTCAATGTTAAAAATATTCCCGTTTTAATTCAATATCTAATAAACCGTTCATTATAATATTCTGCAGTAAAAAGTCTCTTTATTTATAGATTTTTTTAAGATATTTTAATCATTTTTCGGGATTTTTTTGTTGTTTTTTTTAACTTTACTTATTTTTTCTGTAACAGCCCTTTTTATTATCATTCATTGGATCTTATATGTAAATTTCAGACATTTTCGCTCAGTAGTTTCTTTGCAAACAGCGTTTCACTTTTCAAACATTCAAGCAAACTGTTTTTCTAATTTATTCACTCCATTCGTCTGCGGTGTCGGCTTTTTCCGGCACCTGCGCTGCGTGTGATCGGCTCCTGCTCGTTTTTTTCCGGCGTTTTCAGCGGGGTTAATCCAGATGTTTTTGCGGGTTTCGGTGTGCATTCGCCTGGGTTTTGTGGTGAGTTTTCGGTGGGTTTGCTGCAACTTTTCCCTGCAATTCGGGGACCCTGTGGTGCTTGCTAAATACACCGCAGGGTTGCCGAAATGGGATCGCCAAATCGAACCGAGTTGAGGCGAACGAAAAGTCACCGAACGTGCGGTGACTTTTCGATTCTCTTTGAATCACCCTGTATGACATCACATCAGCCTTTTATTGTTGCCTGACCATGGTTATTATTACTCCATATCCTTTTTTGACCCCTTCACTCCCAAGATCGAGATAAAGTGGGACTTCAAAGGCACCATCAGGTCCCGATATTGAGTTATCTCGATCTGCATCTCTGAAGGACAAAAGCAAATGAAATGTGTTTTGGGGCAGCTTCTGCAGCTCAAAAGCAAAGTTTTAGCCGTGTGGGCATAATGCCCAAGATGCTAAAACTGTTTAAAATCGGCTGATGAATGCCCTGACCTATCAGACTTTCAGCAGTCGATGCAGGGAACCACCAGCTGCAGCCCAAACTGTTTTAACTCCATTTGACAGGTAGATGGCGCCATCTGCCAGCCAAATAGGTTATTACAGTAAGGAATACAATTCCAAAATATTACTTGCTGTATCAATAATTAATTATTTTTTTTTTATTTAAAAAAAACACTGATTCCTAACCATGGTTTTTTGGAAAACCACTTGGTAGTGAAGGGGTTAACCTTTAATGCGATGGCACATGTACTCTTTTAGGCTAGGGTCAGACGAGCGTGATTTCTACGGACTGTACGTCCGTGCAGTACGGACATCGTCAGTACGGATGACGCAGTAGTGGTCACACAGTCCGTTTTTTCACTGAAGTTATTTTTTGACGGATGTAGGAGGGAAAAATAAATTACAATGAAAAAACATTCTGTCCGTCAAAAATGCTGGACATATAAATGCAGTCCGTCTGACCATGCTCCATCACTCACATACAAAGCTATGCAGACGTTGTGGACGTGGCGCACTCCGCACGTCCGTTCTAGCAGTATTACGTTCTTGCCTAACCTGCGTCCGTTTGCCGCGGCCGTTGTGCGTCCGCAGTTCAGTGCGGACGTACTTCATGTGTCAGGCTCCAATGGACATTCTTTCATGCTATCACGGACGTACTTTTAGGCGCAATCACGGACGTGAACACTACGCTCGTCTGACCCCAGCCTTAGCACTCTGCTTTTTTTATTTATTTTTTTACACATAGAAAAAAAAAACCACTTATGCGATTATTATTCACAAGGCTTTACTGCGGAGATCGTTATTAATACCAAATAAGAGAGGATAAATCTATTTTGTTTGAATGTAATTTAAATTAGTCAGGCCCCGGTGCTGTACTCGTACCAGTATTTAAAAACAAAGTATGCTTTAATGAACGATAAATTAAATTGTTTCTGAATATGTTGTTCAATTACATAGTCTCCATCCGAGAATAAATAAATCATTCGTGCGAAATAGGAATAAAGGATTCTGATCAATTGCCTTGGAAAAAAAAATGATTAATTGGCTTACACCTTAATTAGCCTTTGCGTCATGTACATTTCTAGGGACATCCGGCATCGACATGGCTGTAAATAAAAGCACCAAAGAGGGACACTAAGAATTGAAAATGAAAAACGTAGCCGAATCCGAGAGTATTGCATGTTTGCAGAATGCCGTGCTTTATTGTTGCAGGGGTATGTGTTATATAGGTATTAAGATATGTTACTCTTAATTAAAAGCTCGTCTGAGCAGGGCACTGTACACCACATGATCTGTCATGTGAAATTTATCGAGACAGGCCACTTCTTCATACCACCTGCGTTGTGCGGAAAATAACTATGGATTCAGACTTAGGGCTCGTTTTAATTATATCGGCCATTTTTTCGGAAAAAAATAGCTGCCTGTGGTCAAATCTTTTCAAAATATCGACCGATTAATCTGAAGCCGATTTTCAAAACAATGCTGCCTGACAAAAGAGAACCTGCCTGGTAAAATGGGCAAAAAAAGCTTATTTTTGCCGGCATCATACAGATTTCTTCCTTTAATCCCTTCAATACCGATATAGAGATACACTATATTGCCAAAAGTATTCGCTCACCTGCCTTGACTCGCTTATGGATGGGTGAGCGAATACTTTTGGCAATATAGTGTATCTCAGGCTTCAAAGGCACCATCCGGTGCCCCAATAGCCAGATATCTCGATATGCTGATCTGCAGCCCAAAACCAAATGAAATTCACTACTGCAAACAAATTTAGTTTGCTTTTGGGCTGCAGAAGGTGCCCTCAAAGTTTTAGCCCCGTGGGCATAATCCCCCAAAGAGCTAAAACTGTAAAACCAGCTGCTCAAAGCTCTGAAATATCGGGATTTCAGCAGCCGATGCAGGGAGAAAAAGATGAAAATAGCCCAGCCGCTCAAACCTCTGTTACTCAGTTTTGCAGTAGATGGCGCCATCTATTACCATCTCCTGCGGTTCTCCATTCAGCACATACAGAATTGCCTACTTACCTTTGGGGGAGGTCGAGAGAGCATGGGGTTCCCTACAGGTTCCCTCTTGATCCAGTTATTGACTGTGTAATAATTTATGTTCATTCCTCTCCTCTGTTTGCTCATCATCAAAATATTGAGCCGCGTTCAATACCTCAGCAGCTGCTGAATTGATGCAGCGCAGCAATTCAGTTTGCTGCAGCAGTGTCATTGAACGCTTTGGATGTGAATTTCGAAGCAAAAATGGCCGATGATGCCCCCAGCTCATATTGAAAAATTGCCCCCAGCTCACACACATGGATATATAGTGCTGCTGGCTTCAAATGAATTTTTAGCAGAGCTGAGCGCCTCTGCATAGGGGAAAAACATATCAGTGGGGATATAAATTTGACTATTACAGTTCCATTTCTTTTTATATTTTATATTACCCCTTAAATGTAAATAGTTACCATTTTCCAATAAATATTTGGTGCTTTGGTCAACAAACACCTCGAAATGGGCATTGCCGTACTGGATAATAACTTGCTCCATGGTGGCGGCCATCTTTACTACGTCACACTCAGCTACTCGCAGCATCTCTCCGAGTCGCTGCAAGTGCTAAGTTAGCAGTGCTGAGCGCTGAGCGGCAGAACGGCATTCAGTGGCAAGTTGCTAACTTAGCACTTGCAGCGGCTGAGGTATTGAACGCGGCTCAGGTTTGTGATTGTGTTTGAGTCTCTGCCTCCTGATTCGATAGTGATACTTACTAAAACCAAACACCGTTTGACTTATTCCTTCTACATTGCAAAGCTCTGCAGAAAATATCAAAAAATTATTTTTAATAATAAATATCAAAAATATAAAAAAATCTGCTGACAAAGGCTTGAGTGCCCAAAATGACAAAATCAGCTTAATTTATACAAACTTGGAAAATGCAATTTCCTCCCTTGCCCCCACCCTTCTCATACCCTACGTCATAGATTATCACGGGACAGTCACCATATGTCCAAATTTGGACATAATCTTACACAGGATATCGTCTTTCTCCTCTCCTTGGATTTGCAGCTGTTAGCCACAAATCTTCGGTTACTATGGTTTTCTGTGGTTATCAACCCTTCCTCCCCTGGTCTACTGTTATAAACCACATTCCTTAAGCCGACAAACTGAAAATAGATCTGGTGAGCACAAAAGGATAGCATGCTTTCTTTAGAAAACAATATGGATGAACATCAAAATGGTGGATTAGCTATATTAGTATATATCTTAATTAAATCCCAGGCGGTGCTATCTCATTCCCTCCTCTTGGCGGAGAGTCTACAATGACCTCTCCCAGCCAATTAACTAAATCATCAATGCTTTGTATTCTGCAGGGGATTTAAGCTTAAGTGAACCTTCGTCAGGATCTCGGTCTAGGGGTTGTTTCTTTGGTTTAAGGGCTTTACGGCAAATTGGCCATAAACAAATAGTTAATTTATAAACTAAAAAACAACCAAGGAGAATTAAGGCACCTGTGAGAATCAGGGATCCTATACTACTTATAACAGACAAAATTGATCCGAACCACGCCCCGAATGCTCCCAGCCCTTTAAAAGGGTTCCAGCCCCCCTCAACTATCCGACGAGCTTGGTCCTGCAAATGGGAGACCTTTTCTTGATGTTTCTGAATTACATCATAGTAGTCAGGAGCATCTTCAGTAGTATGCTTAATAAAAGTACAACATTCATATTTCATTGTCATTTCACAAATTCCATTTAGTACAGCCTGGATTTGTTCTATGGCTAACTTCTGGTACAACTGTACTTTACGAATCTCTCTTAATTCAACATTTAACAACTGGATATCAGTGCTGGTAATATTTACTATTTCATCCATCAGAACAAGATATTTGTTAAGTCTTTTCATCATTTCAATACCCCATCCTGTTGAAGAAGGAAACCAAGACCAAACCATATCACCTTTAGAAAACAACTCTCGTTTAACAAAATTTAAAGAATATCGGGGATGTGGTATTCCTAGATCTAAGGTGTCCCCCTGAATACGCTGCAGGGGAACCACCCAGGCCAAATAACACCAAGTTTTTATATCAGTATTAATCCAGAGGTGGCATAGGGTTCCACAACAAATATGTATGCCATCCCCTGGCATCAGATAAGATGGTTTTGAGCCAAGGTGGGAGAAAATTAAAGATAGTGACTTGTGGGTGTATGCAAGGGCCTCTGGACTTTTATCATTAGTCTGTTTGTAATTATCAATCGTATTTACCATTACTTGTAGACTATCTCCTAGTGCTTCTGGGTCAGATATATCTAGTGTTGCATTGAACAAAGATTCTTTACACATTGAACTAGGTGGAATCTGGATCTTTTTTAGTTTAAAACACCAGAGAGGGAAATAGGCCACATTAGTAATTAGTAATGTTTGTCTTTGGCATATCTAGACTCCTGGTCAGTTTAAGTACACTAGGGGCCACTACACTTTTTTCGCAGGAATGTCAGACAAATTAAGGGGTACAGCTAAGGTGGGAATAACTGATGACCCTTGGTTCAATTTATTACACACCCAACAGGATTCATATCCTGACTTCTTTGCATACGCATACGTAAATTTAATAAGCAAATTATCTTCTGGCCTTGTCAATTCCCGCTTCCGTCGGTCCTGTACCGGTGGGACAGTCATGTCAAATTCTGGTGCCAACACAATAGGGGCTGACCTCACTCCCTTAGGGAGCTGGATTGGAAAAAATAGTCCAGCAACAATTGTCAATATAGTCAAAAATAAAACAATAATCCCAATACATATCAGGATCCTTTGGTACTGCTCAAATGGTCTCTTTAGTCTTGAAAAAATGGTGTTTGGAAGCAGAGGCTCATGGGCCTCCTGGGGTATCTCTGGAGCTTCCATTAGTTTGTTAGGCGGTGAACTTAACGGTCTTTCAATAACAACAGGCACAAAGACTGGAGTTTGGAGAGCCAGTGGTCAACTAGACTTGGATCTCCCTCCTCTCCGGTCTGTGCAGCTGCTTGGATACGGTGGAAACGTAGCTTCAGCGGGTCAGATTCACTGGCTATCACTTTCCATGCTTTGTCCGTAACCTCTGCTGCGGATTTCAGTCGGGAGTGATGTATCCACGGCACCCACCTCGGCCACTTTCACTGCTGTAGGAGTGGATAACAAGGCAACATAAGAACCCCTCCATTTAGCCCCTAACGGGTCTACCTTCCATTGGTTAACCCATGCTGAGTCCCCAGGATAGTATCTGTGATGGGGTAGATATAGGAAATGTGGTATGTGTTCACTAACCCATGTGTACATACTCTGCATCGTCTGATCTAACCTGATCACTTGCTAGCGTAGGTCAGTTTCCCCTAATAATCGGGGATCCCCCCTCAACCCAGTTATCAAAGGGATGGGATAACCGAACATTATCTTGTATAGGCTCAATTTTAGGAGTGAGGTAGGGCTGCTTTTCACATGCAGTAAAACAATTGGCAACACATCCAACCATTTCAATGACGTTTCTTGGTATATTTTAGCCATCAATGTCTTTAGAGTTCTATTCATTCTTTCCACTTTTCCAGAGCTTTGAAATCTGTATGTGGTATGTAGCTTCCACGAAATTCTCAGCAGGCGGGCGAGTTGCTGTAAATAACTTACTTTGTACGAAGGCTGGACCATTGTCTGATCCGATTTCAAGAGGCAGTCCATACCTTGGAATAATTTCTCTCATCAAGCATCTCACTACTTCAGCAGTCTTTTCTGTTCGAGTTGGGTCTCAACCCATCCCGTTAATGTGCATACTAGCACCAGTAGATATTTATATCCTTTGCATGGAAGGAGACCAGTAAAGTCAATTTGTAGGGAGGACATTGGAGATAATCCAACAGATAATACTCCTGGTGGTCGTACTATCCCTTGCCTTGGGTTGTTCTTAGCACAAGTGACACACTGGTGGGCAATTGCTTTGCAAATGGCGGTGAGTCCAGGAACATAGAAATACGGTTCTAGTTGTTGCTCCATGGCTGTCTTTCCTCCATGATTCCTGAAATGCAAGGCCCAAACAATTTCAGGTGCCAAAGTGGCTGGTAAGACAATTTTTTCATTTTCCAACTGGTACCAATCCGTCTTCTCTGTATTCCCCTGGCTCTTCAGAGAGCCATTTCTTCTCCTTTTCAGAGTAGGCCGGAGTCCAGTGAGTAATGGGTGTTGGTAACAGGGACGTCACCACTGGGAGAAGCCTCTTGACATTCTTGGATATTCTGTACTTCAAAACATATTCAGACAGTGCATCTCTTTCATGTTTATTCTTCACAGCCGGCAAGAAATACTTCAGGGCACTTTCTTTCATATTTTGCAGCTGATCTTCAACCAGTATTTCTTTCAGGAAGAACTTCACCTGCGGAGCTTGGTATTGTGCAGCTCCCAGCTCTCCCATGCTTCTCACAATTCGGGTAATTCTCAGGTTATAGTGGGTGTTGGTATTCAAATTGGAGAAGCGTGTCGAAAAATTTGAGTCTCGTATCACTTCTATCTCCTCTTCCCCCACTAATTTTACGCCGAAGAAATTCAGCATCAGTTTATAGGCTCTCCGTAGCCTATGTTGAATTTCATCGGTGTTCTTCATAATTTCGATTTCAGAAGTAGTCAGAGGCTTTGCATGTTCATTTCGGCCTTGTTCACGCAGGGGAAACAACCATTGGATATAGCTGTGGTGCTTCTCTAGAAGTTCATATTCACCGTACCAGTGGCAAAGAACATCTTCAATAAATTCTCCATGAGGTGCAAATCTTCTTTTATTCATATAGAAGTCAACATTTGGCTGATCTTGGAAAACAGCGTTCAGACAGAACAGAGTTTCGACTTTCATTTGCGGGGATTCGGGTTCACATACCGGAATCTTGACAGGTGAGTCATCTTAAACCAGTCCTCTCTGGGGAACCGAAGTTTCATTTCGGTGTTCCGGATTTCCATTCCGGAAGCTTTTCAAGTGATTTTCAGCATTTACCGGGTATCCTCTCCGGCGATCGGGGTTTCCTTCCCGAACACTTTCCAGGGGATCTTCATCTTGAACTGGGTATCCTCTCCAGTTTAGTTTCAAGTGAGTTTTCTCCTGCTGCTGCACCTGCTGCTGTCGAGTACTCATAGCCTTGGTTTCTTTCCAATCACAGCCACGCTCAAGGGCTTGTGTCTGGCTGCTTCTTTTGCCGCCAGATCTGCTTTCCGGTTTCCTCTGGGAACTTCTTCTTTGCCTTTTTGGTGGCCACGGCAATGGATAACACCAACTGCGGATGGTTTCCATACTGCATCCTGCATCCAATAAATTCAATATTTCAAGGGCATATTTGACTTGCTTGCCTGCAGATGTTAGGAGGCCACGTTCTTTGTAGAGTGCTCCATGAGCATGAATTGTCATGAAAACATACTTGGAATCGGTGTATATGTTCACCCTTTTGTTTTCAGATAGTTCTAGACCTCTGGTAAGGGCAATAATTTCAGCCAGTTGAGCAGAAGTGCCATTGGGCAGTGGTTTAGCTTCAATTGTTTCGTCAAGAGTGACTACTGCGTACCCAGCAAATCTTTTTCCATTTTCTACAAAACTGCTTCCATCAGTGAACAGTTGCAAGTCGTATTTGTCTAGGGGTATGTCTTTGAGATCAGGTCTGCTGCTATATACTTCATCCATTACTTGGAGGCATTCATGTTCTTGATCTTCTGGAGCATCTGGAAGCAATGTAGCAGGATTCAGTGTGGAGATTAGTTCCAAGTGGACTCTTGGGTTTTCACACAGCATAGCTTGGTACTTGGTCATTCTTGCATTGCTGAACCAATAATTTCCTTTATAGTCTAGAAGAGTCTGGACTGCATGAGGGACTTTCACAAAGAGTTCTTGTCCTAGTGTAAGCTTGTCAGCTTCAGCAACCAGGAGGGCAGTGGCTGCCACAGCTTTGAGACATGATGGTAGGCCGCAGGCCACAGGATCAAGTTGTTTGGACAGGTAGGCAACAGGCCTTTGCCATGAGCCGAGGTATTGAACCAAGACTCCTGCTGCCGTCTGGAGATGTTCATGCACATAAAGATAAAAGGGTTTGCTGTGATCAGGTAGCCCCAGGGCAGGGACTTCTAGCAATAAAGTCTTCAATTGGGTGAATGCAGCAGTTTGTTCTTCACCCCATATAAAAGGGTCAGGTTCTGCACCTTTTGTGGCCTGGTACAGGGGTTTGGCAATGATGGCGAAGTTTGGTATCCATAAACGACAAAAGCCGGCCACACCTAGGAACTCTCGGACTTGTCTTTGAGTGCGAGGCTGTAGAATACGGCAGACTGCGTCCTTACATTCTGGACCCATTGCACGTTCAGTTCCTGTAAATTGAAAGCCTAGATATTTCACACTGCGTTGGCAGATTTGGGCCTTTCTTTTAGAAACTTTGTAGCCTGCCTTGCATAAGATACTTAACAGTTCTTTTGTGGCATTGAAACAATCTTCTTGAGTTGGTGGAGCAAGCATGAGATCATCAACATACTGCAATAGGGTAGCTTTGTCTGGCTGAGAGTGATAGGCAAATAAGTCTTTGTTCAGTGCTCTCCCAAGGATAGCAAACCTTGAGGGAGGCGTATCATTTGATGTTTGGAGCCATTCTGGGCGTTTTCCCACTGAAAGGCAAACAATGGCTGACTCGCTGGAGCCAAGCGGATACAGAAGAACGCATCATTTTAAATCAAATGTAGAATTCTGTGTTGCCGGGTATCAGAGCTTCGAGATTACACTCAATTGGGCCGAATCCGTATAAAGTCACTGTGGCAGGATTAACTGCTCTTAAATCCTGGACAGGTCGGTACTCTTGGGTATTCTCTTTCTGCACTGGCAGTAGCGGAGTATTCCATGAAAACACACAAAACTTTAGAAAATCGTACTTTAAATAGGTGTTCAAGGTGGACTTGGATGTGTTGCCTAGCTTTTTGTGGGATACAATTTCTCCAAACTGATCTAACGCCTGCAGTATTTTTCTCTATATCTGCTGCCTTTCTCAGATGTTACTCCTGGCCCATCCCTCCCACCTTTTCTCCTCCAGTGTTCATAAGGGGGGGTTTGGGCTTCATTTTTTTTTTCATTCATTTTAACGGAATGCTCTGTAGGGGCACACCCGAAGAACACAAAACAACGGCTGCACTCTCAGAAACCACATAGACACTGTACACACCATAATACATATACATACACAACAGGGATTACATACATAGATCATTTTCATTGCAATGCATACAAAACCAAAGAGCATATAAACCCACTATACACATATATAGCATTTATACAGACTGGGCAGCACATATACAAAACGCAAACACCGCATATATACTGTAGCACAGTACTCCACACACTTACAAAAATAACGCATATTTTTTAGCACACACAATCAAATCCCCTTTTGTCTTGGTTCGAACAGACTTCAAACATTCCTCAGTCAAAAACAGTTTCTTTCTTTTTTTTTCTTGTGCTAATTGCAGGTCTCTTCCTAATTTAGCCCTTTTAATCAATACTCTGTATTTCAGTATAGTCTGTCGAGACCGACCTAACCCAATATATCAACACAAAATATAAACATACATCTCACAATCAACAGACTACATTTAACCTAAATTCGCTGCACAGACACCTAAAGGGTTAATTCCTTTGTTATTCAGGGAGCTAACTCCCTCCCTCCCCTCTGTGCAGATAGTGTGGGCTAGAAAAGGGGGGGAAACGAATGCGGAGAATCTCATTACTCTCAACCATCACAGACTCTAAATTAACATCCAAAACCTATTACAAAGATCTTTTGTAACTACTAACACACTTTGCTCTTAATTGAGCAGTTTGATAAACTAAAAATAAACAACATACTCGATTAGTTTCCCATTTGGCAGGTATGGGACATATAGCCCCCTGATCAATTATAGACACAGTCAGACAAAAACATTCTACCATTTAACCTTCTAGATTACCATCTGATCCATTGATCATCTCCTTTTCTTCTGGCCTGGGGGGAAGTGGGGGCTCAGAGACTCCTGCAGATCATCACACAGTCCACACACAGGGTTTGTAATTTATCTATGTCTAATTATTCCCACACTCATGTTTATATTTATTTGAGGGCATACCTTTCTTTCTTTGCCCTGCTAACATAACAAAATGGCTTTTATCTCTCACACAGTACCTCCAAATATCTATATATGGATACTGATCTGGGTGGCCATATCTCCCGGTGCCCTGGGAGTACATTTTCTGTATAATCTCCGGGTCTATAGATCCCTGTTCTGGCCATTCAGGGACTAACATCGGCCAGATTATTGTATACAACAGTTTTAATTTTTCTTTACTCAATTCCACACCATAGTGATGTCTCATACAGCGCTTCAAAATTGTGCATCATATACTCTAAGGTTGTTTGACCATTCTTCACTTTCTCGGGTTTAGATTGTTACCCATGGTTTCTTCTTGAAAACAATAATTTTTTACAGTGCAGATGTATCTTGCAGCAAAAACACTTTAAAATCAACTGTCTGATACTTCACACAACAGTTCTTCTCGTATCGTTATTCACTTCCTCCTTCAGTAGCCGACTGCAGTCCCCTGAGTCGGAAACGTACCTCCAGAGTCCACTCTCAGATTTGCTTCCTTGCTAAGCAAGTAGGTGCACACCCACTCACAACACTCTCAGCAATCACAGCCCGTACTGTATCAGATACATTCAGCACAAAACAATACACAAACAGTTCTACTCTTTCAGGAAACAGTTCTTTGTTGCAGACAGCTAGCTCTCAATCATTAAACACAAGTACCTACTGCAACATCAGTATATACTTCACCATCAGTATTTATTTACCCTACTGTAGGGGTTTTAGCACTAGGGGGTGATCAGTCCCCTCGTCAGGGTTTAACACTTTCCTTAGTTAATCCGGACTGGCTTTTAGAGCATCACAAGCTCTTTGAGGCTCTACAGAACTCTCTATTCCTCGCTGGAGGGCAGTCTATCCCCAGCCCCTGCATCACACACAGATACAGAAGTCTGGCCTCTCTCCCTCCACAGCACGGACAACTCTATACACAGTTACACACATATGACTGAAACTAGCTGCTGCAATATTCAACACACGAAAATACAATTATATTAGTTACCCCTTTCTCCGTGGCATCACCAGTTTCCTCGGCCTGTTCCTTTTCGTGGATTCTCAGTCAGGAGCGTGCCCCCAGCAGGTTGATGGTCCACAAACGAGAATTCTCGCTTGGCGCCTTTAGTAGAAAATTAGCATGCCTGGGCCGCAGCTCCTGCTGGATCCCACCGAAAATGCAGTAAATACTGCCGTTCAAGCCTCCTTGTTGAGCAAGGCCCAATCCCGTACGAGACCCCAGAAAATGTTGCAGCCATCTGACTGGATATTCTTGGGTGATGGCTCGACAAAAGAAGACAGACGGAGGCCTTTGTTTCAAAAGAAAATGGCATTTATTCGACTGCAGCCGGACTCAAGCAACAACAGAAATCTGCTGACAAAAGGCTTGAGTGCCCAAAATGACAAAATCAGCTTAATTTATACAAACTTGGAAAATGCAATTTCCTCCCTTGCCCCCACCCTTCTCATACCCTACGTCATAGATTATCACGGGACAGTCACCATATGTCCAAATTTGGACATAATCTTACACAGGATATCGTCTTTCTCCTCTCCTTGGATTTGCAGCTGTTAGCCACAAATCTTCGGTTACTATGGTTTTCTGTGGTTATCAACCCTTCCTCCCCTGGTCTACTGTTATAAACCACATTCCTTAAGCCGACAAACTGAAAATAGATCTGGTGAGCACAAAAGGATAGCATGCTTTCTTTAGAAAACAATATGGATGAACATCAAAATGGTGGATTAGCTATATTAGTATATATCTTAATTAAATCCCAGGCGGTGCTATCTCAGTTCGTCACATGATGGCCACGATACGGTGATCTTCTGCAGCAGCAAAATTGTCCCATAGAGAAGTAATGGTTAATCTATTCAGAGAACGCCGAACTGCACCGACGTGTTGGCGAAATGCCCTGATTTTCAGTGATTCAGTTCGACAGGTTTAAGGCTAGGGTCAGACAAACGCATTTTTTGCGTCGTCGTCCGTGAAAAAGTGCGTTCGAACGAATGGACGTATTTTTTCACGGAATACGCAATAGCGGTCATACGATGCGCATTTTCGTCCATGATTTTGTACGGATCATCAATAAAACCCTTTTTGCGTCTGGACGTTATGTTGGCCGGACAAATAGCAGCGTCTGACGTCTCCTAATCACGCACACATGCCGCTAGCGGACGCAGCGCACTCTGTACGTCAGTACTAGCAGTATCACGTTCTCGAAAAAATGCGTTTGTTTGCCGCTTGCGTTGCGCGGCCGTACTTTCGTGCGACCGTACTTCGTATATTGCCCGTCATTGGCCGTCATTTGCTGTTACTACGGCCGTGATAAAGTGCGACTGCACGCGCGTTCGCACTGCGTTCGTCTGACCCCAGCCTAAACAGACGAATCCCATAGGATACAATATAAAAAATATTATCTTTTTCGTTTAGTTTTTATTCAGTCATTTATTCTTTTCAGTTTCAGCAAAAATCCTTTTTATTTATTTATTTAATTTTTTAGAATTTGGGGGGGGATTTTTTAGGTGAAATTTTTTGACTCACTTTTTTTTCTTTTCAATTTGCATTGGTTTTTTTTTTAATTCTGAAACCGACCTTTTTTTATTATTGTTACACATTTTTATTGTTTCAAACGCCTTTTAAAGAACAGTAGAGTTCGGGGTTTTTTTGCAGTCCTCGGCGTTCGGCGGGCAGATCGGCAGTTTTTTGCGGCGTTCGGCGGGCTGATGGGAGGTCAGAACATTCAGCGTCTTCGATGGTCGTCCGTGCACTTCGGGGACCCTGCAGTGAATAGTGTATTCACCGCAGGGGCGGTGAACTAGAATCGCATCGAAGTATGCTGAACGAAAAAGCACCAAAATTTCACTGAAATATCAGAGCGCTTTGAATAACCCTTTAAATGGTTGTTCTACCTGTGTTTGCTATAATAACACGGGAGGCACCAGTGAGGATAAAACAGTTAGGGCTCTATTACATTCTTCACGCAAAAACGCACGCAGAACGTGTGAATTTTTGCACGCAGCGTTAAACATTAACGCGCGTAAAACAACGCCGGTATTACAAGCCTTGTGCATTTTTACATACGTCAAAAAATAACGCGCGTAAAACGGACGTGCAAAAACACGCGCGCAGCAAGGTTGCGCGCAGAAATCATTGTGCGGACTGTTTTTTCACGCGATTCAGCCAATCAGAATTAAGAACCACAATTGTCTCCCGTTAGGATTTTGTGCCTGTCAAAGTCAATCTGAGTATATATGCTGCAGCAATAATAAAAACACGCACAACTTCTCAATTTTATTGTTTGGGTATGTGTAGAATGTGTAGCTATATTGTGCTGTATTGTTTTTTTTGGGCTGGTGAATTTGGGTGACGGCCAGGACGTTCAAATTTGCCGTTACCTCGGCTTTTCAAAGACGTTAAAATTATGCGCGCAAACGCTGTGCGTTAAATTTTGCGCATAGATTGTGCGCTGGTACGCGGATGGTATTACAAACGCATTTGTGCTCACAATGTTAAGTATAGGACGCGCGCAGTACATTACGCTCACGCAGCGTTCGCGCAGGTTCACCCGTGGTAGACGTTATCGCGCATTTTTTGCGCATGCATTGTAATACGACGTTCAGCGCAAAGGGTTTTGCCCCTCGCGTTGATGCATTTTTGCGCATACGTTAACGTTTGCGCGAAGAATGTAATAGAGCCCTTAAACTGCTTGGAAAGCAAATCCCCAATGCTGGACACTATTCTGAGTTTACTAACGCATGACCTTCTTCATTATTCACAGCTCAACACAGTGATGCCAAATTGAATGAACGTTTGCTTTTCTCCATTTGGTTTTGTTTGTTTTATAATGTGTATTATTCTCACGATATGGCACTAACTCTGTGAAGGACCAGCAGAGACAAAGTTATTATTGTTTGTTTGTGTGTTTTTTCCTTGGTTCTACGTAATTCTCGAAATCGGTACTGTGGACAAACAAGGACAAAAAGTGTATGAAATGCACCTGTCCACTGATTTAAAGCTAGCTGTGTGTTTCATGACAGAACCTTGGTGGTTTACTGCATTCCAAATACTGAGGACAGAGAGTCGCAATCTCTGTATAAAATTTGTAGAAAGCGACCTGAATTCAATTTCTCCTTTGTCTTTGATTTTATGGGGGACTGCTCGTGCTTTGATGCGCTGATCGTTTGCTGGGGATGTTTTTCTTTGTTTTATTTTGTTTTCTATGCCGGATACTTTCTGCTGATGTTTTTTTCTGTTATTTTGCTACTATGGTTACTGTATTGATGAGCTTACCTTTGTGATTGGTCCTGCGAGGTCATTTATTTCTGCAATTTTCTGTTTTGCTGACAGTTTTTCAAAATAAAAAACCTTGAATGACAAAAATAATTAAATTTCTATTCTGCCTCTCTATCTACCAGCGGTATTCAGAGAGCACCGAAATGTCACACCATTTCGGTGCTCTCCCGCCGCACTTCGGTGAGTTTGAATCACGACCCTTCGTTTAATTCAGCATTCACCGCAAGGTCTTCAAAGTGCAGCCAATCGACCCGCCGACTAAATCGAAAAGCCACTGCAAAACTTACTATTCTGCTTCCCTAAGCAAAGCTGTGAGGCGTGGATGCTTTAGACTAGCTAAGTCTGTATTTGACCAGTACTCACACGATGAAGTTCGGCAGACAGCTTCAACTCAGCAAAACTGACACGTAGAAAGATGAATCCAGTTGAAGAGTTTAATGATCAGTCTGACAATCTTGTAATAGTGTACAGCAATGCAGGTAAAAAGACATTAGTTTTGTCCAGCAATGATCAAAGAATGGCTGCTATGTAACCAGGAAGTCCCTTAGAACAAGACACTGAGCAAAGGGGTGGAAACTAGCTGGATACAGAAAGGCTAAGGAAACCCAGCAGGATCAAAATAGCTATGAAAACAATAGCATGTAGGCAGCAAAGGCAGATTCAACACAAAACAGAAAAATATACAAATAAATCCTAAATCATGGGGCATGACACTTACAAATCTAATCGATCTGAAAGACCGCCGAATGCGTCCGACGATCTGCTGCAAAACCCGCAAATCGATCTGAAAAAAGCCAACCGACTAGCTGCGGAAAAAGGCGACATGCTGTAAAAAAATATATATATATATTAACCTCCCTGGCGGTCTAATTTTTTTAAAATTTCGTGTCTAAAAGCGTCTCAATTTTTTTTTAAAGGAAACGTGTTTTTGTACATAGTTAGCCTGTATCATTAGGAATCACGCACTGAAATCCGTGCAATCAAGAGTCCTTCCTGGTAAAATCCTTTATAAATAAATAAATAAAAAAATAGTAAATACAGTCCGATAAAGTTTGAAACACGAAATAGTAATTTATTATCCCAAAAATAATTATCCAAAATAATGCAAATAAATGATATTCAATAAAATAAAAAACAAAAAACACTGAAATCGGCCTGAAAACAAGGGTAAGAGGATGTATGGTCTATTTCTTATCCTGTAGTGCCACCCAGTGGCTGTTCATAAACATTGCACTTTGGATTACAGTATTTTATGAATTGTTTATAAATTTGCTGCTGGTCCCGCCCCCTGCACCATGTGACTCGCAGGGAGCCTTCCAGGAAGCAGCTTGCCGAGATCACACTGCGGGGGACAGCGAGGGAGCCAGTAGGAGGGGAGTATGCATCCAGCCCGAGTGTGGCTCGGGGTTACCGTTCACGGTAGTGAAATTTAACCCCGAGTCACACTCGGGAATACCGCCAGGGAGGTTAAAAGGCATTTTCAAAAATAGTACTTCATGAAAATGCTGGAAAATAATATATAAGGTCTTATGAATAATAATAAAAAGGTCTGTTACAGAAAAAGATGCCATTTTTTAAAAAAAAATCTTTAAAAAAAAATTGCCTAAAAATTAATAGAGACCTTTTGCTGCAAATGAAGAGAATAAATATTTAATAAAAATGGGGATTTTTTTTTACATTGAAACCTATGGGATTCGCCTGATTAAACCTGCCGAATGAAGCCACCATAAATCAGGGCATTTCACTGACATTTTGGTGATGTTCGGTGTTCTCTGAATAGATTAACCATTACTTCTCTGAGGGGATTTCACTGCTGCTGAATGTAACTGTATTTCTATTTTTGAATAGCCACGAAATTGCACCGTACGGGGAAATTCACTGTTCGGTGCAATTTCGGGGCCAATTCGGTGCTCTTTGAGTAATCCTGTATACATTGGTGTATGTAGTGTATGACAATGCTTCCCAACTCCAGTTCTCAGTTGCTTCCCAACTCCAGTTGACAGGCCAGGTTTGCAGGATATGGAAAGCACAGCACAGGTGATATGATTTGCTGCTCAGTGATTGCAGGATTCAGTACAGGAATTAAAGGTTATTTATTCTGACTTCATACAGTCATGGTCAGGCTTATTTATTACTTATTGGTATATAGTAGTAATATAATATATATATATATATCAGCATTTTAATTTTTGTTCCCATCCAGTGGTGCAACCTCTGCATCGATCTTGTAGCTTTCACCAGCGGAATCTTCAAAGGCGCCATATTCCAGTCGTTGGATGGGATCGTCATTTCAGCCAACTGCAAGCTAAGGAGGATCTTCACCATGAAACTGCGGCCTCAGGACACCGCAGACGAAAAAGGTGTGCTTTTACATTTGTTACTCACTCTATAAAAGGTACAGTCTAGTGATGTTTCTCTTCGGATCTCATAGTTCAGTGTTATGTCATTGCCATAGAACAGGGTTGTCAAACTCCAACCCTCCCAGATGTTGATGGCCTACAATACTCAGAAAACTTTGAATGCAATAAATGCCAGAGTTTGAGATCCCTGACATAGATGCTTTTTAAACGACTTACTTTAATCCTCTCCAATTGCTGAGAAAATAGTGACAGTAACGTTTTACATCTCATTCTAGGAATACAGTTTACTTGTCAGAGCAAAATCATGTATATTGTTATCTAACCAGTAAGGCTAGGGTCAGACGAGCGTGATTTCTACGGACTGTACGTCCGTGCAGTACGGACATCGTCAGTACGGATGACGCAGTAGTGGTCACACAGTCCGTTTTTTCACTGAAGTTATTTTTGACGGATGTAGGAGGGAAAAATAAATTACAATGAAAAAACATTCTGGACGTATAAATGCAGTCCGTCTGACCTCGCTCCATCACTCACACATAAAGCTATGCAGACGTTATGGACGTGGCGCACTCCGCACGTCCGTTCTAGCAGTATTACGTTCTTGCCTAACCTGCGTCCGTTTGCAGCGTCCGTCATGCGTCCGCAGTTCAGTGCGGACGTACTTCGTGTGTCAGGCTCCAATGGACTTTCTTTCATGCTATCACGGACGTACTTTTAGGCGCAATCACGGACGTGAACACTACGCTCGTCTGACAGCAGCCTAAATTAATGTTCCTTTTAAGTGAATCAATATGGGAACACAGTCACAATCTATAGATCTGAACAAAACCATAAAAAAGAGAGAAAAAAACTATGTCAGGGTAATTCAAAGAGATCCGAATTGCTTGAGAAAGGTAACCGAACGCTGAAAATCAGCATTCGGTTACCTTTCTTGGCCATTCGGCTATCCAGAGAGCAGGCAATTCGCCAAATCCTGGCGAATTGCCTGCACATACGGTGCCTGTTCGAGGGCAGTGAAATCCCCATAAAAAGCACTGCTTCGGCTATTCAGAGAGCACAAACCAGCAGTGAATGGTTCCCGAAATGCTCTGCCATTCGGTGGTTTAATTCGGCAGGTTTATTCAGGGGAATCCCATAGGCTTCGATGTTAAAGATATTCCCGTTTTAATTCAATATCTAATAAGCCGTTCATTATAAAATTCTGCAGTAAAGAGTCTCTTTATTTATAGATTTTTTTAAGATATTTTAAGTAGTTTTCTGGATTCCGATTTTTTTTTTTTTTAAGTTTACTTATTTTTTCTGCAACAGCCCTCTTTATTATCATTCATTGGACCTCATATGTAAATTTCAGACATTTCCGCTCAGTAGTTTCTTTGCAAATAGCGTTTCACTTTTCAAACATTCAAGCAAACTGTTTTGCTAATTTATTCACTGCCTTCGTCTGCAGTGTCGGCTTTTTCCGGCGGCTTCGCTGTGTGTGATCGGCTCCTGCTTGGGTTTTTCCGGTGTTTTCGGCGGGTTAATCCAGATGCTTTTGCCAATTTTCAGCGTGCATTCGCCGGGTTTTGCGGTTAGTTTTTGTCGGGTTTGCGGCAGCCTTTCCCTGCAATTCGGGGACCCTGTGGTGCTCGCTGAATACACCGCAGTGTCGCCAAAATGGGATTGGCAAAACGAACCGAATTGACGAACCAAAAAGTGTCCTCCACTACAACCCTTGTAGATATTGATTGCCCTATGGGTCCCAAGCATCCACTGCAACTGGTCATCATGCCTAGCTCCTAGCTGATGAGGGTCCAACAAACCCGAAACAGTGCTGTCTTAGGAGTGGCTTTGACCAGTTGCATAAACCTTATCTCTAAACAAAAACCATACAAACAGGCAGCGCGTCTTCACGTTCTCAAGGGAAATAAACACAGGGAGGAATGGAGGGAGAGGTATATATGTTGGTAAAGTGGTCACGGAATACCAGATAGGTTAACCGCTAAACCATATGGCATATACAGTCAATCATACATACATTGATGAATGGTGGCAAAGAGTTTTGTAAAGGAAAATAATTGTCTATATGTAGAGGTTCTTTCTTCTGTCTGAAGATATGTATTCAGCTGGTAGAGTGAATACCTCAAAAGGAGAAAAAGACGTAGAAAAAACGTAGTGCAAAACTGTATGTTCACCATAAACAATATACATATATTGTAAATAGATAGCAGAAAAAAAAACAAAAAAACTCACATTCTTCGAGAGCTTCCAGCCCTCATATGTTCGCTTTCCAGGTTGTTAATAGGCCAACTGGTTTGCCTGCAGACTCACAATTCAGAGCTCCATAAGTCGCATGGATCACCTCCGGCACCTCAGGATTGAAGGAAAAGGCAGCAACCACCAGGAAAGTAAATCAAATGGAATGAAAATATTTTTTATTTAAAAATCTTTTTTTTTTTTTTTAAATATTTTTAATTATCCCGAAGGGATCAGAGGGAAACCTGGCTAAACGCGTTTCGCGCCGCTAAGGGCGCTTCTTCAGTAGCAGGTATAGTGAAAAAGAAAGGAAAAAGGACATCCCTTGTCCATTGAAAAATGTCCTTTTTCCTTTCTTTTTCACTATACCTGCTACTGAAGAAGCGCCCTTAGCGGCGCGAAACGCGTTTAGCCAGGTTTCCCTCTGATCCCTTTGGGATAATTAAAAATATTTAAAAAAAATATATATATTTTTAAATAAAAAATATTTTCATTCCATTTGGTTTACTTTCCTGGTGGTTGCTGCCTTTTCCTTCAATCCTGAGGTGCCGGAGGTGATCCATGCGACTTATGGAGCTCTGAATTGTGAGTCTGCAGGCAAACCAGTTGGCCTATTAACAACCTGGAAAGCGAACATATGAGGGCTGGAAGCTCTCGAAGAATGTGAGTTTTTTTGTTTTTTTTTTCTGCTATCTATTTACAATATATGTATATTGTTTATGGTGAACATACAGTGTTGCACTACGTTTTTTCTACGTCTTTTTCTCCTTTTGAGGTATCCACTCTACCAGCTGAATACATATCCTCAGACAGAAGAAAGAACCTCTACATATAGACAATTATTTTCCTTTACAGAACTTTTTGCCACCATTCATCAATGTATGTATGATTGACTGTATATGCCATATGGTTTAGCGGTTAACCTATCTGGTATTCCGTGACCACTTTACCAACATATATACCTCTCCCTCCATTCCTCCCTGTGTTTATTTCCCTTGAGAACGTGAAGACGCGCTGCCTGTTTGTATGGTTTTTGTTTATGGTCAATCGGTGATATTGGGAAGATATCTCCATCAGGCTTCTATAGCGATCTCCATAGATCTCCTCCCCTACTTGTAAGCGCACTATCCCCCCTGTCTTTCAGAAACCTTATCTCTGCTACAAAGCCACGTTGTGGCATAGCATTGATTTTAGGGTTCTGTGTAATAACAGACCCAGGATGCATAAAAGTGAGACAGATGTCATTTGCATATCCTACCCAGAATTCCTTGCTGCATATGGGGAATGTGGCACAGGAGCTCTGGGATGCAATTCATCGAATTGCTGTGATGTGCAAGTGGCTTCTGCAATAATAAACACAATATATATATATATCTCCAAACCAGGAGGAGAGCATTTCACCTCATATATTCAACAACTTTAACATTAGCTCACACATTTAAAGATTAAATAGATTTCAAAGTCTCCAATAACTCTTAACCCTTTCAAGATCTCAACAACTTTTAAACCCATTAAAGGATTTTCATAAACGTGTAACCCGAAGCTCTGTTTAAAAATTATGAAAATTTAGTTCACAATATATGGCCATAAATCGCTTAAGCCTTTCACAGCGCCAATGTATCCCATTGATGACAGGTTTCATCAGCAGGTATTATTTAATCTTGAATCACAGGGAACTCCAGAATGATTCAGTCCTCAGTAAGGGAGTCAATCCCATAATGGTGGTCATTAGGAGATAAGAATAGGACCTGTCATCAATGTGATACATTGGCGCTGTGACAGGCTTAAGCAATTTATGGCCATATATTGTGAACTAAATTCCCATCATTTTTAAACAGAGCTTAGTGTTACGCATTTGTGAAAATCATTTAATGGGTTTAAAGTTGTTGAGATACTGAAAGGGTTAAGAGTTGTTGGAACCTTTGAAATCTATTTAAGGTTTAAACGTTTCAGCTACTTTTGAAGTTGCTTAATATATGAGTTGGAGTGCTCTCCTCCTGGTTTGTTGTATTTTTATCTTGAGCAGCACCCGCCCGTTAAGCGAAGTAAAGGTTGAGTGTTGCCCTCCTGGTGTATTATATATATATTACACAAGGAGGGTAGCACTCAACCTTTACTAAACTCAGAATGTGGGTGCTGCTCAAGACAATAAAAAACAAACCAAGAATAGAGCAATCCAGTTAACACATTCAAAGACTTCAACAATAGCTTATACATTGACACATTAGAGATTTTACCCTTTCAAAGCTTCTAACAATTCTTACCTATATCCAGATTACAACAGTTCTTAAGCCATTCAAGACTTTTTACAAGATTTTTAACCCTAAGGTCTGTTGGAAAATGATGGGAATTTAGTTCACAATATATGGCCAGAAATTGCTTAAGCCTGTCAACATCTCCAATGTATCCCACCTTTCGACAGGTCCTATCCTTATCACCTAATGACTGCTATTATGGGATCAACTCACTGAGGACGGATTCCTTTCTGGAGCTCCCTGCAATACAAGGTTAAATAGATCCTGTGGGTGGAACACCTGTGACAGGGAGCGGTGCTAGCCGAGGGTTGTCAGCCCTTTTCATACAGCATACACAAGGAGGGTAGCACTCAACCTTTGCTAAGCACAGAATGTTGAAGTCTTTGAATGTGTTAACTGGAGTGCTCTCTTCTTGGTTTGCTGTATTTGATTGTCTTGAGAAGCACACCACTCTGTGAGGTTACTTGTATCAGATACAATATATGGCCATACATTGCTTAAGCCTGTCAACACCGCCAATGGATCCCACCTTTTGACAGGTCCTACCCTACTCACCTAATGACTGCTATTGTGGGACTCAACTCACTGAGGACTGATTCCTGTCACATTTTCCCTGGTTTTGGCCGTGCCCCGTGAGAGGCATTCACGTCTGTTTTCCCCTGTTTTATGTTTGGCTATGCTGTCTGGGGCTGATCTGGGGTTCTACTGTGATCTTTTGGTTTGAGGTCACATGGCCCAATCACACAGAACCAATGCCTATATATATCCCAGCAGCACATTGCTTCTTTGACCGTTTGAGGAGTTCTATGGTGGTTGTGGTTCCTGTGTCCTGTTCCCTGTTTCCCACGTTGCTGCTTAGCTTCATGTCAAGTATTTTTCGGGTTTTTGACTTTTGGCTTATGTTCCTGGATATTCTCTTTCTTGCTCCCTGTACATTGTATTCTGCTATCTTGTTACTGACCTGGTCTGGCTGAGAACTATTCCTGTGTATGACTTATGCCTCTGGTTCTGGTTTATTCTTTGGTCTAGTCCCTGTACCGAGCATCTATATAATCCTGTGTATGACCTTAGCGTGTTCTCTGGATCTCTCTATTGCCTGTTCCCTATATTACTGTATGCCTGTTTGGTTGCCAATCTCTGTTAGTCTTGACCACTCTTATGTTTCATGTTTCATGTTTTATGTTTCTTGTTTGTCTGAGTTTAGTTTACTCAGAGGCCAACATACAAGGACCTCTTCAGTCTAGGATTTCTGTTTGTCTTGTTAACCCTTGCCCTTCTTGCTCCCCCTGCTCTAATATTCTTTGTGAGGTTTTCTTCGATAGAAATCATCCCCAGCATAGGTATTCCTTTAGTTTTCTTTCTGGCCCTCCTGTCCCTTGTGTCTCAGTCTGGTTCCTGTAATGCTCTGGAATCTGTATTGTTGATCTGTCCTGTATCAAGCCAGCAGCTCACCTGCCTAAAGGGCTACACGCCTTGTTCCAAGCCACCACGATGGCCCAGGTTGGTGCCCAGCGTGACAATTCCTTTCTGGAATTCCCTACAAGTCAAGGTTAAATAGGTCCCGTGGGTGGAACACCTGTGACAGGGAGGGGTGAAGGGTGCTTGCCGAGAGTTGTCAGCCCTTTTCATACATAATACACAAGGGTCGCAGCACTCAACCTTTACTAAGCACAGAATGTTGAAGTCTATGAATGTGTTAACTGGAGTGCCCTCTTCTTGGTTTGCTGTATTTTATTGTCTTGAGATGCACTCGCCCCCTGTGAGGTTACTTGTACCAGATACCTCTAAGCTATGTGAAGCTTAAAGTCTTTTTTTTCACACTTTCCAAATTAAGGTGATGGTAATGGAAAGGGAGATGGTACATTTTAAAGTAATTAAAAGTGTAATCGTCCTATTATCTTATATATCTGTCTGTGTTTCCATCATTCAGGTGTGCAGAGGATTAACGATTTCCCCCCCTCTCCCCCCTTTTTTGCTGTTGTTTTTTTCACCTCAGAATAATAGGCCTATTTGATATATGATGTCTATATAAAGAAGATTTATGCTAATGTTATAATTACTCGCTGCGCTTAGTTTTGTTTGCGAACGCGAGGAATACTTGGCATTTGGAACAATTAGCAACATTCCAAAATTGTTTTAATTTGGATAAAAACAAAACTGACAAGCAAAGGTAAAAAGCAGTTATGTTTCCCCCTTTAAAAATGGAGTATGGAGATTAATCTCCTGCAGCAGATTGTAGATTAGTGACATATTGGAGAAGAAAATACATAAAAATTACAGGACGTATATGTCAGGCACATAATGGGAAACTCCCACCCCATTTATTGCTGTCTTTTTACACATCCATGTAAATTATGCAGGAATCTTTGACAAAATGTACTGTTTGATGATTGCGATGCATACATGGTAATTTATAAGATTGCAGACATTGGACATCTTCTGATACATGTTCTACCTAGGGATATGTATTCACTGAGAGAATAATGGACGCTGCCTGTTGATTCTAAGAGCAGGAAGAACTTCTAATAAATACTACACATAAACCTGAACATTTAGAAATCACAAAAATCTTAGTTAACTTTTTTTATCCTCCCACCTTGTGGTCAAGAAAGATACACAGACAGCTGGATATGGATAGATAGACAGGCAGACGGACGGACGGACAGATGGATAGACAGAAACGATAGCTCGTTCTCCATCTGCTAGGTGCACATTACCATCTCCCATATAAAATATAAGAGCTGTTAATGTATAGTAAGCAAGGGCTACATCCAAGACACAAGCTCGAATAGACAGTTATGAAATAGTTATATATATATAAAAAAATCCAGAAAAATGCTTAAAATATCCTAAAAAAATCTATGAATAAAGAGACTCTTTACTGCAGAATATTATAATGAACGGTTTATTAGATATTGAATTAAAACGGAATATTTTTAACATTGAAGCCTATGGGATTCGTCTGAATAAACCTGCCGAATGAAACCACCGAATGGCAGGGCATTTTGGGAACCTTTCACTGCTGGTTTGTGTTCTCTGAATAGCCAAAGAATTGCTTTTTTGGGGGGATTTCACTGCCCTCGAACAGGCACCGAACAGGCACCGTATGTGCAGGCAATTCGCCAGGATTTGGCGAATTGCCTGCTCTCTGGATAGCCGAATGGCCAGGAGAGGTAACCGAACGCTGATTTTCAGCGTTCGGTTACCTTTCTCCAGCCATTCGGATCTCTTTGGATAACCCTGATATAGAATATATGGATAGATAAAGATAAATATTTATTTATTTATTTATAAAGGATTTTACCAGGAAGGATACATTGAGATTTCTCTCGTTTTCAAGTATGTCCTGGGTTCAAGAACATTGAAGTGCTACAGAAATACAAAGTAATACAATGCAAGATATTAAAAAAAACAACACAAATATACAGATTAACAGAAAATAAATATGTAGGAAATATAGTCACTAGGTTACATGTTTACAGGTGCATTCTGTATTGAGGTATGTTAGTAAGGAGCTTTTGAGTGACTTAAGACTGGGGAAAGATTTGATGGTGTCTGGGAGGTTATTCTATAATTGTGGTGCTCTGTAGGAAAATGAGGACCGAGCCACAGTCTTTTTGTATTGTGGTATTGCAAGTAAGGTGAAGGTCCTGGATCGGAGGTTATAGGATGAGGGAGCTGCTGGGGGAAGCAGTTTATTCAGGTAGGGTGGCAACTTCCCAGAGATGCTCTTAAACACCAGGCTGGAAAGGTGAAGGGTGCGTCTGGATTCCAGCGATGGCCAGTTTAGCTCTTTTAACATGTCACAATGGTGGTTCATGTAGTTACATTGTAGCGCAAAGCGGCACAATGAGTTATACAATGTAGTAAGTTTATGAAGGTGTTTTTGTGGGGCGGCTGCATACACTACATCTCCGTAATCAATAGCCGGCATAAGCATTTGCTGTACAATCTGCTTTCTTACCGCGGGACTCAGGCAGGATTTGTTTCTGTACAGGGCACCTAGTTTGGGGTAAAGTTTAGATGAGAGTTTTTCGATGTGGGGGCCAAAGGATAGATTAGGGTCCAACCACATAACTAGATATTTGTGAGAAGTGACTGTGGTCAGCATGCCATTTGATTTTGTCCCAACACATAGATGGGGATTTTGCAATTTGTGTAGTTTAGGTCAGTGGCGTAACTATAAACCTGAGGGCCCCGGTGCAAGAATCCATGAAGGGCCCCCCCAACTCCCCCCAAAAAAGATCCATATTTTTACCTTTTTTTTCCCTGCAATATAAAAAAGATAGTATTGCCCCCAGCTCACATGGACATATATATTGCCCCCAGACCACACTTGATATATTGCCCCAGCTCACACATGGATATTTTTGCCCCCACCTCATGGATATACTGCCCCAACACATGGATATACTGCCCCAGCACATGGATATACTGCCCCAGCTCATGGATATACTGCCCCAGCACATGGATATACTGCCCCAGCTCATGGATATACTGCCCCAGCTCATGGATATACTGCCCCAGCTCATGGATATACTGCCCCAGCTCATGGATATACTGCCCCAGCTCTGCCCCAGCTCATGGATATACTGCCCCAGCTCTGCCCCAGCTCATGGATATACTGCCCCAGCTCATGGATATACTGCCCCAGCTCATGGATATACTGCCCCAGCTCATGGATATACTGCCCCAGCTCTGCCCCAGCTCATGGATATACTGGTACTGCCCCAGCTCATGGATATACTGCCCCAGCTCTGCCCCAGCTCATGGATATACTGCCCCAGCTCTGCCCCAGCTCATGGATATACTGCCCAGCTCTGCCCCAGCTCATGGATATACTGCCCCAGCTCATGGATATACTGCCCAGCTCTGCCCCAGCTCATGGATATACTGCCCCAGCTCATGGATATACTGCCCCAGCTCTGCCCCAGCTCATGGATATACTGCCCCAGCTCTGCCCCAGCTCATGGATATACTGCCCCAGCTCTGCCCCAGCTCATGGATATACTGGTACTGCCCCAGCTCTGCCCCAGCTCATGGATATACTGCCCAGCTCTGCCCCAGGTCATGGATACACTGCCCCAGCTCTGCCCCAGCTCATGGATATACTGCCCCAGCTCATGGATATACTGCCCCAGCTCTGCCCCAGCTCATGGATATACTGGTACTGCCCCAGCTCTGCCCCAGCTCATGGATATACTGCCCCAGCTCTGCCCCAGCTCATGGATATACTGCCCCAGCTCTGCCCCAGCTCATGGATATACTGCCCCAGCTCTGCCCCAGCTCATGGATATACTGCCCCAGCTCTGCCCCAGCTCATGGATATACTGCCCCAGCTCATGGATATACTGCCCCAGCTCATGGATATACTGCCCCAGCTCTGCCCCAGGTCATGGATATACTGCCCCAGCTCTGCCCCAGGTCATGGATATACTGCCCCAGCTCTGCCCCAGCTCATGGATATACTGCCCCAGCTCATGGATATACTGCCCCAGCTCATGGATATACTGCCCCAGCTCTGCCCCAGCTCATGGATATACTGCCCCAGCTCTGCCCCAGCTCATGGATATACTGCCCCAGCTCTGCCCCAGCTCATGGATATACTGCCCCAGCTCATGGATATACTCACCTCCTCTGCTGCCGCCATTGTTCCTCTGAGGTGAGCGGCCGCTGAAAGCATGCAGCCTGGCCACTCACCGGAAACCACCTGACCAGCGCAGCCGAGTTCTCGCTAGATCTCGTGCGCTGGTCAGCTAGTTCCCATCCCACGCGAGCGGCCAAGCTGCAAGCCAGCGGGCCGCTCGCAGGGAGGGGAACAGCCAGCGGCGCTGCTCCCAGATTCCGGCGCTTTTTGCCGGAATCTGGCGGCGGCGCTGGGCCCCCCTCCAGTGGCGGAATGCCAGGGCCCGGTCGCAACCGCGACCGCTGCGACTCTGGTACTTCCGCCACTGGTTTAGGTGCTGTTCCAAAGAGCATCGTTACAGTTTTGTCAGTATTTTAAAAAAGTTTGTTGTTTTTGATCCACTTTTCTACCTCTGTGAATTGTTCTTGCAGCACGGCCTCCAGCTGCGGGAGATTTGGTTTGCTGGTATAGATCACAGTGTCGTCTGCGTACATATGTACAGTTGAGGCTTTGCAGACGTTGGGCAGAAATATAAAATATATAGAGAATATATGGATAAAGATAAATATTAAATATATAGAGAATATAGAGCTAGATAAAGATAAATATAAAATATATAGAGACTATATGGATAAAGATAAATATAAAATATATAGAGTATATAGGGATAGATAAAAATAAATATAAAATATATATATAGAATATATGGATAGTTAAAAATAAATATAAAATATATATAGAATATATGGATAGTTAAAGATAAATATAAAATATATAGAGAATATATGGATAAAGATAAATATAAAATATATAGAGACTATATATATTTTATATTTATCTTTATCCATATAGTCTCTATATATTTTATATTTATCTTTATCCATATATTCTCTATATATTTTATATTTATCTTTATCCATATATTCTCTATATATTTTATATTTATCTTTATCCATAGAGTATATAGGAATAGATAAAAATAAATATAGAATATAGGGATAGATAAAGATAAATATAAAATATATAGGGATAGATAGGGGTGCCGGACAAAATCCCTACAGCCAGCTTCCCTAATGCCAACATCCCGACAGCCAACTTCCAGACAGGACAACTGCCGGACATCCCAACTTCCCTACACGGCCAACTTCCAGACATTCAAAATCTCAGCGGCTAACCCTAATACTTAATTTAGGGGGGTTAGGGCTAGGTTTAAGGGGGTTATGGCTAGGTTTAGGGGGGTTAGGGATAGGTTATGGGGGGTATGGGTTAGTGCTAGATTTAGGGGGGATTAGGGCCAGGTTTAGGGGGTTAGGGTTAGGGCTAGGTTTAGGGAGTATGGGTTAGGGCTAGATATAGGGGATTAGGGCTAGATTTAGGGGGTTAGGGTTCGATTTTGGGGGTTAGGGGGTTAGGGCTAGGTTTGGGGGGTTAGGGTTAGGGCTAGATTTAGGGGGTTAGGGCTAGATTTAGGGGGGTTAGGGCTAGATTTAGGGGGGTTAGGTTTAGGTGGTTGGGGTTAGGGATAGATTTAGGGGGGTTAGATTTAGGGGGGTTAGGTTTAGGGGTTAGGGACAGATTTAGGGGTTATGGTTAGGGCTAGATTTAGGGGGTTAGGGCTAGGTTTAGGGGGGTTAGGGTTAGGTTTAGGGGGGTTAGGGCTAGGTGTAGGGGGATTAGGGAGATGGGTTCGGGTGTGCCGCTGGTATTTTGGATGTCTGAAAGGTGGCCGTCAGGGAGTTCTCTGTGTAGGGAAGTTGGCCGTCAGGGAGTTGTCTGCGTAGGGAAGTTGGCCGTCAGGGAGTTGTCTGTGTAGAGAAGTTGGCCGTCAGGGAGTTGTCTGTGTAGGGAAGTTGGCCGTCAGGGAGTTGTCTGTGTAGAGAAGTTGGCCGTCAGGGAGTTGTCTGTGTAGGGAAGTTGGCCGTCAGGGAGTTGTCTGTGTAGGGAGGCTGGCCGTCAGGGAGTTGTCTGTGTAGGGAAGTTGGCCGTTGGGATTTTGGCATTAGGGAACCTGGCTGTAGGGATTTCGACCCAAACCCGGATAGATAGATATGAAATAAATAGATGGAGAGAAAAATCGATATAAAGATAGATATGTATATTTATATAGAAAGAAGAAAAACCCGGAGGTTATACACCTTTCTTTGGTGTTTTGTCTCTTAATAAATTTTCATTGTTTTATATTTTGGCCATTTTTATTTATTATTATTTTTTACCTTTATTTTCATTTTAATTTTTTGCCATTACCTCTCTACTTGCCACATCTGTGCATTGGTTTGAACTGTTCTATGGTGGAGCTGTGTTCCAGCGGAAATCCAGTACCGAGGATGGACCCCCTCTGATTAGCGGTCCCAGGCGCTTATACAGAGCCACTTTCAATAGAGGCTCTGTAACACGTGAGTGTAACCCTCTCTGGATTTTCTATTCTCAATTAATTTACAGTATTACACTATTATTGATTCCTTTTTCGAGATCATAAGTATACCTCCGGTTCAAAGCTACTATCAAGCCTGTAAGAATAAGGATTGTGAATCTCTTTTCCTGAATCTCTTTTCCTGCTGATGGGTGGAGCCCCCCAGAAGAGGCTTAAAGGCATACATTTGGAGTCTTGCAGACTCCCTGTTTGTGAGTGAAAAATCTTATTTTTTTCTGATTTTTTGGTGTACACTGATACTATGCAATGAGATTCTCTTTTTGTCTCTTTTAGAAGTCGATGCCATTTAACAGATTTATTATTCCACTGAAAGAAATAAGAACAAGGGAAAGAAAGAAAAATAGACCTTCCTTTTGTCTTGTCTTCTCATTTATATATATTGAGATACATGTGATCTTTGTTTAATCTTTAGCGCTCCTATTTCACTGTATAGTGATTTCTCTCTAGATGTATATTTATATGTCAGTATTTATATTTAATAACAATATGAAGATACAGAATATAAAGAGCATATAAAGATTGATGTAATTTAAATATATAGAGCTAAACTATAGACAGAGCAGGTAGAATTATTATTTGTATAGCGCCAACATATTCTACAGCGCTGAACAATGGGTACAATATAGACCGAGTTACAATGCATTGAGACTGAACAAGAGAATGAGAGGCTTGTAAATAGTATAAAAGTCAGATGTAAAATTATAGACAGATAGAAATACATGTAAAGATAGAAAATCTCGCTAGATAGAAACATACATATAAACTACGTAGATAAACAGAAGAAATAACTAGAAATACAGTTAGAAACCGTCCTCCCTTTGCAGCCAGCCTTTGAGCGCGTCCTCCCTTTGCAGCCAGCGATCGGCCGGATTCCGGCTGATCGCTGTGCCCCTCGGTGCGGGCTGACAACCTTGAAGTTAGCCCAGCATTCAGGTCTGCCATGGGCACTAATAGATGTAATCGCGGCAGCGCAATGACATCTATTACAGGCACCCCCCTGCCATTGTGGGGAAGGTGCCTGAAGGGGAGGGGGGAGGTCCTTTGGACCTCTCTCCCTCCCCTTCTGTAAGGGGCACGAGCAAAAGCCAGTTACCATTTGGAAGGGCACAGCCTGCCCTTCCAAGCAGTGGCTGGCTTTAACCCTTTGGGGGCTGGATCGTAATTCGGCGCCAACAGGATCCATCTCGTATGTCGGCCAAGCTTCCGGGATCTCCCCCAGCTGACTGACGTCATTGCACATAGTGTGATGACGTCAGTTCTGGAGTTAACCCATAGCTGCCCCATTAGTGGAGATATCTCCTATCTGTGACAGCTAGGGGTTAATGTGTGCTATCATTGGAACGGCCAGAGCATGGCCTTTCCAATGACACCAAACATGACCATATTAAAAGTAAAAAAAAAAATGATAATAAAAAATAAATATTTGTTTTTTGTTTTATTAATGCAGCAAGATTGTTCCCATTTCAATCATAATGTGAACAATGATGCTGCACTAGCGATTTTTCTATGGGGTGCGTTTGTTAAAAATCACGTAATTTCCCCCCAAAAAAATGTAACGAGTCCCCCATTTCTATTTTTTTTCTAACAAGCGCAACTCATAGAAAATATAACTGCAAACGCTCGCATGATAAAATGTGAAAAAAACACTTTACACGCTGTAAATTATTGAAAATTCAAATTGTTTTGCGTTTTTTGTTATAATATTCAGGCAGGACATGACGTAAACATATAATAATGATATATTATGAATGCTGAGTCTGCCGGAAAGAACGATATATAATATGTCTGGGTCATATAGTAAAACGTGACTTCAAATCTCGTTTAAACATGATGAGCGAAAGCGGTAAAAATGAGCTCAGCACACAGACGTGAAATGGCTTAGCAGCGAAGGGGTTAAGGGATTCTTTATTTTTCAGGTGTATGCACACCTTATTCATCAGGCAGTGAACCTACAGATGCCATCCCTCGTACCTGTCAGATCACCACAGATGTCCATCAGGTCACGCAGGTTCTAGATCTGGAGAAATTACGTCCTACTGAAGCAAGACAAGAAAGCAAGCTCCTCATCGCGATGGAAACCGGTATTTTGATACTTATTATTGCTCTTCAAATCATTAATCACTAAATTTCAGAAAGGCAAGAGTAACCCAATAAAATAGAAATCTGTGTGACTCCAGGCAGAATATTTGTATATATTCTGTACATGCAATGACTTGGAAAGTCATACATTCAGTATATGTGATGCACCCACCTGTCATCATGGCGAAAACCTCAGCTCATTGGTTCGAGCTACAATCAGAGTTGAATTATAGGTAGACGGAACAGTCTAAATGACTGTACCATCAACAGTTTTTTGGCCAGTGTTGACCTGCCAACGTGAGACCAGTGGAACCAGCCTACATACCTGGTGATGGTTTTCCCAGCATTGCCGCAGGATTGAAGTACCAAAACAAACCATGGTGGTTGTTGAATCTCTTGTGCAGAGGACATCTGTCTGGTATTTCTCCTCTGGACTGCAATTTTGGCCCTTTGGCCCTTATGCCATTATGCCCTTGTCTGACCCATCTCAACCCATTGTGCCTTTGCCCAATCCTACTAACTCTCATTGTGCCTTTTGTCTTATGCCTCCACCCCATCCCTTCTGACCCCCTATTGTGGGTTTGTCTTATTTCTCTCACCTCCCATTGCCCCTTTGTCCTACCTTTCTCTAGGTACTGAAATTTTCACTGCGCCTGTTTCGAAACAGGGGCTGTAAATAGGGCTTTAGCTATGGCAGCCCCTAATTTAATCCAGACCTGCACTTACCCATTTCAGGTTATTTGATTCTAATTGAGGCTACATGGGATAAACAATTTATACAGGATGAAAAAAGTCAGGTAGTTCCTCATCCCTACATCATTACTGTCGGTTCCTCTACATTTCATTCCAGCATTTTGCAGGCTAAATTTCCCATGAGGCTCACTAGGATGTTGGCAACAGATTATTTAATGGCTGGAAGGTTATATATGTTGTTTAATGCATTGACTGTAATAAATACGTCCATATGGAAATCCCTAACCTTCCATATGCCAAATGTTTGCCATTCCACTTGATTTCTAACTAGCTGTTGCTTAATGAATGTTTGAATCATCATGAGGAAACTTTTTTTTTCTTTTTCAAAAATAAGCACTTTTTTTAATTCTAATTTTTAATGTGCAGCTCCGTATGATATAACTCAAACAGCTCAAAGGAAAAATAGCAAAAAAAACATTTACAGAATCTTAGGGGAACAAATAAAGAATATAAAAAATATGTATATAATTGTTTTACATGGAATATATATATATATATATATTAGGTAGGCCGTGTTAGTCCAGATGCCAAAATCACAAGTATAGCAGTCTGTAGTGATACCTTTTTTATTGGACTAACGTTACTTTTAAAGTACAAGCTTTCGAGAGTGATCCTCCCTTCGTCAGGTATAGAAGCTTACTGATCAGAATAGTAGAATTAAACATTGGGACATTCATAGGGCTCACGGTTGGGGTGTTAGATGTTGTACATCGCCAAATGGCATGGTCAGAGGGGAAAAAAAAAAGAGAAGCATTTAATTGTCTCAGGCACATAAGACAACATTGATGAAATCATGTCCACTTCAAAGGGAATGTGAAAGGACAGAACGAAAAAAACCACAAAACTGTGAGTATGGGGAAGACACAGAAAAATAGGAATTATGAATATTATGTGACGTTATTATAGTGGGTTAGAAAACCCGAATCTACATTAAGTCCTTGTTTTATACTGTTGAAATATGTGATCATTTTCATTTCATGTGTTTTGCGTTCCCGGTGGTCTTTAAAATGGCCTTTGAGGAAGGCCACTCCATCCAAAACCTCAGAATTAAAATCCTCAAAGGCCATTTTAAAGACCACCGGGAACGCAAAACATATGAAATGAAAATGATCACATATTTCAACAGTATAAAACAAGGACTTAATGTAGATTCGGTTTTTCTAACCCACTATAATAACGTCACATAATATTCATAATTCCTATTTTTCTGTGTCTTCCCCATACTCACTGTTTTGTGTTTTTTTTTTAAATGTAACGTTAGTCCAATAATAAAGGTATCACTACTACTTCTATACTCTGGTGATTATTACATCTGGACTAACACGGCTTACCAAATTTACACTACATATATATATACTCTTTTCCATGGCTTGTGCAAAAGAGGAGATGTAAGTAAAAAAAATCTGCGCAAGGAAACGTCTCTCTTTTATTTTAGTCATTCCAGGGTAGGTGCTTTTAGTAGCACCACGTCCCAGAAGGTAGCTCAGGTGCAACCTGACACTTGCAGCAGTGCCGCACGCTGCCGCAGGTGCTGGCACCTGGAGTCCATAAGATGTCATGGGGCCCAGCACGTCCCAGTCAAGACTCTGTGCAAGCCTTTATTTGTGAGATCTTGCAGGAGATGCGGAGGAATCACAGAGGGAAACCGAGAACTATTTGTTCCCATTCTCTCCCTGCACGCGGTGATGGAAAGAGGTGGATCGTGCCGCCCTCACCATCACAGGATGACCGGTGACTAAGGGATGCCTTAAGGGCTGTATTTTATTGTGTTACGGTATTTTGAACTAGCAAATTAATTTAACACTGGGATTTAGGAGCCGGTATTACTTTGTGTAATACCGGCTCCAGTATAGAAAAATGAGCTACAAGAGCTACCATGGAATAGCTTGTTCTTCTACTACGAGGTGCAAATTAACCCCTACTATACAAGGTATAGGAGATATTAATTTACAGTAGAGACGCTCTATGCCCAATATGCCAAGAGCAGAATAGCAATTCCCGACAATACGATAACTTCTATAACGTCTCCATAAATTGTCTTAACGTCAACCATGGAATAGGGCCCAGCGTTATTTATCCAATTATCCTTTAAGAGGAAACTGTTATTCCCTGATTAATTTAAATAACCTTTTATTAGTTTAATGAATTATTTCACTTTTCAGCATCATCCTGAATTATTATATCAGCTGCTATATTTCATTATCCTCAGCAGCCCGTCTGACGTCCCCGCAGCTTTGATAAAGTGAATTATATAGGAAATACAAAAGAAATAAATACATCACAAGGTGTTTGTTTGGCGCTTCGGACAGCTGTTCAAAAACACGTGCAAAATGGTGAAGCATAAAGGGTGCGGCGTAGTTGCGCGTTCAATAAGTCATGCTTCTACAGATGAACTGACACTGATAAATATGTAAGGCGCCATGATAAGATATGCAGTGACGCATTTCCATAATAACGCTAGTTAGAGGGGAAAAATCGTCTTCTTGACACCTTCTTATCATATGATTTGTAAAGCGGGGGAAAATACTTAGAAATAATTTAACTTACAAATAATACCAATGCATTACGAGCAATCTCATCTCTTTGTGTAAATCACTCTGTGAAATAAAGTACGCACTCCAAGAGAGGCGTGCAAACCTCGCAACCTTGGGAAGCATGCAAACATTTAACATTCTCAGCGCTGCTTGGCAATCGTGTCCAAATTACAATTTGTGTCGGTAGATGGCAGAACTGTGCGATGGGATGATGTCCCTAGGACGGAAGGTGACCTTGGCCTAGAGGTGCAACAAGAAGGCACCATGAGTGATCTGAACCTCAAGACTCTGTGCGAGGATCAGATAGATCTGACCAGGAGTGGTTTTCAATTTCATGACTGGCCTGTAGAACACCCAGGACATACTTGAAAACGAGAGAAATCTCAATGTATCCTTCCTGGTAAAATACTTTATAAATAAATAACCTGGTTCTAATTGGTTCGATATCAACTATCAGAGCTCATAGGCCTGTTTCCCACTCACTGCATGGTCAGAGGACAAAGAAAAACCCAGTCAGACCTCTAGTGCCGAATTGGCTGCTTTATTGGGATCACCGTCGTGCTTATCGTATCGGGGTGCAGGCAGAGCCCAAGCGTTGGGGACACACAGCACAGGAAGCAGGTTATGAGACAGACAGGTAGGTTTATTCAGGCCCAGGTTCTAGGTTGCACAAAAATATCAGGAACAAGAAAGGATAAACATGGAGACTTACAATAGGGAATAGCAGTGACAGATCTTGGGGGCACAGAAAACCCGATCAGCTCTGAGTCTCGGGGGCACCACCCTGATTTAACAAGTCCAGGGAACACCTGAGGTTCTGCGGAGAATGGATAGATGAAAAAGCTGGACTGGAGCAGGACAGGAAAGATGCTGCCTGGGTTAGGACATTACTGCATGGATGACTGTGTGGAACCTGCTGCTGAGTCAGTAGAAAGATGGGTGCCACTGCCTCTACAAATATTTGCTACTCACTACATGGCCAGACTGGTCATGTTTAAATGGAACTACAACTGCTGATAGATAAAAAAATACAATAAAACAAAACAGGCGGACGATATTTAGCGTAGGTAGCATCTCGTTATTTTTTAAAAAGAAAACATCTTAAACAGGGAATCATAACATTATTTTATTTCCCAGATCCTGTTTTTTATTATTTTCTGTAAATGCCACTGTTCGACTCAGGTAGAAGGATTTGGCTGATGGGCAATGTCTCTGATTGACAGCTCGAGGTCGTTAGCAAGCCCAGCAGAGCTTCTGGCTATGGAAATCTCACTTGCATGGCCTTTAGATAGGTTGGCAGCGATTTCAATGTCTCTGTCTTTCTGCGTGTTGAGATGGAGAAATGCATTCTGTGCTGGGAAGCATACAGCTGTCTCGAATCTAAAGCCTTTCTTCTGTCTGGATAAGGGACATTAAGGTTATGAAAGCTTGATGGAGGAGTCACGCATTATTTATCGTCCAAACAGTTTGTAATCAGTCTATTAAAATGTTGCAAGTCTTTATGTTCATAAAAGTCATTTTCTAGGTTTGCTTTACATTTTATGCACCACATATAATGTCTTTGCAGGGGAATAATTCCATCTTTTCCACCAAATATTATAATAATATTGCACCAAGTATTATAATAATATTGGGTGGTAAAGATGGAATGATTCCCCTACAAAGATGGCGGTTTACTATGGATTGTCCCAAGCGGTAGTGGAAGCGATGGTGGATTGAGCATACATGTCTCAGGGGGGATGCCGTGACGGTCTTCCAGCTTGGAGAGATAAGGTCATCAGCCTTGGCCGGGAGTAGCGGATAGACTATTGGTCGCTACCGCAGAAGAAAAATGACGTAAGCGGATGTGAGATTGTCCAAGGCTGGCGTTCCTCTGTTGACATGAATGGCATCTGGATATAAATGAAAGCCCGCAAAAATGCTCTATATAAACCAGTCTGGTCATTTCACTGTATTCCCTGATGAAGTCTGTATATTAAAGACTTAACGCGTTGGAATATAACATTTATTTAGCCGATATTCTGTTACCTACTGTGGCGGGATGGAAGTCCGCCTGCGGTCCTGCTCTATCTGAACCCCCCCTTTGGTGGCGTCCGGCCCGACTACCGAGTGGCACGGCACTCGGCGTCTCGAGCGGCCTGGAGGATGAAATGGCGGTCCGGCGTCTGGAGAGATGGTGCGGTGTTGCCTTGGGGATCCCGTTCCTGGGTTGAGTGGTGATGCAGGAGACCGCTGAGTGTCTCCTGCAATAGTGATTGTAGCTCTGAAATGAAGACACCAGACGCGGCTGTATGCTTTAAAACAGTGAACTGAATTTTATGGGTTTCAACAGGGTCATTTATACAATTTCACACAAACAGATTACCAACTCCCCCACCCACACAACCAGCACTGATTGGCTCCTTTCCCAGCCTCCTGTTCCCTATCAGGTCCCTTTCAGCCTTCCCATTGTCCAGGGATTAGGCAGATGAGGTCTTGGAAAAGCCTCCAATCAGCTGGTTTGCTGTATCCTCTATTTTGCCCTTTCAGGCTCCCCATTGTCCAGGGATTAGGCAGATGAGGTCTTGGAAAAGCCTTCAATCCTCTGTCCTGCTGCATCCTCCATCTTGGGGCATGAGATCCTTTGTTCTGTGAAACCATGCTGGGATGAGCAAAATGGCGACGGGGAAAAAACACATACAAATGGTTTCTTTCCTACTTTTACAGTCACATCATACAGGGTACATTTTCATTACATTACACCAATAAAACCACATCTAGCAATAAAATAAGAGGTCCATAGGCTCACACACAAACCAAAATGAAAAACAGGAAAAATGGTCTTAAAAAGGGTTCAGTCTTTAGTCCTGTGGCTCGCTGAAAAGAGCTCTCATGTCCGTTTCGTGACATTTCTCCCCCTTCTAGAGTCCGACGGACACGGTTGGACCCACACGGGTCGACTCGGGGAAGTCGGAGCAGTCTTTGTGGCCTATAGTCTGTGGGAAGGAGGCGAGCCACCAGGCTTCTCCATTTGTCCTTGCGGCAGTGCCTGACGTGTTGGGGGTACAAGTCTTTGGGGGTACCCCTCCAGAATAAGGGTCCTGTGGTCGGGAGGGGGTACCGCCAGTACCACCTCCGGAGGTATCGCGCACCGGGAAAAACGGGTGCTAAATGCACGCGCGCCCGAGTGCCTGTTCAGCCGTTGGAAAAAACAGTGGCTGCATGGGGCCTCCGGGCCAAAGGGGTGTGGAGATGGGCAG
This sequence comes from Leptobrachium leishanense, assembly GCA_009667805.1. Lineage (NCBI taxonomy): Eukaryota > Metazoa > Chordata > Amphibia > Anura > Megophryidae > Leptobrachium > Leptobrachium leishanense. Next base: position 138,652,932 of record CM019070.1, read on the forward strand.
AGTTGAAACAGGCTCTGCCCCATTGCCAGCGCGTCGGCTCGGGGGTTCAAGGCTGAGGAAGGGTCCCCGGGCAGGAGAATGGCGTCCTCCATCTCCGGTGGGGTCAGTGGCTGCAGAATAAGCAGCCCGGGTGTATCCTCTTTCTGTTCCCCGAGGCAGGCGGTGAAGGTTGGGCAGAGGCCGGCGGCACTCGGTCCGGTTGCCAGCTCTTCTGCTGGGGAAGCGGCGCAGGAACGACGTCCAGGCGGTTGGATGGGGTCAACGGCTGCGGGGTAAGCAGCTCGGGGAAATCCTCCTTCTGCTCCTCGGGACAGACGAGGGAGGGTGGGCAGAGGCCAGCGGCACTCTGCCCCGTTGCCAGCTCTTCTGCTGGTAAGCGGGTGTGGGAACAAAGTCCAGGGGTCGGATGGGGTCAACGGCTGTGGGATAAGCAGCTCGGGTAAATCCTCCTTCTGCTCCTCAGGGCAGACGATGGAGGGTGGGCAGAGGCCAGCGGCCTGTTGTTAGCTCTTCTGCTGGGGAGGTGGGTACAGGAACAAAGTCCAGGGGGTTGGATGGGGTAAGCGGCTGCGGGATAAGCAGCTCGAGGTATCCCCCTTCTGCTCCTCGAGGCAGATGGTGGAGGATGGGCAGAGGCCAGCGGCACTCTGCCCCGTTGCCAGCTCTTCTGCTGGATAAGCGGACACTAGCACAGTGTCTTCTTGCGGGGGCGGGAGGATAACTTCCTCTCTGGGCCACTCGGACCCTTTACGCGGCCCATTCTGGTCGCTTGGCACCTGCCGTGCTTCTTCCGACCTGGCCGGCTCGTCTACTGTGTTCCCGACGGGGACCCATGGGAGCATCTCGGGCTCCAATACTTCCGTGTCACTTGGACTGTCTGCTTCTTCGGCCAGACAGTCCCAGGTCATGGGGCTTAGGCCTGACTGCGGAGCGTCGTCCAACAACCTTCTGTAGGCCTTCTCAAGCTCCCATTCGCGCTCTACCAGGAACTCCAGTTCCTCTATCTCGAAGTCCTTGCTCTCGTATGAGAGTTCCTCTTCCCGGCGTTCCAGTATCTCCTCCAACCGCCACTCCGACTCTTCTCCGAACCCGGGGTCGTTGGCCATCCTTTCGTATAGCAGCCCTGTGCCGCCGTAGTGGCGGCCTGCGGTGGAGGCGCCGTCGATGGTGCGGGGTAGCAGGGTGCCTATTAACCACTGGGACGCCCGGTAAGCGGCATCCAGTGCGATCTCCTGCTGAACCAGGTATTGGAGCTCTGCCTCCCACTCCTCTGGGGGTCGGCCTTTCAGGAATGCTGCTCTGGCATTGTACTGCACTTGGTAGATGGCAGCGTCGGAGGGAACATTGACACCATGGTAGTCCCTTTCATGGTACAGTGCCTCGTACCAGAGTTCTTGGCGGATCTCGTCCCGCCACTCGGCCCAGAGGGCTCAACTGTAGATCCATGATACCGATCCAGGCCCTCCTGTAGCCTTCTCGGAATTCAGCCCTCGTGTCTGCGAGGGTGCTGGAACAGTGGCACCACCACTCGATGGGGGTGTGGCGTCCTCGGATGCAGCTCCAGGCGGGCTGTAAGCCTCCATCCAAGGGTCGCTGAGATGTGCGGTTTCCTCAATTAAACTCCAGGCGAGCTGTAAGTCCAAAAAGAAGTATCGCTGGGGGGTGTAGATTCCCTGGATGAAGCTCCAGTCGAGCTGTCAACCTCGAACCAGGGTTCTACGGGGTAGGGTTCAGGGGCAGGGTATTCAGTCCTTTTTGCTCGGAGCGCCGCCATCCGCAGCTGGTGCTGACGGTCCTTCTCTTGCTCCTCTTCCTGCCGGACTCCTGGATGGCGTTGTGTATAGCGGCTTCTGACGGGGCGGCTCCGAAGAGGGCTAGCCGCTGCCGCACTTTCCTTTGGAAGGGATCTTCTGGGACCAATGCCTGGGTGGGTGTAAGGTTGGCGTGCCACGGCTCCCTGGTCCATTTCCTGCAGTTCCTCGATCAGGGCGGCTTTACTTTTTGAGCCCGGGGTGCCTCCTCGGCTCTCCAGGATGCCCCGCAGGGTGTCTTTTTTGTAGTTGGCGTACCCTGCCATGCTGAGTGCTTTTTCTGGGGGTTCAAAGAGCTATCCCCCGCTGCCACCAGTGTGGCGGGATGGAAGTCGCCTGCGGTCCTGCTCTATCTGACCCCCCCCTTTGATGGTGTCCGGCCCGACTACCGAGTGGCACGGCACTCGGCGTCTCGAGCGGCCTGGAAGATGAAATGGCGGTCCGGCGTCTGGAGAGATGGTGCGGTGTTGCCTTGGGGATCCCGTTCCTGGGTTGAGTGGTGATGCAGGAGACCGCTGAGTGTCTCCTGCAATAGTGATTGTAGCTCTGAAATGAAGACACCAGACGCGGCTGTATGCTTTAAAACAGTGAACTGAATTTTATGGGTTTCAACAGGGTCATTTATACAATTTCACACAAACAGATTACCAACTCCCCCACCCACACAACCAGCACTGATTGGCTCCTTTCCCAGCCTCCTGTTCCCTATCAAGTCTCTTTCAGCCTTCCCATTGTTCAGGGATTAGGCAGATGAGGTCCTGGAAAAGCCTCCAATCAGCTGGTTTGCTGTATCCTCTATTTTGCCCTTTCAGGCTCCCCCATTGTCCAGGGGATTAGGCAGATGAGGTCTTGGAAAAGCCTTCAATCCTCTGGCCTGCTGCATCCTCCATCTTGGGGCATGAGATCCTTTGTTCTGTGAAACCATGCTGGGATGAGCAAAATGGCGACGGGGAAAAAACACATACAAACGGTTTCTTTCCTACTTTTACAGTCACATCATACAGGGTACATTTTCATTACATTACACCAATAAAACCACATCTAGCAATAAAATAAGAGGTCTATAGGCTCACACGCAAAACCAAAATGAAAACAGGAAAAATGGTCTTTAAAAAGGGTTCAGTCTTTAGTCCTGTGGCTCGCTGAAAAGAGCTCTCATGTCCGTTCCGTGACACCTACTAATAAATATTTTATCTGCATACCCTTGGATTCCTCCCTGTTCCTTATGGCGGCAGGTGGCATCAGATGGAGAGTATTTGAGTAGCAGCAGAGTGGTAACACTGTTGGACTCTTATTTCTTGTGAGTGAGGCGCAGACAGACAAGGCACACACGGACTAGCCTTCACTTCCACACAGTAAACCTACTGTATCTCAAAATTGCTGAAAAACCTAATGCTGGCCATGACAGTAAGATGTCATAACACGAATGACACGTACCACCTACCTAGAGATTGTTGCACAGCATGTACACCTCTTCATGGCAGTGGTGTTCCCTGAGGGCATTGGCCTCTTTCAGTGGAATAATGAGCCCTGCCACACGGCAAAAACTGTTCAGGAATGGTTTGAGGAATATGACAACATTTTCAAGGTGTTGCCTTGGCCTCCAAATTCCCCAGACCTCAATCCGATTGAGCATCTGTGGGATGTGCTGGAAGAACAAATCCGATCCATAGAGGTCCCACCTCACAACTTGCAGGACTCAAAGACTCTGCTGCTAATGTCTTGGTGCCAGATACCACAGGACACATTTTTTTAGAGGGCTTGTGGAGTCCATGTCGCAAAGTATCAGAGCTGTTGTGGCAGAATGAGGAGCACTTACACGATATTAGGCTGGTGGTTCTAATGTTGTGGCTGATCAGTGTACATTAGTGGTGATCACAGTTCTCCGTATGATTTGTCCTGTCCTTATACAACAGTGTCAAGTATCCTGCTCCAGTGATTTCACGATCCCGACAGTATGCCATCCCAATGCATCATACGTCGCACACCGGTCCTGACTTTTAAAAATAGAATGAGCACCTTCTTCATTTCTTAGGTTTGTCACTTGCAATCTTAAGGCACAAAATTTCTACTCATGGGTTAGCAACTTCCATAAATCAACAGCCGCACTAACAACATTTCCTGGCAGGCTGCACGGTGATAAAGGAGAGAGATTTTACAGATAAGGTGTGGGATGCCGAATGGAGTGTACAGCCTGTCAGGATTGACACCTTGTCATTGTTAATCCCTCTCTGATAGAATATATAAACCTACATGCTAGAGTTAGTGGGAAAACTATCAGTTGACTTGTTTATAATTAACCCTTTTACAGTCCCATGTTTGGAAAATGCCAAAATATGAAAAGTTCTTATTGTTTTTATATTATATGCTGATATCTTACATGTGCTTTTTTTTTCTCTGCCATACACAGGCATTATGCAGCACATACAGATATTGGTATTTTTTGGAAGCTGCATTGCTAATAATCTCATTACGATCACTATAAATCCCCATAAACAGGAGATCTTGCATTTGATTATCTATTTTTATTGCATTTACTGTGTTTGACACAACGGCCATTTCTGCTAATGCTAATAACCGACCCCCATTTGAAATTGTGCAAGATCAGGGACACCATCTAGCGTTTAGAACCTTTCATCCCTGTAAAATATCTGTAAAGAATTCACAAATTAGTTAAAAATGTGCAAATGGATATTGTTATTCTAACAACATATTGTATTTTTCGCTGCATAAGACGCACTTTTCTCCCCCCAAAAAGTGGGGGGAAAAGTGGGTGCGTCTTATGGAGCGAATACTGCGCCGGTGCAGTGTTCGCTCCAGCTTCGCTCCTAGGCCGACAGCTTCCAGGGGGCGGCACCCCACCGCTCAGTGGGACCCGCCGGTCACTGTGACCGGCTGCCCCGCGGGACGCGCTGACCGCGGCCGCCGGTGATTCACTGAATCACCGACCGCCGATCGCTGCCTCCTCATTGCTGCAGTGTGCATTGTGCGCCGGGAGGAAGTGATATAACGTCACTTCCCCCCCAGCGCCAGTGCTCCACTACATGCAGATGCCGCCGGAGGAGAGGTGACACACGCAGGACCCAGGTGTGTGTGTGGGGGGAAAATTAAACTGATCTCCAGGAGAGCGGAGCAAAATATCCATGTGCTGGGGCATTATCCATGACTTGGGGCATATCCATGAGCTGGGGCATATCCATGAGCGAGCTGGGGCATATCCATATGTGAGCTGTGGCATATCCATGAGCTGGGGCATATCCATGTGTGAGCTGGGGCATTATCCATGAGCTGGGGCATATCCATATGTGAGCTGGGGCATATCCATGTGCTGGGGCATTATCCATGAGCTGGGGCATTATCCATGAGCTGGGGCATTATCCATGTGCTGGGGCATTATCCATGAGCTGGGGCATATCCATGAGCTGGGGCAATATCCATGAGCTGGGGCAATATCCATGAGCTGGGGCAATATTCATGTGTGAGCTGGGGCATATCCATGTGCTGGGGCATTATGCATGTGCTGGGGCATTATCCATGAGCTGGGGCATTATCCATGAGCTGGGGCATTATCCATGAGCTGGGGGCATAGCCATGAGCTGGGGGTATATCCATGAGCGGAGCTGGGGCAGTATATCCATGGGAGGAGCTGGAGAAGTATCCATTATTACACTATTTGATTCACAATATTTTTTTTCCTGTTTTCTTCCTCTAAAAACTAGGTGCGTCTTATGGAGTGAAAAATACGGTACCTAAAAGATTTAGGGCACTATTACATTCTTCGCGCAAACGTTAATGCATGCGCAAAAACGCATTAACGCGAGGGACAAAACCCTTCACGCACAATGTCCTATTACAATGTCTGCGCAAAAAATGTGCGTTAACGTCTAACGCGGGTGGACCTGCACGAACCCTTTGCGATCGTAATGTACTTTGCACGTCCTATACTTAACATTGTGAGCGCAAATGCATTTGTGCGCTGGCGCGCGCATGGTATTGCAATCTTAGCTCAAAATTTAACGCACAGCATTTGCACGCATAATTTTAACAGAAAATCTGAGCGTTCTGGCCGAAACCAAGTACACCAGCCCAAAAAAAAAATACAGCAAAGTATAGTTACACATTCTACACATACCCAAACAATACAAAATAGAAGTTGTGTGTGTTTTTATTATTGCTGCAGCATATGTACTCAGATTGATTTTGGCAGGCGCAAATCCTTAACGGGAGACAATTGTGGTTCTTAATTCTGATTGGCTGAATCGCATGAAAAAACAGTCCACACACAGATTTCTGCGCGCAATGTTTTTGCGTGTCTTTTTTACGCGCTGTATTTTTTTACGGATGAAAAAATGTGCGCGGATTGTAATACCAGCGTTAATTTACGCGCGTTAACGTTTAATGCTTCGCGCAGAAATTAACGCACAAGGAATGTAATAGAGCCCATAATTTCTACACTTTACTGACCGTTGGGGAAATTTTATCAAACACATTATTCAGATTCCTTGCAAATATTAACGAGCAGGGTCCAGGGAATGCGAGAACATTTTGGGTAACAAATCTCCTGTCACTCCTACAAACTGTTCTACAAGTTGATGTTTGTCCTTCAACACCAATAAGGACTGAGGCACAACTGATAAATTATAATATCTCAAAATGTGTATCCTCTTATGGCTACAAATCTTACCGCCGAATATCTAAACATCAAAAGTTCCAAATAACTTCCTTTTTTTTATTTCATCATCCCTGGATAGCGACCGGTGAACAAAACAGCTGCTTATTTAATCAGCAAACGACGCATGCACCATTCAAAATATATATGTTTTTAGAGACAGCTAGAGACGAGGTTAATGTACATTTTTCTCTGAAGTTCAAACGAATACATTTAAACTCTGAGCGTCTTTCGCTCTATAATTTTGCTGTTTTGTTAGTATATGTCAGTTTTATTAGATACCGCTGGCACGATATAATTTTACCACCTCCTGAAGCCAGAAAAAGGGAAATTTAGGGAAAACGTCAGCCGAATAATTTTGATACAGAAAGGGTTGTGCGTGTGTGGATTAGGCTTCCAGCAGAGACAGCAGAAAATATAAAAGTGGATTAGACTGACAGCTGAATGCGTGTGATTAATATGAGGCTGCCACTACGCATTGACGCCCTCTACGTGTTCTTTTATTTTAGCTCGAGACAACCTTGTCCATACTTGCACTTGGTTTAGGCTGGGGTCAGACGAACGCAGTGTTAACGTCAGTGTTGCCGCACATAAGTACGTCCGTGATAGCATACAATTGTGTTAAATGGAGCCTCATTTTTGCGGTTATCCGTAACTAAGGGAACAGCAAACAAAGATATACATTGAGCACCCCTCTTTTATTGTCACGTTACGGCACCGGCCGGGGTAGTACAAGATGTGGCACCACTCCTTAGATCTTCTCTTTGTATATTCTTCAGGAGTCAGGGGTCCTCTGCCTCCTTCCTTTGGAGCAGGAATGCACACCTTAGTGGAGGAGCCCCACATCATTTGCAGCAACTCTTTCAGGAGCTCTGATAGGTGTTTGAATAAACCATAAAATGTACTCCTGATAATCTCCACTATAACGTCCATCACCGCACTAGTGAAAAGCACAGTCAGTGTTAAAAACACACACCACTGGTCACGTCACTCACGTGCCTGTTAATTTGGTTCAAGGACCCTTTTTGGTGTGTTTGTTCTCCTTTTTTTTGCTCCTTTCCATCAGTTATCACCAGGGTTGAGCAGTAGGTAAATTTTTACAATTAGCGTACGTGTAGAAATTAGCGCCGGGACCAAACGATCTGTTGGTTACAATACCGCAAGTGCTCTGTAGCGCTCCCCATGTTAAGTATAAAACGCAGTAAGTACAGTAAGCTCGCGCAACAAATCGCAAATTACTAACAGGGAAACAGGGAAGAGATCCGAATGGCTGCCGAAAGGTAACCGAACGCTGAAAATCAGCGTTTGGTTACCTTTCTTGGCCATTCGGCTATCCAGAGAGCAGGCAATTCGCCAACTCCTGGCGAATTGCCTGCACATACGGTATCTGTTTGAGGGCATTGAAATCCCCATAGTGATGCAATGCTTCGGCTATTCAGAGAGCAAAAACCAGCAGTGAAAGGTTCCCTAAATGCCCTGCCATTCGGTGGTTTAATTCGGCAGGTTGATTCAGGCGAATCCCATAGGCTTCAATGTTAAAAATATTCCTGCTTTAATTCAGTATCTAATAAACTGTTCATTATAATATTCGGCAGTAAAAAGTCTCTTTATTTATAGATTATGTAGGATGTTTTAAGCATTTTTCGGGATTTTTTTAACTTATTTTTTCTGTAACAGCCCTTTTTATTATCATTCATTGGATCTTATATGTAAATTTCAGACATTTTCGGTGTCTCAGTAGAAACTCAGTAGTTTCTTTGCAAACAGCGTTTCACTTTTCAAACATTCAAGCGAACTGTTTTTCTAATTTATTCACTCCATTTGTCTGTGGTGTCGACTTTTTCCGGCGGCTGCGCTGTGTGTGATTGGCTCCTGCTCGGGTTTTTCCGGCGTTTTCGGCGGGTTAATCCAGATGTTTTTGTAGGTTTCGGCGTGCATTCGCCGGGTTTTTGAGGTGAGTTTTCGTCGGGTTTGCGGCAGCTTTTTCCTGCATTTCGGCGGCCCTGTGGTGCTTGCTGAATACACCGCAGGGTTGCCGGAATGGGATTGCCGAATCGTCCTGAATTGAAGAGAACGAAAAGTCACCGAATGTGCGGTGACTTTTCGATTCTCTTTGAATAACCCTGTAAGTGGTCTTGTCCATCTGTAACGAGAGGCAAACGATCTGTTGGTCCGGCGCTAGACTGAATTTACCTGGCGTTAACGCAAAAACATGTTGACGCTAGAGTTAGCGCACACCAGGTGATAGAGCCCAAAGTGGGCTGGATACTTTTGGTTGAAGCAGCCGCACTGGTAGGGAATAGGCACGAATAGGCACAAAACAGTTTTTTCGGCATATAGTCACTGTATATGTACATAAATATATTTATTTAACATCATGTGCAGGGATCAGAAATCAAATATTAAATTTAAAAGATGATTTTCTTCTGGAGATTCCCACTTCTTTTCTCACTAAAAAACCCCAAAACAAAGCAATAACTCCACAATCCATGAAAGGCAAATTGTTTGACTTCTCAAATTAATTAATGGCCATGAAGTTCTAACGTTTCTGCTGCGAAAATTATTACATTTAGAGTTTTGTCATTTTCAAGTAAATTATTGTTTTTGATTCGTGCTCAGTGGTGCTCTCCATCTAATTGAGATCGACTGATGACTTATAAACACATAAGATCAGACTCAAATAATGAATCAGTGAGCACAATTTTGGAAGAAAAAATAATGATTAAAAAAATACCAAGCCAATGATGGAAGTTTGATAGTGTCAATGGAGCACGGATGATCGCCGTCTTGAGTTAACCCCTTCATTACCAAGTGATATTCCAGAAAAACATTGTCAGGAACCAGTGTTTTTTTTTTTTTTTCAAATAATTTTAAATTAATTATACAGTAAGAAATATTTGGGCATATACCCACTGCATTTCTTACTGTAATAGCCTATTTGGCCAGTAGAAGGTGCCATCTACTGCCAAACTGAGTTACATCTGCAGCTCTATTTTTTTCCCCTGCATCAGCTGCTGAATGTCCAATTTCAGGCATTCTTCAGTCAATTTTACAGTTTTAGCTAAAATGCCTTGCGCGTCCTGGCGGTAATTAGCGCTAGCACTTTGTAATACCTTACTTATCGAAATGCTAATTAATGATTGCGCTCCCCATGTTAAGTATATGATGCGCAAAGTACAGTAAACCCGCTGAAACTAACGTGATTGGCGTCAGGAATATATTATGGGTGTCATGCGTTAAACACACTTATCCTAGCGATAACACGTAGACATCCAGACACTAGTGCTAGCGTTCACTAGGGAATATTGTCCCGTGTGTTTTACAGTCTGACCCTTTTATTAACAGAAATATTTTGTGTATTCACAAGATGTAGCTGAACTCATGAGTGGTAGTAGATCTTTCACCTCCAAAATCCATTGCTTGGTGGACTTGAGTGAGGCTACAATGTCTTATGTTGTCATACTCCATCAGTTTGTTGACTAGAGTGAGTCTGCTTCAGTCCTTTTATTATCATTAATATGTCTGCTGGTTCTATATCAACCTGTTACAGAAGAGGTTACTTGATTATTGAGTTCTTACAACTCCCCAGTCCATCCATCTCTTGATGGCATAATTTGGGTCTTCTGAAGCAAGTTATCGGTTTCTATTTTTCCGCTTTAATAATGTCTATCCACTGGTTTGGGATAATAGGTTACAGAGGATGTAGCTGAACTCACAAGTTGTAGTAGATCTTTCACCTCCAAAATCCATTGTTCAGTGACCTTGAGTGAGGCTTCATTGTCTTGTGTTGCATCAGGCCATCAATTTGTTGACTAGAGTGTGTCTTGTCCAGTCCATTTATTATCATTAATGTCTGTCTACTGGTTCTGTAGCAACCTGTTAAGGAATAGGTTTCTTGGCTGGTTGAGTTCTAACAACTCCCCAGTCCATCCATCTTTTGGTGGAAGAGTATGGAGGTTCTCAAACGAGTTATCGGTTTCTGTATTCGTTCCAATTGATATTGTCTTTCTATTGGTTTGAAAATTGACAGGTTACAGAACATGTAGCTGAACTCAAGAGTGACGAACAGACCATCCATCACTTGTTTGGCTTTCATGGGACTTCTCAAAGAAATGGCAACGATCTTTCTCATGTTTCTCCCTAACTGGTCTAGCTGTAGATATGACTGATGGTGGCTTCTCTTACATAGGCCAGGGTCAGACAAGCGTCTCTGAGAGTGGAAGGAACATCCGTGAGAGTGGACATCCTTCCACTCTGACACCTGTCTGTCCACCTCGCTGAGTGCAGTTAGCGCTGCAAGGCTCGATGCCCCTATGGAGGATCGCGCTTTGCAGCCCCGTTCGACGCGCGTCTATCGATTTGACAGGGAGGCTTTCTGCATGTCCGCTTGTTGCGCCTGCAATCAATGCGAGCGCAACAGCGTATGACTGGCCCCGTCGAAGCGTCACAACGTTGCGACGGACGCCAAGAGGCACGTCAGTAAAGGTGCTCGTCTGACCCCGGAATTACAGTTTTTATGGGAAATCCATGCCAAGAATGTTTATTCCAACAAGGACCTGAAGTCCGTCATGCAAGACCCTGAATTAATTACAGGGTTATTCAGAAAGCGGTGAAAAGCAGGAGAATGACTGGAGAATGGAAAATTCTAGGTCAAAATAGTCGATTTGGAAAGTGAGATGAATGGGAGAATTTTTCAGATTTGGCTATTTTGACCTAGAATTTTCCATTTTCCAGTCATTCTCCTGCTTTTCACCACTCTTTGAATAACCCCGTTAGCCTTCTAGGAATCTTTAATCTTTTCCTAAATTGTTCAAAAATGTTATTGTGAATTTTTTTAAATCGGTTAAACTTTTCTTATTGTTTTCATTTTGTTTCTGTTTATTACTAATTTATCAAAGTGTAAGTAAAATTACCTCAAGCTATCTATCTCCTAGATAGTGCAATGCTTCTGGGAGATTTTGAATTCTTTGAAATTGAGGTTCTGGATCCAGGGACCTCAGGTATATTCGACAGGCGGTGAGATTTATGGCTGTGGTTTCAGATCGCGTTGAACTGTTTCTCTCTTGTGACTACAGCAGTAAAGTACTGGAGCTAAATAATCAGACAGATATATATATATATATTATTTATTTTCTCAAGAAATAAAAAGGAAGAAAAAAACAGCTTACAAACATATTTTTTTCATCTACGCGGTTGCTCATACCATCAAGGTCTATTCACTAAAAGGTGAAACTCAGGAGAATTGGCAGGAGAAGAGAACAATCTAGACCAAATAGCCGATTTGGAAAGTGAGATAAATGGGAGAATTTTTCTGGTTTAGCTATTTTGACCTGGATTTTTCAATTCTTCTGCCAATTCTCCAGGGTTTCACCTTTACCAAATAGACCTGTATATCTATATGTGTGTCTGTGTATGTTTGGGCTGCTGTTTGCTGACCCTGACACTACTTGGGTTATTCAGAGAAAGGTGAAAATCAGGAGAATGACTGGAAAAGTGAAATTTCTAGGTCAAAATAGCCAAACCCGAAAAATTCTCCCATTTATCTTCCTTTCCAAATCAGTTATTTGGTCTAGATTGTTCTCTTCTCCAGCCACTTCTCCTGATTTACACCTTTCTCTGAATAACCCTGATAGTATTAGACTATCAGGGTTATTCAGAGAAAGGTGAAACTCTGGAGAACTTTGAGATGTGGAAATTCTAGGTCAGTACAACCAAACCAGAAAAATTCTCCCATTTATCTCACTTACCAAATCAGCTATTTTGACCTAGAATTTTCACTTCTCCAAACGTTCTCCAGAGTTTCACCTTTCTCTGAATAACCCCGTGTATTTTAGTATTTCTGTTTATGAGCAATAATTAGAATTTTTATTATTTAACAGACCAACTCACAAACAGGGGACAAGGAAGTGCTCATAATATCACACAACGGAACCAATCACATATTGCTTTCGGATCCAAAGTCCTGGGACCTCCACCATCCAACAGCAGGAAGCCAAGCTCGAGGTCATTAGCAGAGGTAAAGAAATGTTTTATTAAGTATCACACTCAACACCAGCACTTTCAATGTGTAAAAGTGTAGAAACAATATACACATTAATTTTTAACATCTAGAAATAATACATACATTTATTTTTAGTCCAGTGGATTCCTATAGAACAGTCGTTCCGAACCTCGGTCCTCAAGTACTCCTAACAGGTCAGCTTTTTCCAGGTATCTGAAGCACAGCACAGGTGATATGAGTTACTGCTCAGTGATTGCAGGATTCAGTCTGCCTTTCTCCAAGGTTAGCCTTAAAACCTGGCCTGCTAGGGGGGGACTTGAGGAACGTGGTTGGGAACCACTGCTAGAGAAGGAACTTAATGGTTTAAAGGAGAACCACTGGTGATCACAATTGGTTTATCTCTAAATCTGTTTCCAGAAAATATGACTCATGGTTCATTTCACCATTTGTCTCCATTATCTGGACTTCGGTCACCCAAGAGGCCACAGTCTTCTATCAATTATATTATGCATGTTTATGTAAACCATGCCTTGCTAATGATAATTGATAACATGTATTCATCATTTGATCTGTTGTCATAAACCCAAAATGAAAACATTCTTCAGTTCTACTGATTTTGATTTTTTTTTTAGAAAATTCTTTGGCTCGTTCTAATAAGTTTCCAAATCCTTATAAAGTGGCTCATAATTCGAATTGATACGTAGATGCCCTTTGCCTACACATTAAAATCCACGCTCGTTCTGATGCACACACACGTCAACATCTATTTTTTTGAATCCTTGTGGGGCTTTAAATATTGGCTTCTGAGGTTTTCCTGTACCCTATCGTTGTTTGTTCTACCCCTCAGTGCGTTCATTGTGATTTTGTTATCCTGGTTGGGATCTTTGACTTTGTTCCTTGACCACATTTGCTTCTTTCTGCTCCTTGGTCCTGGCTTGTATGACTTCCTGTTACAGTTACAAACCTATCCTTGTTTATTTGTTTATGTGAACCTCTCCTATCCTAAACCTTGGCTTGTTTCTCTGGATATTCTCTGAGTTAACCTTGTTATTACCTGGACATTTAAGGACTTTCTCTAGTTCAGGTTATTTGTATTTTTCCAGTTTTTGTTACCATCTGCGTGTTGAGTACATTACTCACCGTTACATTTAAAAATTATATACTTAGGTTAAAAACCTTTCTACGCCACATCACTTGACCTGTGCAGTGCAGGAAGGACAACAACAATCCCCAAAGGCAATCCCAATTAGACATAGTAGAGGAGTGAAGGTCAACCTTGACACACCACCCAGATATTTCAGAACATCTGAACATGATACTCACCCAACTTAAGACTGGTTCCAAAATATCCATAGTCCCAAAACTGGGACTGGGTTGTCAAGGATAACAGTCACTTTCTCTGAGAGTATGAGTAATATTGTTTTCCAGAGCACATAGAGGTTTATTCAACAAAGACCAAGCCATGGCCAAGTTGTACTTGCTTGTGTCTTCACAAAAATTTAATAAATCGACCCAAACCGTTCACCAGTGTTCCAAGAGTTTTGCTTCCTTCTGCTGTTCAACCCACTCCCTGTGCTATATGTTAGATTTTCTTTTACATATTCTAATTTCTGACACAGTTTTGTAACTCCATTGTCACCGTTGGAAGTGCCAAGCTTACATTTTTATTTCCAAATCCTATTGTTTTGTTTCATTTTTCTATAATTTCAAATGTACAATGATGCTTTCTACCATTTTTTCCTAATTAAGACATCGAGGTCTTCAGGCAGGCAGGACAGATCCTTACTGCAGCTGCCCTTGGAAAAGGGAATCGGTTCAGCCAACAGAGGTGTTGGAAGGACGTCACCCCCAAAACTGACTCCTTCTTCAGATCAACGAGGCAAAGAAATCGTGCAACAGAGGCCAATACAGGAGCCATATCCTTGCGGTGAGAGAAAATTAATGCAATTTCTTAGCAAATTTAATATCATCTCATTCCATTAGCATTGATGTCTTAATCGTAGAGTTAAAACCCCATTGGTTTCCTTTTTTAAGTGGTTCCGTTAGACCCTTTAATTGGCTGCTAACCGTTTTTTCATTTCTGCTAAATATAGGGCAGAAATAATTCCATTAAGTCTTGGATATACCCTTTAATTTATTGCTTGTTCTGTGGATATTTCTCAGAAGTAACCTTGCGATAGCAGCGATGACTAAGTCTTATACCTGAAGGCATAAGCTTTCTTAACTGCGAGAGGGGGTTATGGCACACAGGATCGAGCTATTCCATTACCGTAAATGTCCCTCAATAATAATCTCCCATTAACCTCTACTTCTAAGCCACACTTAACCCTAAGAATTCCAGGTTCTAAGGTCCTATAGCCTAAAATCCCCCTAAAATTATGTATATCCTGTCCCAATGTACTAAAATGTAACATAGATACCTCCAAAGCTGAAATTCCCACTACATACTGTCAGGAGATATGCGGGGTATAGCAAGCAGTGTGCAGTATGCGGTGACACACAGGTGAACAGACAGGTTCTTTGGGAACTTGGTAAAGAGTTTAGTAGAAAACAAGGATACAAGAAAAGCAATAACAACAGAAGGGCCAGGTATACGGGAATTAGGCTGGAGCAAGAGAGGAAAGTAAGCAAGGGAGACACATGGGCGACTTACGAAGAAGGCTGACTGGAACACACAGAAGGTAGACAGAGAGGCAAGACAGGAAATGAGCTGTACACTTACAAAAGGCAAACTGTCTAGACATGGAGAATACACAAGAGGTAGAGGCAGGAGCACAGGAACGTCTGTTGGGCAAAAACACAGGCACGGCTGGTGGGCTGTAACACGGACACGGCTGATGGGCTGGAACACAGGCATGATTGACGGGCTGGAACATGAGCAAGGTCAGTCTAGTCACACAGGACGGTCTTGGCACAGTGCAGGCGTGTGGAGCTTGGTACGGTGCAGGCGCAGGAACACACCAGCAACAGGCCCAGGCAAAGAGGCTTCAGAACCAGAGCACACCTCAGGCAGTGTAGTAAATGCAGAAGCATGGACTGGACTGAGATCTTTCTTTAAGTAGCCAAACACAGTACCTGTGGCTACTTGTTGATCAGGGTGAAGTTGGAGTTCTGGCCTGGTTTATCAACTGGTGCTGTGAAGGTGCAAGGTGTTGTATAGAGCGCAGGCCATAACTGAGCCAGTTGGAACGTGGGTTTTCTTAGCACTGCTAGAACCCCTGTTTGATGCCTGACATATATATATATTTCAATCCCTGAAATCTTAACACTATCCCAACAAACCACCTAACACAACCCCCTACCCCTACACTTTCTCATCAGAAATATCTAAAGCACAAACTAAACATTTGATAACCCTATGTCCCCCCAACAAAAAAACCCCTCCGAAGCTACAGCTTTCCTACCCACACTTTTTAGATTCAAAAACCAAGTAAATCTACTTCTTTCCTTTCCTAACCCATAGCTCTAAGCCATCCCCCAAAAATATGCATATTAGATAGCCATGTTCTACATTATATGTCAATGATGGTCCTGTAATGATGGACCGCGTGATGGGACGGAGCCCTAGCAAATGAAAACCCAAGCCAGTCATTAATTTAACCAATATATGTATTCGAAGAAAATGTGATTTAATTCACAAAAACAAATATGTTATATTAAAGAAACAAAAATATAAAATAAAATGTGTGTTCTCTATTTAATGTTGTTTATTGGGGGGTTGTGTTTTTTTTTTGTAAACCATCGTGTGTCCCAGTCTCTCCAGATCATTAGGTTTCTGGACTCCCTCCCCCTCCCAGATAATAGGCCTTCCAGCTGTGGGATGATTAAATGATTTTTAGACATAAATTGAGTGTACAGCCACCGTGGAGCTAGGCTTCGGCAAAAGACAGAAGTATGTAAAAACAGATTATTGTTATTATTGATTAGGATTAAGATGCTCCACAGTCGTCCAGGCACAAGAGTATTAAATTGAACCTTAACCTAAGCAGGTGTTTTTTTTCTTAATTATTTTTACGGCCCGCTCTGCCCTAGCGCGTCCACTATATCTATGTTCTGTAGCCCGAGGCAGGGAGAGATTTGCAAAGAGCTGCACACATCCACATCAAGCGCCAAAATGGGCTATCAATATCAATAGGCTCGCAGTACAAAGCATAACCGCTTAGATCAGACTTACTAAATGAATCTGAGCCTTGAGGCGCCTCTCGGGCTACCCGTACAAATAGACACAAATAGACCTGAATGTTCCTTCAGGTTTATCCCTGCTTAGCAAACATGCTCCCAGGTGTAATCTGCTTCTGTGAAGATGTGATGTTGCGGCACAGCTTTACCAAAAAGTCTCTTTGAAATTCCATTAGTCCATAAGGAATCCACCAGACATTCTGAATAAAGCGAGGCATACCCATCAGCGAGGCCTGGGACATATACATATTACTCATAGAAGTATTTATATTTTTAATATATATGCAAAAAGTTTCTTAAAAAATATTTTATCAACCTCCCTGGCGGTCTAATTTTTTCAAAATTTTGTGTCTAAAAGCGTCTCAATTTTTTCTTAAAGGAAACGTGTTTTTGTACATAGTTAGCCTGTAATAATTAGGAATCACGCACTGAAATCCGTGCAAGCAAGAGTCCTTACTGGTAAAATCCTTTATAAATAAATAAATAGTAAATACACTGAGTCCGATAAAGTTTGAAACACGACATAATAATTTATTATCCCAAAAATAATTATCCAAAATAATGCAACTAAATGATATTCAATAAAACACAACAAAAAACACTGAAATATGTCTGAAAACAAGGGTTAGACTATGTATGGTCTGTTTCTTATCCTGTAGTGTCACCTAGTGGCCGTTCATAAACATTGTACATTGGAAAACAGTGTATTATAAAAACAAAATAAGTTTGCTGCCTGGTCCCGCCCCCTGCATCGTGTGACTCGCAGGGAGCCTTACCAGGAAGCAACTCACCACGATCACACTGCAGGGGACAGCCAGGGAGCGCAGGAGGAGGTGAGTATGCATCCAGCCCGAGTGTGGCTCGGGGTTACCGTTCGCGGTAGTGAAATTTAACCCCGAGTCACACTCGGGAATACCACCAGGGAGGTTAATTCCGTTTGTAGACACCTCACCACCACATTGTAATTTATGGCTTCTATTCCCTAGTGAACGCTGACCATAGCGTACGGGTGAGCAAGCGTTTTTTTCTTCAAGGAAAATCTGAATTTAAAGCATTTCATATAATATCAACACTTTGGATATCATGTCCGATGTGCTGAATATTTAGGGACACTTTCCAGAGCCCATTTGCCAATGAATATTTTTTGCGATGAATGACATTCCTTTGCATTGCTCTAGAATAAGATTAGACAAAGTATACTCGAACTAGGGCTCTTGCAGAAGCTTTTGAAGATTGGCAGAGTTTATTCAGAAAGAGCCGATTTGTCCCCGACAGTAAACCGATCGGTAAAATTACCCATATGGGGCAATTTCTTGGCCATTCTGCTATTCAGAAAGCTGGCAATTCGCCAAATATTAGGGAATTGCCAGCGAAATACGGTGATCGTCGGCAACAGTGAAATCCCCATATATAAGCAATGGTTAATCTAGTCAGAGAACGCCGAACAGCAGTGGAATGTCGGTGAATTGCTCTGATTTTCAGTGGTTTCATTCGGCAGGTTTAATCAGGCAAATCCCATAGTTTTCAATGTAAAAAATAATCCTGTTTTATATTCAGTATCTATTAAACTATTTATTCTTTTAATCTGCAGCAAAAAGTCTCTTTATTTTTTTTAAGATTTTTTTTTTTTTTTTCAGGATGTTTTCGCCCAAAAAAAATTCCCGATTATTTATTTATTTGTTTTAAATAGTGTTTTTTCTTTTTTCTGTAACAGACCTTTTTACTATCATTCATAGGACCTTATATGTTAATTCCTGACATTTTCGTCCACTCGTTTTTGTGCAAACAGCGTTTCAAATTTGATACTTTCAATCGTGTTCTTTTTTACCCTGTTTGTCGGCTTTTTACAGGCGGCTGGTCAGCGCTGTGTTCAGCGAATCATCAGCTTTTTCTGGACGTTTCCGGTGGGTTTATCGGATTGGATCAGATTCGATAATTTCTGCGGATTTTAAAAAACGCTGCAAAACTGCCGACATTATAATTTCAGCATTTTGCAGCGTTTTTTTTTTTTTAAATCAAAAAAGTAACTATAGTTGCCAACTCCTGGTAGTGGTATTAAAAAAAAAGGTTTATTCCACAGTGAACACAAGCACCAGACAACGTTTCGACCCTCTCGGGTCTTTGTCAAGTCTAAATAAACAGTACACCATACACATATAAATAGGTGAATAACACAATTCAGCTGATGAATCAATTAGACATTGATCAAAAAAAACCTGCTGTTAAACTCAAGAGTTCTAACGAATTCTGTGCAACATACAGCTTTACATGATATCACCTATACTAACCATTAAACATAATATACATGAACAGTAATGGATAAAAACCACCAGAAAAAATTTTTGTCCAATAATTATAATTGTATTAACTCTAATGTTTATTAAATATTTATCTTACAATCGTATTCTCGTTTTTTTTTTTTTTTTAATCGGCGGTTTTGAGGTGGCTTTTCCCAGCACTTCAGGGACCCTGCGTGAATGCTGATTTCACTGCAGGGTCAGGGAATTTGATTCCCTGAAGTGCGGGGAACGAGAGAGCACTGGAATGTCGGTGACATTTTGGTGCATTCTGAACAATCCCTTGAGTAAACGCAATCATGGTAGTGAAGGGGTTAATAAACATGTAGCTTTCTACTACACCCTGGAGTGACTCCTTCCATCATGGTTACTTTCCTACTGTTCCTTGCGGTGGAATTTTACCCCATGGCATTTCCAGACGGGTGACGTTCTCCTTATCATCTGTGTAGCTCAGTCTTGTGAGTGTCTGTCTATTTAGCAGCTTTGTTTAATTAACTTTTAGCTGTGATATCCTGTTATTTAATTTCAGGATTCCTTTCGCCTTCTTTGTTCGAGATAAGAAAAGATTAAACATTGCATTGAGGAATGACATACACGCCACTGATATTTATGATGAATGATATTCACAGCTCATGGACACGTCACATGAATGTTGTGTTCTTCCATGAAAGGAATCACCTTATTGTACTTTGTTGTTGTAAAAATAAACACAATGAGGTGGACGTTTTACTTCTGGCACGTGGTTTATTACAGGTGTTTCTAAGTGCCCTTAATTTTATTCAGCAGGAGCTTGTTTTAAACATTAGAAATTCCATTTCCATAATACATATTTTCATTGCATATATTAGTTCAGATATTACAGATATGAATGTTCCTTTAATGAGGATGCGTGTTCTCATGAATATGTATTAACCATTTTTTTCATAAACCATATTATTTATGTATTCTTACAGTTTTTAACCCACACCTGCAGAACGAGCCCCCAGATGCTGACAGGAGGAGGAGTACAATAAGCCGTGAAGAAAGTGCCGACAAAGATCAGACAGTAGTGCTTGTGGGTAAGACCAGCAAAAATGAGCAACTGTCATTTATTCAGTTTCTATGACATAATGTAATGACTACTGAGGAGATTTCAATGCTGTTGTCATTGTTCTGGCTGTATAAAGTCACGCTGTAGCATTTCATATTTTTTTCTTTCAGACCGTTAATAAATAACTTATGTTGGTTTTCCATACATTATGTTGGTGCCAGTTGGTGCCAAAAACACAGAGGAGCAAGATGTGACGTCCCTTCCTTTACCCTTTTGTCAACTTTACTTTGGTTTAGATTGTAGGGACCACATTTTGTTTCTCTGGTTTTATACTATTTAGAAGTCCAGAAGAAAAAATATTCACAACATGAAATGTGTATGACTGTATTACAGAGCTCCACAGCAGTAAAACTCATAATAATGTGCAGTGTATATAACTGTATTGCAGAGATCCACAACCTTAAAACTCACAGAAATGTGCAGTGTGTCAAAGAGTTCCACAGCAATAAAACTAATAATAATGTGCAGTGTTTATAAGTGTATCGCAGAGCTCCTTAGCAAGAAACTCACAGTAATGTGCAGTGTGTATAAGTGTGCCAAAGAACTCCACAGCAATAAAACTCACAGTACTATGCAGTGTCCACAAGCATGTCAAAGAGCTCCACAGCAATAAAACTCATACTAATGTGCAGTGTATATAACTGTATTGTAGAGCTCCACAGCAATAAAACTCCTAATAATGTACAGTGTGTGAGTGTATCACAGAGCTCCACAGCAATAAAACTCACAGTAATGTGCAGTGTGCCAAAGAGCTCCACAGCAAAAAAGCTAATAATAATGTACAGTGTGTGAGTGTATCGCAGAGCTCCACAGCAAAAAACTCACAGTACTGTGCAGTGTGTATAAGTATGTCAAAGAACTCCACAACAATAAAACTCACAGTAATATGCAGTGTGCATAAGCGTGTCGAAGAGCTCCACAGCAATAAAACTCACAGTAATGTGTGATGTGTATGAGCGAATCATAGAGCTCAACCGCAAAAAACTCACAGTACTGTGCAGTGTGTATAAGTAAATTATTGAACTCCACAGCAATAAAACTCAGTGATGTGCGGTGTGTCTAATTTATGAAAGAGCTCCACAGCATTAAAACATACAGATCTGTGTGTTGTGTATGTGTGCATATCACCGTGCTCCATAGCAATAAAAAGCAATAAAACTTACAACCATACACACACTGCAAATTACTGTATCACAGACCTCCACAGCAATAATACTCAAAGGAATATGTGCTGTTTGCTATAAAGCTCATTAGCAGTTCAGTTGTTAGTTATACCTGGCCTGCATGGCTAACATAAGACTCCACAGCTGCGAAATGCACAGAAGTGTAGAGTATATATGTTTTTTTTCAAAGTTCCACAGCAGTAAAACTCATGCTCATACCATGTGCAAAGCATACAATAGAGAATTTGCTTGTTAGGAATTGGGGATACATTATTCAGTGGTTAGAGGAGTGATGGTAGGAAGGCCCCCCCTAGCTCCATGACATGAGAAGCAGAGGAACCAGCCTCCTGGGAAGTATATTTGTAACCTGTGGTTATTCTCACAATTTTGTCAGCATGTTTTCCCAACGTGATCTGGATGTCATCCACACATCTCGTAAAGCACATCGAGGGGTTTTTATAGGTTCTGTAGAAAACATACAGCGAGGTTTGATCTGGGAATTCAGCTGTGACCTTTCCTGAGGTTGACTTATAATGAGGAGATATTCAAAAGTTAGACTTTCCTGTGCTTGATGCGTGTGATTGCCCATAACATTTTTTTTTCATCATCAAAAGTGATGCCTTGCATCTTGCTGCCATAACGTTATCGTGTACCTGTGACTTTTGTGAAATTGCTTTTTTTTGGGGGCCGAGGCATCTGCTACGAGTCCCGTGATTAATGAGCAGTCCGGCTAGGAGTGGTTATTGATGTTTTTCTGTGATATATTGAAGACTCATGTAAAAATGATCTTGTGTATGAAGACGGCCTCACTGTACTGCTTAATGGACTCTCTACAATACATCACAGCTAATGTGCTCTCCTCTCCTCCATAACAAGATGCACGTGCGCTAATAATCTGTGTTCGGGTTTTGTACAACCTTGGATTTTCAATCATCAAAGACGAGCACATATCATGCTTCTTTTTGATTTTCAGTTGCAATAAATTGTAACAACTCCTCTACCTAGTTAGAAGCCTCTAAGGCAGGGATGTCCAAATTCCGGCCTCCCAGATGTTCCTGAACTCCAACCCCCAGAAATATCTGACTGTTTTAGATGGATGGAGAAGCATGGGAGTTGTTGTTCAGGGACATCTGGAGGGCCGCAGTTTGGACATCCCTGCTCTAAGGTATGTATTTTGTTTTTGAACCCCTAGTAGTGAATTTAATTCACACTAAATACTGTTTTTAAGAGTATTTTTATCTTGTACCACACTTAATTCCATCACCAGCATTCAAACTCCTTTGCATGATACCAGATCACAGTTTTAGCTCATTTTACGGGAAACCATGACATTTCAACTCCTTTAAAGAGTACTCTACGAGATCACGTGTCAGCTGCAGCTTACAGGAAGCGGCAGCAAGTCATGTCCAGAGGAATGTCAAGGGATTCAATGCTGGAATAAAGGTAAGTTTTAAAACTATCTAAAGGGTTAAATTGGGAGGGTGTTGCAGTGGTGGTGGTGTTTAACCCCTCGGCACTCCTATGGACATGGCCGTAGCTGTCACGTGATCTCTGGGGGCCTGGACGCTCGACCGAGTTTACAGCCAATCCACTGGCTCTCAAAGCAATGCATTGTGAGCCATTGGTGGGTGCTGTGCCCCCAAATTGGTGCCTGCTTCCAGGTCTCAATCTGTGAAATTTAGATCAGCTCTTGCTGGGTGATACTAAACCCCCATACTTGGACTGTGGAATCAATCTCCATAGGGTAGCAGAGGAGTGAAAGGCCCTCAAGGAACTGAGACCACTCAATTTACATTGAATTTTCACAGTGCCTAGAATCCCTGTAAGTGGTCATGCTAAAGAGGTCGGTAGCCCCTTCTATTCTCCCTGTCACTGGCTACTGTGACCGATCTTCAAAGCAAACTGCTTACCACCACCTTGAAGACTGTCAATCATCAGCTGTTGGAACTTGCTGACTATAAGTGCCTGAAGACCCAAAAACTACAGGCCCTGTTCCAAGTGAGACACTATGGTTAACGAGCGAGTCGTTAAATATGACGGTTCCACACGTTAATCGTAATTTTGTAAATAGTATGTGAAATTGAATATATATATTCCTCACTATTAATTATGTGGCACATTGAGGACCCTATTCCAAAGTTGGTGCTACCTTAACCAGAGCAATTATAATCTAAGGCAGCGATGGTGAACCTTGGCACCCCCGATGTTTTGAAACTACATGTTCCACGATGCCTACTCAGCCTTTAAACTGTTTGAGCATTATGGGACATGTAGTATCAAAACATTTGGGGTGCCAAGGCTCATCATCACTAGTCTATGGAGTTGTTAAGTTTACAAGAGCTCTGGTTAAGTTAGCACCATCTTTGTAATGTTGCTCTGAGAGTTGTATTGCTGTGGAACTCTGTATACCAGTGATGTACAGGTTGGGCATTCCTTATCTGGAAATTCTGAAATTCATAGGCTCCTAAACATTCAAAGCCTTCCACAGTTTTGATTTACTTACCTCCCTCATACTCCAGGGATTTCCTGATGCTCATTGATGCTCCTTCAATGGCTGCTGTACCACGAGGGACACACAGGGAGACTCTGCAGCTTCAGTGTGTGACATGCTGCACAGAGACATGCTGGCTGCACAATGTGTCCCAGTGTGTATTAGAGGCGTGCATTTGTTTCGTTACGAATTGTAATTCATTTGAAAATTTGTTAATTCGGATTTCGGAAGTACTTCGAATTGAAATGAAAATGAAACGGTGTATAACGAAATTGATTCGTTATACTATTTCACAAGAGAAACATTGATTAAACGATTCTTCAGCAGAATTTGATTCATTGGGCTTTTATTTAGTGATCCCAAATTCAAATCGATATCAAATATTGAACCGATCCCAACTTACAATACAAGTTAGTACTAAAGCAAACAACATTATGAAACAAATCAGATTTGTTTGACTGCTTCACAAAGCACCCCGTCCCTGTAAATTGGTTTGTGGTGCTGAATCTGGACAGCTCAATATTTAACCCTAACTTGCCTTTTAACAGCAGGATTTGATCCATTGGGGTTTTATATAGTGATTCGAAATTTGAATCAATATCAAATATCGAATCAATCCCAACCTACAATGGGTTTTATAGTGATCCGATATACGAAATGAAATTACGAAACGAATTAACAAAAGCAAAATTATTTTGAAACAAAACAAACTTTCCAGCCGTGCACACCTCTAGTGTGTGTACACAATGGTGTTGCAACATTACTGCTGCATCCCCCCTCTCCTATCTGACTTTGGATTCTCCCAGATTCCGAAATCTGGAAGAAATCGAAATCCGGTAAACTCAGGGTCCCAAACATTCCGAATAAGGGGTGTTCAACCTGTACAGGAAACATTTTGGAGAATGTATTGCTGCGATCCTGTGTATCAATCATATACACCACATATTTTTGAGAGTTTCATTACTGTAGAATTTACCCGTACTCTCCTGTGTATTTCTAAGTGGATTTTCTGAAACTCTTTAGACCTTTAGATTATCACTGAAGAATGTTTTGTTTTATTCCAGTTTCATGGATTTTTTTTGACGTCGTAAATTCAAAACAGTCCTGACTGCAGCGACAGCAATTCACAGTTAATAAAAATAAAAAAAAGAACAAAGAAAGCTTTTATTTGACAAACTGAAGTATGGCGAGACATTCAAATTGGGCACCTTAGTTATGAAACAGAGTAAAGTCATTCCAGATGAAGAAAGCAAAATAAATAAATAAAAATATGGAAATCTTTCTGATACTTTATTGCTTATCAGGAGAAAAGCAGGGGACGATCAGACAGAGTAATACAATCCACTCGCAATTTAAAACATGCAGATAAGAGAAATGCATTTTTATGAGATATATATTTTTCTTTCAGACGGTTCCTCTTTGGGACACTGCGGAAACAGAGATAAGCGGCCTGTACAGATCCATATGCCATCCTGTGAAAGAACGAATAGGGCACCAGCATTAAATAACTCCTCCGTGCAGAGCCAATCTACCACCCTCTCAGGTCAGATCTGTCGCCGTGTGCGTCACATACTTCGATAGTTTTTGGGTTTTGAAATTTTCACTTATTGAGTTCACGCAGCTCATTCCAATATGGTTTATAGAGGAAATTCCGTATTTTTCATATTTGATGGTTTTTAATGTTTTTAATCTCATTAAACGCGTAATAACTGTCACGTCTTAATCTCGTAGCGATTAAAAGGTTTTGTAAAGCGGCCAGAATATGTAGAATCTCCTCACCCCCCTCCCAGCTGCCCCAATCTGGCAGAATCGCTCAACGAAGCATTGGAGGTTCCTCCACTATGTCACCAGCAGCCGGGATTTTGAATTTCCCAGCTGCCGGTCACCAGATCGATCACTAGTGACGTCAGCAGGCAGAGATGCGTGCCAACGCCGCCCTCTCTAACATTACCCACGATAGATAGCGGTCTCAGAGAGGCAGCAATCAACTGGATCTGTGCATGCACGCGCAGCTCCAATGCATCATTCTACCCAGGCAAAGTTCGCAATATACAATTCCTATGCTACACAAGTTGCGTAGTAAAGCTTCGAGGACTTCCAGGACTTCTGAGCTAAAGAGGTGGAGCTGTACACGGCAAGGGACAAAAGGTAAGTAGTTACGGTTACAAGTGTAAAATAATTATCTTTTTAATTTCCGGTACATGAAAGCGTCCCTTAGTTAACATTCCCCCTTTAGCTCAGTTTGAAATGTTTGTTTGCAGTATCTTTTTGAAGCTACAGATGGGCTACTGTTCAGACAACTCCCCCCCCTTCCACCTCCCTTTTCTATGACCCATGATTCTGGGCATTGGGATGTTTTTGTCTCGCTCAAAGTTAACATGTAAACCATATATGGTTAAGTGTAACTATGTAACTGATCCCTGACATGGAAAATGTATCGGCGCCTTTTTAACTCTGACATGATCTGTTTCATTATTGGCTGTTTTACCACACCCTTGTGTTCTATATTAGCCTGCTAAAAAGTAGAATGCTGAGAGCAGTTTTACTCTGCATATTGTGTGGGTGTCTTATTGCGCTCCTGTTGGCTAACGTTGCTCTGCATTGCGCTTGCTATTTTTATATGAGGAGTACAGAAGTCTTCTGGATTGCATGTTTTGGTAAATATGAATAGGAATATTGATTTGATTGTTCAACTACAAGTATTTATAAAGTGTCAGCAAGTTCCGTAGCGCTGTACAATGGTGAGACAGAACAACAAATATGCATGCAAGTTAAACACACAGCACAGTAGGAGAGAGGAACCCGCTCAAGAGCTTACAATCTAAGAGGAGAGGGGTGGCACACATGGTGAAGGTACATAGAGTACATGAAGTAGCGGGTAGATGTGGGCTGGGTGGGAAGATGGTGGGAGAAATGAACAGTGGGTGAGACAGAACAATACATATATATACAAGGTAAACAGAACAGTAGGAGAGAGGACTCTGCTCAAGAGCTTACAATCTAAGAGTCCCCTAAAATAAAAATATTTAAAAAATGATTGGGTAGAGGCTCAATGATTGCAGTATTCAGTCTGCACTTCCTCAAGGTAAGCCTTAAAACATGGACTGTTAGGGGTACTTGAGGACCAGGGTTGGGAAGCACTGGGTTAGAAAAACGCTCAAGTGTGCTGTACTAGATGATTGGGTTACAGATAGGATGGTATGGGATAGGAGAGTAATTACATAATGTACAGCAGGACACATATGTACATAAAGATCTGATGGTTCTGTTCTCACAAATTTACAATCGAGCAGGAAATTGGATGGCAGGGACAGAACATAAGGATCTGTCTTAGAACAAGGTATTAAAGTAGGGAGGGAAACTTAAGAGGTTATTCAAAGAACACCGAATTGCCAGCGAAATACAGTACGGTTCGGCAGCAGTGAAATCCCCATAGAGAAGCAATGGTTAATCTATTCGGAGACACCGAACAGCCCCGAAATCTCAGTGAAACGGCCTGATTTTTGGTGGTTTCGTTCGACAGGTTTAAACAGGCGAATCCCATAGGTTTCAATGTAGAAAAATATTCCCTGCTCATTTTAAATATTTATTAAACCGTTTATTCTTTCTATTTGCAGCAAAAAGACTCTTTATTTATTTTTTAGGCATTTTTCAGGATTTTTTCGGTAAACTTTTTTTCTGATTATTTTTTTAAATGGCAGGGTTTTTTCTGTGGCAGGTTTTTTTATTATTATTCGTAGGATCTTATATAATATATTCATGAAGTAGTTTTTTAAAAATGCCTTTTAAAAGTTGCGGTGTTTTTTTCTTTTTTCTTACCTCTGGCAGTTAAAGTGGCTAGTCGGCTTTTTTTAGATTGATTCGGCGGATGCATTCAGCGTCTTTTTTTTTGTCCGGTTATGTGATCGACTCAGCGGTTTGAGGATGCGTTCAGCAGTTTGAGGATTGATTCGGTGGTTTTTCTGATCTTTTCGTCAGTTTTCGGATCGATTTGGCAGTTTTGCAGCGGTTTTGCAATGCGTTCACGGGTCGATTCGCTGCACTTTTGGAACCCTGCGGTAAATGCTGAATTCACTGCAGGTACGGAGAATTTAACTCCGAACGTGAGTCACAGAAATGTCGGTGCTTTCTAAATAACCCCTTAAGTAGTGAGTGATGAATACAAGAATAATTTTGTGGAATGAGAAAAAAATATTGAGGTAGGCTGGAAAATGTAATGATTGGATCGACGTTGGATTATTTTGAAGAACCAACGATGAGTCAATGCAAAAAGGGACAGAATGGGTAAGTCCGACTGAGTTTTTCATGTAGGATTTTAACAGCGACACTATAGATGGGTAAACTGATAAGTCTTGGGGTGCATGCAAATAAAGAAGATGGAGCAATTACTTTATATCTCTCTCTAGCTGATTGCCAAGATTGACTTTGGATGAGACAACGGTAAGGCTGGCGGCACACGAGCGTTTTGAGAGAATGGAAGGAACGTCCGTGAAAGTGGGCGTACTATCTGCGCTCAGCGTACAAAGCGCGATCCTCCTATGGAGAATCGCGCTTTGTATCCTGTCAGCGTCCGTTTAGCTTTTTGACGGGGAGGGCTTTTTCACGTCCGGTGGATGCCCTTCCCCGTCAAAAACGCACGGACGCAGGGAAGTGCGGGCGCACATGAGCCGTAAATATGCTCGTGTGCCGGGGGCCTAACACTTGGTCCCACCGAGTTCAAGGACAGAAAAAAATGGGGTTAAGGTCTGGACTGTGTGGTGGCCAATCCATGTGTGAAAATGATGTCTCATGCTCCCTGAACCACTCTTGCACAATTTGAGCCTGATGAATCCTGGCATTGCCATCTTGGAATATGCCCGCTGTGCCATCAGGGAAGAAAAAACCCATTGATGGAAAAACCTGCTCATTCAGTATATTCAGGGAGTCACATGACCTCGTTTTTTGGGCTCATAACTTTGCTGGACCTAGACCCAACTAACTGAAGCCACCCCAGATCATAACAGGCTTGTAGGGTAGGTAGTGCCTTTCTTTGGCCAGGCAGTGTGTATATATATATATATATATATATTAGTCACTGTACTATTCGTGGATTTGAAATATTCTCATTGACGAGGGAGGCAAATCAAGGAATATTGTTGAGAGTTTGCACAGCTTTTTCATTCTGCACCATTATTCTGTTAGTCTGCAATTAGACACTCTAACGTAATCCTGACTGAAACTAATTGGATGATTAGTTGATGATCCCTGCACTTATCTTGTTTGCTACAATATAGTGAGCACGCACTGATTTACATATTTTCTAAAATTATACATTCATATTTTTTCATTCTTTTTTTTACATTTTCACGCCATTCAAAACATTATCAGGGAACAATAGTGCTGAATTCAGCCTGTGGCTGTTAAGGAGGCTCTGGGAACAGCTGGGGTAAGTCTAGGATTTGATTTTTTTTATATATATATACCATGCGTCGCCCACAGCTGCGCCAAAGTACCCCAAAGTCAGTGGGTGTAATATTCCCTGACCCTCAATACATAGCACCTGACCTACCGGTCCTTGTAATGGCCGGGTAAATCTACCTAGGAGACAAAACACACAAAAAAGAGAAGTAGCATAAGAAGCCGAGATCAGAACCTGATTGAGTAGATGTACAAGCCTAAAGTCAGTAATACAGAGGGTAGTTGTAGTTGCCAGGTATTCGGGAAACTAGAGATCAGTGTAGTCAAAAGGAAATAGCCAAGGTACACAGAATACACAGAACGCAAAAAACACGCGCTATTGGGTTTACAAACTTACGACAGGGCTCAGTACAGAGAGTCAGCGAAGGATAAATAGTTTTAGACTCCGTCCTATTGATCCAGAACATCCAAGATCGGTGCAGGTGTAATGCCACTGCAAATAGCTTTGCAAGAGAATTCCACGCGGCGTCGGGGACATAAGAAAACAATGCGTCCACAATCAAAATTACTGTTGATAAGACTGGCGAGCAAGGAGGAAATTGGGACCATTGGAGCGCCCAGACGATGCCAAGGCATGGGTAACGTGACAGTGAGTCCCAAGCGAAAAAGTCCCATGGAAGAACTAGGTACAGTGCAGACTTGCAACACTACAGCCTGTGTAGATGAATAAAAGGGTGTCATCTGCGCTTATCCCTAGAACACTGTGAAACAAAACACAATTTAGAAGTTTTTGTTCACTCGAGTGAGTGTAAGCTCATCTGCCAATGTCAAGGCACGTTGATCAAAATTTGATCCCATGGTGGATTTGTTTCAGGGAGGGTATAAATGAAAGCCCACCAGTCTTCCTCATGACTGAAAAGTAGCATGAGTAGCATATGTGGTTCGCTACAAAGCAGCCTGTGGTTTCATTGGTCAGGACTCACCTTCACTAGAGGTTCCTTGACGTTGGCAGGTGAGCTTACACTCCAATGGCCATTCGAGTAAACAAAAACCTCTAATTGTGTTTTGTTTCACACAGTGTTATAGGGATGAGCGCAGATGACACCCTTTTTTTCTTGTTATACTTTATACAGGTTGATGGGCCGGATACGTCTGGTAGTTGCAGCCGCCCCAGTGGGGAAAAGGCACGACACAGCTCTTCCTGTACTGTGTAGATGAATAGTGGAGTGTCACACCAAACAATTCCTGTACCCGATAGTCACTACACACCATGTGATGGTTCCCCCAAAAAAACAGAATTAGACCAACAAAGATCCCCAAAACAGTGAAGAAGTTAGTACAGCGCACTCAACGGAATCCAACATTAGATCTTACTTACACGTTTCATCATCAGACAATTCTCCATTATATCTCCATGAACCATGCCAAAGGAAACACGGATTTTTTTTTTTATCATGCAGCATATCTCTATAATTCACATATAATGGATATCTTTATGATTGAACACTCACATAGATTGAGCCTAAACTGGCTCTGGAGGTAATTGCCTTATGGGTGTTTTCTTCCATTTCTTAGGTACCCATCCACCTGAGACCTCTTCCTTTTACAATTTTCTCATATGCGGAATAAAAGATAGATTGGGGACCTCCCATAGAGATATCCCATCTCCTTTCCTTTAAGCCTCTGGAAAGTGATCTCATTAAGCCTCCTCCTCAGCACTGAACACGACTCTCAGACACTGCCTCTCTCTGCTATGAGCCAGGACATCTGATGGACGCTAAAGAAATAAGATTAAATCCTTTCTTTAGGAAGAAAATAACAGAGTTATTCAAAGAGAATCGAAAAGCCACCGCACGTTCGGTGATTTTTCGTTCTCTTCAATTCGGCTTGATTCGGCAATCCCATTTCGGCAACCCTGCGGTGTATTCAGCAAGCACCACAAGGCCGTCGAAGCGCAGGGAAAAGCCGCCGCAAACCTGCCGAACACTCCCTGCAAAACCTGGCAAATGCACGCCGAAAACATCTGGATTAACCTCGCCGAACACGACAGAGAAACCCGAGCAGGAGCCGATCACAGCTGCCGGAAAAACCCGACACCGCAGACGAATGGAGTGAAAAAAAAAATGTTTGTTTGAATGTTTGAAAAGTGAAACGCTGTTTGCTACGGAGCGAAAATGTCTGAAATTTACATATAAAATCCAATGAATGATAATAAAAAGGTCTGTTACAGAAAAAAAGAACAAACGTTTAAAAACAAACGTTTAAAAACAAAATTTAAAAAAAATTGGCAAAAACTTTTTGGCTAACAAATCCTGAAAAATGCTCAAAAGATCCTAAAAAATCTAACAATAAAGAATCTTTTTACTGCAGAATATTATAATAAACGGTTTATTAGATATTGGATTAAAACGGGAATATTTTTAACATTGAAGCCTATGGGATTCGCCTGAATAAATCTGCCGCATGAAGCCACCGAATGGCAGGGCAATTCGGCAACTTTTCACTGCTGCTTTTTGTTCTCTAAGGCTAAGGTCAGACAAGCGTGATTTCTACGGACTGTACGTCCGTGCACACGGACGTACGTCAGTACGGAAGACACAGTAGTGGCCACACAGTCCATTTATTCACTGATGTATATTTTGACGGATGTAGGAGGGAAAATAAAGAGCAAAACCATTTTGTCCGTGAAAAATGCTGGACGTATAAATGCAGTCCGTCTGACCACGTTCCATCACTCACACACAAAGCTATGCAGACGTTGCGGACGCAGTGCACTTTGTGCGGCCGTTCTAGTGGTTGTACGTTCTTGCCTGCCTTGCGTCCGTGGGCCGCGGCCGTTGTGCGTCCGCAGTTCAGTGCGGACGTACTTCATGTGTCGGGCTCCAATGGACTTTCTTTCATGCTATCACGGACGTACTTTTAGGCGCAATCACGGACGTGAACACTACGCTCGTCTCACCCCAGCCTGAATAGCCGAAGCTATGGGGATTTCACTGCCCTCGAACAGGCACCGTATGTGCAGGCAATTCGCCAACATTTTGGCGAATTGCCTACTCTCTGAATAGCCGAATGGCCAAGAAAGGTAACCGAATGCGGATTTTCAGAGTTCGGTTACCTTTCGGCAGCCATTTGGATCTCTTTGAATAACCCTGTATGTAAATGGTTTCAGTTGCCACACCAGTTCGTCTGGATTGGAGGCCAGTCCAGCTACATATATTTTCTTTTGCTTCGTGTATCCCCACCTCTTTATTTTCTCTTATTTCTATTTTCCCTTCTTTCATTTTTCTCCTTTCATTCTATTCTGCCTACGTCCTGTCAAGCAACACATCACTCCAATTTCTGTTTGGTTTCTTTTGTAATAGATCTTTCGTGTTCGTTTGACGCATTGCTACCGGCAATGAAATAATGGGCTCGTCTGTGTCTATTTTTCATAAACACCATTATCTTGGAATAAATAAATATTCTGTTATTGAGTGAGTATCATTTCCTGGCTTCTACAAAACAACTTAACACTTTAAAATCACAATCTTAAAAAATGAATTATTACCAGTGGTCCTACAGTGCGGAGGACGTCGCGATGTGCCACCTCCTCAGGCCATTTGATTAAAACAAACAGTCCTCGCTATGGGCGGCTCATTTGCATTTCCTTGACAGGGTTGCAATAAAATGCAAGAAATTTAAAAGTCTTTAATTATGCACTGCGTACAAACAATTCCCACCTGTCCTTCCACAGCCCGGGACACAACCCCGTTCACCTGAGCTCGCCCAGGGTCATAAGACATTGCTCAGTCTTAATACAGCCGGCAGACAGCCAGTAATTGAATCGTACTTGCTACCAGCTCATGGGGTAGAAGTAGGTATTAATAGGGTGACCATATCAGCCATGTTTAAAGGGACACATAAAATTGAATCATGCTGATGGGCAATGCATGAAGAATGTGACCCGACAGCATGAAGAATCCATACGCTGCAGGTGAGAAATCAAAGAGGATTCCCAGGTGACCTGCATTGATTTCCGTCCTGCAGCATATGAATTATACATGTTGCAGGGCAGCACTTTTCCCTGTGCTCCCCTCTGCATGAAATAGCATTATGGGGGTTATTTCAGCAAAATTCTCCTTCAGCGATCTCAATTCGCCGACTCTGCGGTGTATTCATCATTCACCACAGGGTCCCATAAGTGCGCCGAATCGATCTACTGAACACCGTCGAAAAACCACCTACAAATTTAAAAACCGTCAAAATATCACAGACACATTCGATAAACCGCCTAGCGCAGCCGAACGCCGCCCAGCTGCTGAACAGGGGTAAAAAAAAAGAACAGCAACAAAAAAACGTAACTATTATAAGGCGGTTTAAACAAAAATGATGAACTAAAATGCATGGAAATAATATATAAGGTCCTATGAATAAAAATAATAATAATAATAATGAGGTCTGTTACAGAATAAAGAAATCAGAATCAAAAATTTTGCTGCAAAAATCTAAATAACTTCTAAAAAAAATAAATTAGTAAAGAGACTTTTTGCTGCAAATGAAAAGAATAAATGGTTGAATAATTAAAAAAAAAAACAGGTATTTTTTTTTACATTGAAACTTATGGGATTCGCCTGTTTAAACCTATATAACTAAACCACTGGAAATCAGGGCATTTCGCCAACCTTTCACGGCTGTTCGGTGTTCTCTGAATAGATGAATAGATTAACCATTATTTCTGTATGGGGAATTTCACTGCAGCCGAATTGCATCATATTTTGCTTGCAATTCGCCAATATTTGGCGAATTGACAGCTTTTTGAATAGCCGAATGGCCACGAAATTGCACCGTACGGGGAAATTCACCATTCGGTGCAATTCAGTGGCCAATTGAATAACCCCTTTTGTGTCCCTTTAAACATGGCCGATACAGTTACCCTAGGTATTAAGCAGGGGTCAAGTCGAGGGGGAACGCGTGGAACGGAGTTCCTGCACTAATTTTGCACAGGGAACGGAGTTCCCTTTGGTCCCATACTCTATAAAGCTTGTAGTCAGGTGTTCAATCATATATTTCTCTATTAAGTCACAATAAAAATAGGATTTATCATATATTTTTGCTATATTCCACATATTTATTTACTTATAAAATATTTTACCAGGAAGGAGACATTGAGATTTCTCTCGTTTTCAAGTATGTCCTGGGTTTAAGAAACTTAATTGTTACAGTATGTACAGAAATACAAGGAACACAAATGGTTAGGCAGGCATATTATGGATATATACACACACAGGCAGGTACAGTAGGTACAGAAATACAAAGTAATAAAATGCAAGATATAAAAATCAACACAGATTAACCTAGAAAATAAATATGTAGGAAATATAGTCATTATGTCACATGTTTAGAGGTACATTCTGTATTGAGGTATGTTAATAGGGAGCTCTTGAGTGACTTTAGACTGGGGGAAGATTTAATGGCGTCTGGGAGGTTATTCCATAATTGTGGTGCTCTGTAGGAAAATGAGGATCGAGCCACTATCTTTTTGTATTGTGGTATTGCAAGAAAGGTGCTGGTCCTGGATCGGAGGTTATAGGATGAGGGAACTGCTGGGGAAGCAGCCTATTCAGGTAGGGTGGTAGCTTCCCAGAAAAGCTCTTAAACACCAGGTTGGAAAGGTGAAGAGTGCATCTGGAATAAAGCGATGGCCAGTTTAGCTCTTTTAACATGTCACAATGGTGGGTCATGTAGTTACATTGTAGCGCAAAGCGACAGCATGAGTTCTACAATGTAGTAAGTTTCTGGAGGTGTGTTTGCGGGGCGGCTGCATACAGTACATCTCCGTATTCAATAGCTGGCATAAGCATTTGTTGTATAGTCTGCTTTCTTATTGACATATATACATTTAATATATCAGATCTGAGTGTATGTTTTGTTACTGCTAGGTGATAATTGCTTTTTGGGAGACAGAAATCCTGGCGAGTTCCCACACTTCTATTTTTAGGACTTGATCCCTGGTATTAAGTCTTTGTCAGATTTCTTATACCCCAAGAATTGCGATGGGACCTTGTTCCATTTTCTCCAGGGTGGCCATCTTTAATATCCAATGTGCACTGTATCTCTATATAAAAACTCTCAGCATGATTGATCAAAGTAGGGTGATTGTTGCATGTAGACACTATTAAATTATATATATATATATCTGTGGATAAAGCACTTGAAGACCAGCCTCCATCCACCCTGCCAAGAATCTCACGTCTTATGAATCTAATGAACTGTTTGAAACGTCTTGTGTTCATCAACCCAAAAGCCTGATTATCCATGGCAGTACTTAAAAGTAATGACTTCTCCCTGCTTACCATGCAGACCTCCATCCCGGGACGGAGTGAAATAGAACATGACAAACTTATTTCTCCAGACCCAGTCATTAGGTCTTACCGCTACAGCCATTAAAAGCTTTACATCGGGAGACGAGCTGTGCTACACGGTATCAAGCTTTTTTTAAACAAGACAAACGATCGTCATTTCGATAATGCAACCACTTTGGAACGCACTGGAATGCATAAATCATCCGGGATAATCCCGTTTCATGTTTAAATGGCGCTCTGAGTTTGTTTTACTTCGATGTACTCACATTTAATGCCATTACCCATATCACCCTATCGATCGCGTTTCGCATTCACCCCCATCGTGGAATATTTTAATCTCGTCCTCCCCATCCCCAAAACCTGACCCGAGCGTCAAGTGCAGAGTTTTATAGATTGCTTTGGGTAATATTGGGTTAATTTTTTTTTCCTGTCCACAATTTGCAGATTTTCTCTTTCTTTTCTTTTTTTCTCTCTTTCTTCTGTTCGTTTCGCAGATCGAGCACATTAGGTTAAACCGTGGTCAAGAGAACGCTATGAAATAGTTATCTTCATGCATTTTTTATTGGTCTATCAGTCTTCACGAGGGACAAAATTTGAAAGTCAAATTAAAACCGTAGCTAATGGGCCTCTTGGGGGAAGAAAGAAAAAAAAAAAACGTAAAAAAAAAACTTCTTTAACTTTTCGGGAGGCTTTAGAAACCCACGAGCAGATCACATGAGCCTTCCAGTTAAATCATTTGCATTCCACAGTCAATGTCCAAGAAAGCGATTGGAAAACCATTACGATAAATGAACCATGTTCAGCGCGAATTACATCAAAGGAGTAAAAGCCTTAAAGGACTTCCTGCGAGGCAGGTGTTAATTATAATTTCAGACTTGTAAATTTCTCGCACATTATCGCAACCCTAACTGACAATGAAATGCAAATGAGCCGCCCGTAGCGGGGACTGCGCGTTCTAATCAAATATTAAGAAACGAGCAATAGTGTAACCGGACAATATTTAGATTTTTTTTTTTCCTTTACTCCAACGATGTCCTTTTTTTTGGGGGGGTCTCGTGTCTTGACAGGCGACACAGACAAGGGGCCATATTACAATCCTAACACTAAATCGGGGACGCAAAGTGTCCTTAGAATCCCCATTTTAGCGTGATATTACGGGGCTAAGCGCTAATACAGGAGCCTGCACCGTAACGCGGCGCTAAGCCGTGGAATGTTCACAGCTGCGCTAAGCAGCGCTAAGCACCGCCGCGAGTATCCCCTCCATGCAGGGCTGGTGCTCCCACTAGGCAAGCTAGGCAACCGCCTAGAGCGCACTGCCATCTAGGGGCGCAGCCGGCTCCAACCCAGGTTCCATTATTGTACCCGTTCCTCATTGTGCTTCTCATGTTGCCGGCAGTGACGGCTCGCAAAGCCGACCCCCGCTAGTGGCGCAGAAGGTGGGCGTCTTATGGTGACACGCAGGTGCCACCAGATGACATGCGGGTGTGTCATGCTCATCGCCGCCGGCGTAATAAAAAAGCCTAAACCCAGTGCTGGCTCATAGTAGTGAGACTTTCACATGCAGTACCACTAGTCACCTCTGACTGTGTAATGCTCAGGTGTTGCCCAGATCACCATCTACTCCTGCATAAAACCAAGCCACACCTGAGACCCAGGACTTCCACATTGACTTGGAAATATCCAAGCTGTTAGGAGCTACCTGCGATTCCTCCAAGAAACCTGTGACCCATACTCTGCTGGATCCTACCCTCTCAAGACTACCCCTGTTACAGTTCCACCTGGACTTATTATTTACAAACCTCCTGGACCTTCTGTTTACTACAGACCTCTGGACTTGTCATCTTCCTGGATCTCCCAAGTTTTCCTTACCTGGATCACAAGGACTTGCCCATGTCTCTAGTACTGATATATTCATATATATAACCTTAAGTATACTGTTTCTGTTTTCCCATTTGTTATCTGCAGCCCTGTAACCTGTATATGCTCTGCTCTAGTTCCCTCTAGCCCTGTAAGCTGTATATGCTCTGCTCTAGTTCCCTCTAGCCCTGTAAGCTGTATATGCTCTGCTCTAGTTCCCTCTAGCCCTGTAAGCTGTATATGCTCTGCTCTAGTTCCCTCTAGCCCTGTAAACTGTATATGCTCTGCTCTAGTTCCCTCTAGCCCTGTAAGCTGTATATGCTCTGCTCTAGTTCCCTCTAGCCCTGTAAGCTGTATATGCTCTGCTCTAGTTCCCTCTAGCCCTGTAAGCTGTATATGCTCTGCTCTAGTTCCCTCTAGCCCTGTAACCTGTGTATATACAATCTCTCCTCCCCTATTCCTTAGCTTTCTCCCACTTCTCTCGTTTTCCCCTCCTAGATTCTGTTGTTGCCTTCGGCCAATCCCTTTTTGTTCCTTTTTCTCAATAAATCCTTATATATAAATATATCTGGTTTACTAGTATTCAGTGCATATTGGCTCGCACCTACCGCCCCGGAATCAGCGCATGACAGGGTGCCACCAGAGGTGAAAGAAAGAAAAAGCAGCAGATGAAAGAAAAGGCGAAAGAGGCACGAAAGAAAGAAAGAAAGAGGCGCAGAGGGCAGAAAGAATGAGGCAGATGAAAGAAAAGGGAAAGAAAGAGGCAAAGGAAAGAAAGAGGCAGATGAAAGAAAAGGGAAAGAAATGAAGAGGCAGAGGAAAGAAAGAGGCACAGACCGATCCCAGGCCCGACCAGCAGAGGGGTAAGATGGGCACCGAACATCCGTGTGGGTCCCCGTGCACATTGAGTGTGCCCCCCCCCCCCGTTGTGTGAGTGTGTGTCTCCATGCACCGGGTGTTCCGCCCCCTCGCACACAGAGTGTGAGTGCCCCCGCATTTCAACAGTTAACAATTTTATTCTGGGGGGGCGCAAGCAGCTGGTCTTGCCTAGGGCGCAAAATAGTCTAGTCCATAGGACTCCATTTGAGGCTAACGCTGCCAGTCACATGACCTGCAGGATCTCGCCTCGCGAGATCTGGCAGGTTAACTTAGTGATCCGCATAGGGAGATTGGGGGACTTCCCCCCCTAGTCTCTTCCTGCTCCCGACGGCAAGAAGAGGTGGTTGGAGCCGCTGTTCTCACGGCGGGATGTGAGGGAGTATCTGATTTTTGGGGGGATTTTTGGCTTGTGCTGATGTATTTCGCAGGAGTGGAATCCGTTCGCACCTGGTCCTGGCTGTGAGTAACTTTCGAGTTAACCGCAGCAGGACAGTAATTAGCGTTAGTTCATTGTAATCCTAACGGTAATTAACTCTTTGCGCTCCCCATGTTAAGCATAGGGAGTGCAAAAGTACAGTAACCTCGCGCTGAAAAGTGCAAGCTCCGAATCGCTAACGGGTTTTTTAACCCATTTGCGTTCGGATTGTAATATGGTGCGCCCGCGCTAGGGCCACACAGGTGAGCGCTAACGTTAGCGTCAGGAATGTAATAGGGCCCAAGATGTGGTTGTAAACAGACACACAATGCAACGTTTTGCTTTATTGACCTATTTTTAATTTTCTATATTTTATTTTCTCCATGATCATCTTTAATTGGGTTAGTTACACGTCTGCTTTCTATAACATGGAATATAAACTGCCTGGCCAATAGAAAGTCTCCATCCGGATTTCACCAAGCATATAGGTGCTTGCCTTCCATTGGCTATTTACTGCAGTGATCAATATGTTTCTGCCGGCATAAAACAAGGTCATGTGACTCCCTGAATGAGCAGGTTTTTCCGTCAATGGGTGTTTTCCGTCAATGGGTGTTTTCCCCTGATGGCACAGCGGGCATATTCCAAGATGGCAATGCCAGGACTCACCGGGCTCAAATTGTGCAAGAGTGGTTCAGGGAGGTTAATGTTGTGACATTGCATTATGACTGTCCAAAAGAAGATTTATGTGATGTGAATGTTTTTTTTTTTTAATAACGTACTAAGACTTTAAATGAACAGCTTACGGCTTATACAAAAAT
Source organism: Leptobrachium leishanense (assembly GCA_009667805.1). NCBI lineage: Eukaryota > Metazoa > Chordata > Amphibia > Anura > Megophryidae > Leptobrachium > Leptobrachium leishanense. The sequence continues at coordinate 138,692,340 of CM019070.1, forward strand.
TGTGCATATGTATCTCTTAATTATCGTGTAATGGTTTTCATGTCCTTCAGAGTTCATAACGCACAAATGCATGCGTGTGCTCAATAATGCTAAATTGGGAGCCTAATTAAGCTAACTGATTACTTTCAGGGATTTGTATAGATCCTGTAGCATTGATTTTCACTCTGTAATGCCTGTGATTGCAGGGACTGGAGTTATCCAGTCTTAGAAATATCTGTAATTACAGGTCAACAATATTCACAAATCCCTTAATGCCACTGGCTTGGAAAAGGCAATTTCTCATATAAAATTTTAGAGCATTTCGGCATTTATTGTAATATTTCAGCATAATTAAAAAAAATGGTTAACTGGCGAACTCTTACTGTTAATATACTGATATCAATATATAAGCAGCAATTATTATCTTTACCACATCCCTCTATATTTTAGAAGGCACTTGTGATTGAATGGTTTAACCCCTTCACTACCGAGATTGAGATATCTCCGGCTTTAAATGCACCATCCGGTACCCCGATATCGAGATATCTCCATCTGTTGATCTGCAGCCCAAAAGCAAATGAAATTTGTTTGCTGCAAACAATTTTCATTTTTCTTTTGGGCTGCAGAAGGTGCCCTCAAAGTTTTAGCCACGTGGGCATAATGCCCCAAGAGCTAAACCTGTAAAATCTGCCGAAGAATGCTCTGAAATAGCAGACATTCAGCAGCCGACGCAGAGAAGAAAAAAAAAAAAACGACTTGAAGCTCAAACCTCTGTAACTCAATTTTCAGTAGATGGCGCCATCTACTGGCCAAACAGGTTATTTACAGTAAGAACTATTTCTTACTGTATTAAATTAAATTAATTAAAAATTATTTTACAGAAAGCCACTAGTTTTTGACAATGTTTTTTTTTTTTGGAAAATCACTTGGTAGTGAAGGGGTTAAAAAGATGTGTTTATAATATTCATAAATGCCAAATTGTTGTATGTTTTGTTATTTATTTGATTGCATTCTTCTGAATGATATTAATTTCAGGTGATTGGTCATACCGAGAGGAATCGGAGTTGTACGACAGTCATCCGGATACAACCACGAGTGAGGAACCTAAACAGAGTGAGGACCACCTAGAAGAGGAGGATTATGTCTTCGCTTACTCCTCTGTTCCTCGAACAACACCTTGTGGGAAGTCCCACAGTTATTCAACTGATAAAGGCTCCCCATCACTGGACGAACTACAAAACAACACTAGGGGCGCACAAATGGAAGAAGACTTTTATGGAAGTGACAGCAGCAGAGAGGTAATATATTATACAGAAAAACAATGGGTGATTATGGGTATTTGGGTATTCTCCTGGGGAGCGGGGATGTCTGGCAGAAGGTAAGAAGTAGCTACTGGGTCTAGAACGCAGGTCAATATATATTATCCTGACATTGTTTGACTTATGCTCCATAGAAGCAGATACCGTAACCCTTTCACTAACAAAGAATACACAAGAAAACCACTGTCAGGATCCAGTGTTGTTTTTTTTTTTTGAAAACCATTTTTAATTATTTATACAGTAATAAATATTCAGGAATATCCCCAATGCATTCGTTACTGTAATAACCTGTTTGGCAAAGATGTCGCTATCTGCTGGTCAAAAGGAGTTACTGCAGTTGTGGTCTACCGGATCAGCTGGGGAGATGTCATTCAGACACATTCCCCACTGGTTTTAAAACGTGTTGGCAGCTCGGGCGTCATACCCCATGAACCTGCGCAAACCCTTTGCGAGCGTAATGTACGTTGCGCGTCCTATACTTAACATTGTGAGTGCAAATGCGTTTGTGCGCTGGTACGCAGATTGTGTTACAATCTATGCGCAAAATTTAACAGACAACGTTTGCGCGCATAATTTTAACATCTTTGAAAAGCTGGTGGTAACGGCAAATCTGAACGTCCTGGCCGAAACCAGATACACCAGCCCGAAAAAAAAATACAGCACAGTATAGTTACACATTCTACACATACCCAAACAATAAATTTGAGAAGTTGTGCGTGTTTTTATTATTGCTGCAGCATATATACTCAGATTGATTTTGGCAGGCGCAAAAACTGAATGGGAGACAATTGTGGTTCTAATACTGATTGGCTGAATCGCGTGAAAAAACAGTCCGCACACCGATTTCTGCGCGCAACGTTAATGCGCACGCGTTTTTGCACGTCTTTTTTACACATAGAAACATAGAAAAATGTCAGCAGATAAGAACCTTTCGGCCCATCTAGTCTGCCCAATTACATGGATACTTTACCTGGATTTATCTTTTGTTTAGGATAGCCTTATGCCTATCCCATGCCTGCTTAAATTCAATCACTGTTTTGGCCTCTACCACTTCTACTGGAAGACTGTTCCATGTATCCACCACCCGCTCAGTAAAATAATGCTTCCTGATGTTACTTTTAAACCTTTGCCCCTCTAATCTAAGACTATGTCCTCTTGTTTTGCTACTTTGTTTCCTTTTAAATATACTCCCTTCCTCTACCTTGTGGATTCCCTTTACGTATTTAAATGTTTCTATCATATCTCCTCTGTCTCGTCTTTTTTCCAAGCTGTACATGTTAAGATCATTAAGCCTTTCCTGGTAACTTTTCTCCTTCAAGCCGTACACCATTTTAGTAGCCCTTCTCTGAACTCTCTCTCAGATGTCTATATCCTTCTGGAGATACGGTCTCCAGTACTGTACACAGTACTCCAAGTGAGGTCTCACCAGTGCTCTGTACAGTGGCATGAGCACTTCCCTTTTCCTACTGCTAATACCTCTCCCTACACAACCAAGCATTCTGCCAGCATTTCCTGCTGCTCTATTACATTGACTACTTACCCTTAGATCCTCTGAAATAATAACCCCTAAATCCCAACCCTCAGATGTATCAAATATTCTATATTCAGCCCTTGGGTTTTTACGTCCCAGGTGCATTATCTTGCACTTATCCACATTAAAACTCAATTGCCACAACTACGACCATTTTTTTAGTTTACCTAAATCATTTGTCATTTGGCTGATCCCTCCAGGAACGTCAACCCTGTTGCAAATCTTTGTGTCATCAGCAAAAAGACATACTTTTCCATTAATATCTTCTGCAATATCACTAATAAAAATATTAAAGAGAATGGGTCCAAGTACTGACCCCTGAGGTACATCCGTCAAACAATACACGCGTTATTGTTTGATGGATGAAAAAATGCATGCGGATTGTAATACCAGCATTAATTTGCGCGCTAACGTTTAACGCTTCGCGCACAAATTAACACACTGCGCGAGCTTTTTTGCGTACGGAATGTAATAGAGCCCAATATCAGGCTGCCAGGAGGTGCCTTGCAGATGGAGAATAGTTGATCTTGGTAGTGAAGGGGTTAAAGGCACATTGTAATCTAAAAAGTACATTCCCAGTGGTCTTACAACTAAGGCTGGGGTCAGACGAGCGTTTTGCAGAGCGGAAGGAACGTCTGTGAGAGTGGACGTTCCTTCCACTCTGACGCCCGTCTGGCCACCTCTCTGAGTGCAGTTAGGCTCGATCTTCCTATGGAGAATCGCGCTTTGCAGCCACATGGAACGTGCATCGTAGCGCTTTGACGGGGAGGCTTTCAGGAAGTCCACAGCACGCCCACAATTTGTGCACGTGCTACAGCGTGTGGCCAGCCCCGTCGAAGCATTACATTGCTGCGACGGATGCCGGGAGGCACGTCAGTATGGGTGCACATAGTGTGCTCGTCTGACCCTGGCCTAACCTACATTTACTTATGCACAATTTATATATATATTTTTTTTTAAAAAGCGTAATTTTGATAAAGGCCAAGGAATTATAAATTTTTGTTGCTTAGAACGGTCCAGGAAGGGATAATATGAAAACGCATTGTATTGTCCTGGTGGTGAAATTCTAAAGAACGAAAGGTTCTTTGGTGGATCTGGTTGTTTAGATTTTAGTTTCTCTCTAAGTGATGCTTGTATGTCACACTTCGGTGAATTAACAAAAGCGCTGCTGTACACGGTGACCTCTGTTACAGCTCTGTGTTTTACGCTTAGTAACCAGCGCAATGAGGGAGGGCGAAGGAAATAATTTGAAAGAAGCGTAATCGTCTAAATCAGATGCTGCACAGCCGAGTAAATCATTTAAAAAACAATCAACATTTGCTTTTAAAAAGAAATGTGGATTAAAATGTCTTTTGAATTCTTGGAACTGAAAAACGGTAAAATATCTATAAATTCAGTAAAACGCTGATCTTTCACTGTCTAAAGCGTTTTATGGTGTACTTCTGGAAAGAAGTTATAATACACTATATTGCCAAACGTATTCGCTCACCCATCCAAATAATCCGAATCAGGTGTTCCAATCACTTCCATGGCCACAGGTGTATAAAATCAAGCACCTAGGCATGCAGACTGTTTTTACAAACATTTGTGAAAGAATGGGTCGCTCTCAGGAGCTCAGTGAATTCCAGCGTGGAACTGTGATAGGATGCCACCTGTGCAACAAATCCAGTCGTGAAATTTCCTCGTTCCTAAATATTCCAGTCACCTGTATTATAAGAACGTGGACGTGTTTGGGAACGACAGCAACTCAGCCACGACGTGGTAGGCCACGTAAACTGACGGAGCGGGGGTCAGCGGATGCTGAGGCGCATAGTGCGAAGAGGTCGCCAACTTTCTGCAGAGTCAATCGCTACAGACCTCCAAACTTCATGTGGCCTTCAGATTAGCTCAAGAACAGTGCGCAGAGAGCTTCATGGAATGGGTTTCCATGGCCGAGCAGCTGCATCCAAGCCATACATCACCAAGTGCAATGCAAAGCGTCGGATGCAGTGGTGTAAAGCACACCGCCAATGGACTCTAGAGCAGTGGAGACGCGTTCTCTGGAGTGACGAATCGCGCTTTTCCATCTGGCAATCTGATGGACGAGTCTGGGTTTGGCGGTTGCCAGGAGAACGGTACTTGTCTGACTGCATTGTGCCAAGTGTAAAGTTTGGTGGAGGGGGGATTATGGTGTGGGGTTGTTTTTCAGGAGCTGGGCTTGGCCCCTTAGTTCCAGTGAAAGGAACTTTGAATGCTTCAGCATACCAAGACATTTTGGACAATTCCATGCTCCCAACTTTGTGGGAACAGTTTGGAGCTGGCCCCTTCCTCATCCAACATGAATGTGCACCAGTGCACAAAGCGAGGTCCATAAAGACATGGATGACAGTCTGGTGTGGATGAACTTGACTGGCCTGCACAGAGTCCTGATCTCAACCCGATAGAACACCTTTGGGATGAATTAGAGCGGAGACTGAGAGCCAGGCCTTCTGGTCCAACATCAGTGTGTGACCTCACAAATGCGCTTCTGGTCAGAATGGTCAAAAATTCCCATAAACACCCTCCTAAACCTTGTGGACAGCCTTCCCAGAAGAGTTGACGCTTGAAACTTTTCGCAATATAGTGTATCAGCAGGGGGGTCCTAAAGGGATCATTCAAGTTGCACCGTTTTCCGAAGTTGCGAACAAAGGCGACAACCTTTGCCGATTCACAAAAGGGAAATTCAAGCAGCGGTAGGAGAAGCTTCATGCTGTCGTTTCAATTTCTCTTTTTCGAACGCTGAAGTTTGTTGCCTAAGTATGCAACTTCAGCAAATGTTAGTATTTGAATGACCCCCTAATTAGCTTTGAATACTTGAGACTGCTGGGTCAGTGCTCTTGCACTATAAGGCCGGGGTCAGACCGGCGTTTTGCAGAGCGGAAAGAACGTCCATGAGAGTGGACGTTCCTTCCACTCGTCGCCCGTCTGGCCACCTCTCTGAGCGCAGTTAATGCTATGGAGGATCGCGATTTGCAGCACCGTCGAACACGTGTCCTAGCTCTTCGACGAGGTGGCTTTCAGAATGTCCGCAACACGCCCGCTGTTGCGTGCGCAATTCGTGCGCATGCTACAGCATGTGGCCAGCCCCGTCGAAGCATCACAATGCTGCGTGGGACGCTGGGACGCATGTCAGTACGGGCGCACATAGTGCCTAAGCACTGATTATCTGCTGAAGTTGTTTTTTTTATTCCGTTACAGACCTTTTTGTAATTTTTTAAGGACTTTTTTTATTATTTAGACACATTTTAAAGCATTTTTATTGGTTTAGACAACTATTAGAAGTATAGCAGAGTTCTGTTTTTAATTTTTTTTTGCTCTCTGTAGTTCGGCAGTGGTCGGCGGTCACTTTGGGGCTCTTCAGCGGTGTTCGGCTGTCAACGGCGATTATATCTTCATTGCACTACGGTGATCCCTTCAGTGAATAGTGAATTCCCCAAAGAGTCGGCGAAATTGAATCGCCAAAATGCACTGAAGTACAAAGAGCTGAAATTTCGGTCCTTTCTGAATAACCCTGTTGTGTCAGGGTTCTCGGGGTCTGTGTACGGAGGTGTTTTGTTCCGTCCTACCATATCACCTTTTTTCATGGACACAGGAAGCTGCACACTACACTAGGTTTTTGCCTCTGACATTCAGGACGATCACGATGATGAATGATCTGTTACAGTGGACTGCCAAAAATATCGCTCGTTTGAAGTATACATTATTCATATGGTTAACTCCTTCACTTCCACAATCCAGTTATATTCAACCTTCATAAACAACATCCGGTGCCCTGGATCGAGTTAAAGAGGCACACACTACCAGAAAATCCCCCCTCCCCTTTTATCCCCTTAAATCAGTGGTCCCCAACCCTGGTCCTCAGGTCCCCCTTAACAGGCCAGGTTTGCAGGATATGTGAAGCACAGCACAGGTGATATGATTTGCTGCTCAGTGATTGCAGGATTCAGTCTGCGTTCCCCCAAGGGAATCCTTAAAACCTGGCTTGCTAGGAGGACCAGGGCTGGATATTACTGCCTTAACCTGTTGCCAACCCCAGGTGTACTATGCCGTCCTGCAACAAGCAGGCTTTATCGCAACGGGGCGGCATAGCACATCCAGCGGTGTTTGATCGGTAAACGGCCCACCTCCCTTGCCAGCAAGCAGATCGCCGGCTGGGGGGGAGGGGTTGCCTGGCAATGCAAGCAGTCCCCTGGCAGCTAATAGCAGCAATCCGTGTCACGTGACAGCTTGTCACCACTGTCACTGTCTCGATGTCTCAGCCAATGCTTGTAACATTGGTTGAGACATTGTCTCTGCCTCTCTCTCTTCTCCTCACTTCAATCTGAAGCGAGGGGAGGCAGAGAATCGTTGTAGTTTTGAAAGTCAAGCGAGAAAAAAATTTGCTGTTTTTTTTAACCCTTTTAGGCTAGGGTCAGACGAACACATTTTTCACAGAAGACGCGATAGCGGTCATACGATGCGCAATTACAGCGTGATTTTTTACAGAGCTATAAAAAACAAATGGACGTTATGTTGGCCGGACATGTGCAGCGTCTGACGTCTCCTAATCACGCACACACGCCACTATGCCGACGCAGCGCACTCTGTGCATCAGTACTAGCGGTTCGACGTTCTCGAAAAAAATGCATTTGTTTGCCACTTGCGTTGCGCGGCCAAACTTTCGTGCGGCCGTACTTCGTATATTGGCCGTCATTGGCCGTCATTTGCTGCTACTACGGCCGTGATGAAGTGCGGCTTAACGCATATTCGCACTGCGTTCATCTGACCCCAGCCTTAGTACAGAACTTTGAAAATAGCAAAACTTCCTATTTTCTCATTGTGACGGGGCAGCCGCCACTACGCTGTAGCGCAGTACAACAGTTCAAGTGTTTATTTATTTGTGTGTTATTAAAAGTTCGTTAGCCCTTATTTTTGTAAGTACCCCGATGTGATTTTTCCCTGTTTTATAGATATGCCAGTTAACTAAAGATTTCTGATGTCTGTGTGTTATTCCCTGTATAGTGTAGATCTCTGTATTAGTACCTGCTATTGTGTAAATTCTCTCAGTAAGAAATTCCTTTTGTTCACGTGCTTTCTCCTTCCCCCATTCTCCATTGTTTGAAGGCCCTGGGTAGTTATCTGATCTGTGATGTTGTCTGTTTGATTGTATGCAAATGTAATGGTCCTTGACTCTATCTGTCCTCTCTGTGAATAAACAGTCAGTTCTATTCTGACCAAGCTTGAAGTCACGACTCATGTTTTGGAGTAAACATAGAAACATAGAAGATAAGAACCTTCCGGCCCATCTAGTCTGCCCAATTACATGGATACTTGACCTGGATTTATCTTTTGTTTAGGATAGCCTTATGCCTATCCCATGCCTGCTTAAATTCAATTACTGTTTTGGCCTCTACCACTTCTACTGGAAGACTGTTGCATGTATCCACCACCCGCTCAGTAAAATAATGCTTCCTGATGTTACTTTTAAACCTTTGCCCCTCTAATCTAAGACTATGTCCTCTTGTTTTGCTACTTTGTTTCCTTTTAAATATACTCCCTTCCTCTACCTTGTGGATTCCCTTTACGTATTTAAATGTTTCTATCATATCTCCTCTGTCTCGTCTTTTTTCCAAGCTGTACATGTTAAGATCATTAAGCCTTTCTTGGTAACTTTTCTCCTTCAAGCCGTACACCATTTTAGTAGCCCTTCTCTGAACTCTCTCTAAGATGTCTATATCCTTCTGGAGATACGGTCTCCAGTACTGCACACAGTACTCCAAGTGAGGTCTCACCAGTGCTCTGGTACCAGGAATCTTCTGCCCGCTGTGCCAAGGAAAGGCTCCAGGTCTACAGCTTCGGCTTATTCCTAGGGGTGCTAGTCAGGCTCTCTACAGGTACCGGGCCTTGAGCTGCGGCTAAGGTACAAGAGAAAGGTGTGAGAGTCACGAGGAGAAACTGGGTGTCCAGCGAGGAAGCAGCATTGGCAGATGTGACCCTGTCCGGGCACAGAGATGTGTTACACTCATAGTTTAGATTTTTTTCCTATTAAAATATATTTTATATATATAAATCTTTGATGGAAAACGAAAGTCCTATTTCTCCTGAACAAAACGATATATAATAAGGGTGGGTGCACTTAATATGAAAGAGGTAAATTATGGTTGAACAGATGAATAGCTGAAATTCCACTTTTAGAAGTGTTCCGAACTTGTAACATTACCGCTGTCCTTAAGGACTTAATTGGACAGATGCTGCTGACAGCGCCAGGTATATTCAAATAAGGCCAGGTGAGGATCACAAGCATTGCTGATCCCAATTCCAGCTGGCACAGGAATGGTTAACCATGGTGGCGATGTCCTTAATCTGAAACAAAAAGAACACAGCCCCTGGTATTAGTGGAGTCTGAGTTGCCTGATCTTAATGGACATTAGTGCAGATGAATAAAAGCACTCATTGATCGGACTTGGCAGATGAGCTGCTCCCATTACAGATTTTTCTCAATCATTTGTCTTTCAGAGAAGCTACATCTTAAAGTCATTTATTCATTTTTGGACACAGGTTACAATAGAGTTCCTCTTTTGATCGATCGCCTGTGACCAGAATCCGCTCCTCGGTGGTGTCGTGTGTATTCAGTGGAACAAAACAACAGCAGCAGCTTTCAAGTGCAAGGTGAAAGCAAAAAATGCATCTGCAGGAAAGCGAACGATGCAAACTACAGGGTGTCCATAAAGTCTCTTTACAACTTCAAAAATGTGTTACAAAGCCAAATGAAAAGGCAGATAAGTGAAAATTATTACAAAATGAGACGTATATGTTTAAGTTTTTTTTTGCCTCATTTAATACACCTCTATATGGGCACCATTAGTTGCACGAAACACATCAAGACGGTACTGGATTTCTTGCCATGTTCGCTGTAGCCAGGGGCGGATCCAGACACCGGTTTCGGGGGGGGAGCACTCTAGCAGTTTTGGCTAAGAGCTGTCAGCCTGGCGACTGCACTGCTCGGGGGGGCGGCAATTGCCCCCTGTGCCTCCTCTCTGAATCCGTCACTGTATTGATCAGAATGCTGTGAGTGATGTGTTGTGCCCAGTCCTTGTCTCACAGGTATGCCATTATTTCTATCCATATGCTAAGCACCCCACACACAGCACAGAGCCCCCCCCCCCAGGCCAGACCTGTGTGATCGGTAGGAAATGAAGGGCTGAAGGGCCAGGCAAGGGATACTGGAACAAAAGGGAATTAAGCGACGATGCAGAAATGAAAGTGGATGGAGAGAGGGGCCTTGCCCCCCCTCCTTGGCTGTAGCATCCCCTCATCAATGGTGTCAATGGCATCAGTGATCCTCTACTTTAGATTAGTGATGTTCCGTACCTTTGTTCAATACACCATATCTTTAACATAATCCCTTAGAAAGAAGTAATTTTTCTTCGGCGAAACATCAATTACTGCAAATGTTTACCTTGACCTCTTGACTGAATACGCGGCACCACAACTACATGACCATCAACCAACATCATTTTCCAGCAAGATGGTGCACCACCACATTGGGGACTGCATGTTTGTGGGTTCCTAAATGAAACATTACCAGACTGGCGGATTGGAAGGGGCGACCCAATTCCCTGGTCACCTCGTTCACCAGATATCAGTCCACTCCACTTCTTTCTATGGGGGTTATGTTAAAGATATGGTGTATGGAACAAAGGTGCGGGACATCACTAATCTAAAGCAGAGGATCACTGACGCCATTGCCACCATTGATGAGGAGATCTGCTACAGCCAACATGGCAAGAAATCCAGTACTGTCTTGATGTGCTTCGTGCAACTAATGGTGCCCATATAGAGGTGTATTAAATGAGGCAAAAAAAACTTCAATATATACATCTCATTTTGTAATAATTTTCACTTATCTGTCTATTCATTTGCCTTTGTAATAAATTTTTGAAATTGTAAAGAGACTATTTGGACACCCTGTACATTAAGTTTGTATACGACTGTGTACGCAGAAGGCAAATACATATATACCCCCCCCACACACATGGCTTTATGTTTATATACAGTTGTGTTCAAAATTATTCAACCCCCACTGAAATTGAGTGTTTTGGCCAGTTTGACATTGATTTTGATCATTCAGTCATCTTGCTTACAATTAAATCAAAGAGGCACGTGTAGGTCAGACAAATATAACATAACATTTATAATGAAATAACCACAAATGTCTTTTCTGTGCTCACATCATTATCAGTTTTATTCAACCCCCAAGTGACATTCAATCTTAGTACTTAGTACAACATCCTTTTACAGTTATAACAGCTTTTAAACGTGAAGCCTAGCTTGACACAAGTGTCTTGCAGCGATCTACGGGTATCTTCGCCCATTCGTCATGGGCAAAAGCCTCCAGTTCAGTCACATTCTTAGGCTTGCGCACTGCAACTGCTTTCTTTAAGTCCCACCAGAGGTTCTCAATCGGATTTAAGTCAGATGACTGCGATGGCCACTCCAAAATGTTCCAGCCTTTAATCTGCAACCATGCTCTAGTGGACTTGGAGGTATGCTTGGGATCATTGTCCTGTTGAAAAGTCCAACGTCTCCCAAGCCTCAGGTTTGTGACGGACTGCATCACATTGTCATCCAATATCTCCTGGTACTGAAGAGAATTCATGGTACCTTGCACACGCTGAAGCTTCCCTGTACCTGCAGAAGCAAAACAGCCCCAAAGCATGATTGATCCCCCGCCATGCTTCACAGTAGGCAAGGTGTTCTTTTCTTCATAGGCCTTGTTCTTCCTCCTCCAAACATAGCATTGATCCATGGGCCCAAACAGTTCTAATTTTGTTTCATCAGTCCAGAGAACACTATCCCAAAACTTCTGTGGTTTGTCCACATGACTTTTGGCATACTGCAGTGGACTCTTCTTATTCTTTGGAGACAGCAAGGGGGTGCGCCTGGGAGTTCTGGCATGGAGGCCTTCATTACGCAGTGTGCGCCGTATTGTCTGAGCTGAAACTTCAGTACCCACATCTGACAAATCTTTTCTCAGTTCCTCAGCAGTCACACGGGGACTTTTCTCCACTCTACGCTTCAGGTAGCGCACAGCAGTCGAAGTCAGCATCTTCTTTCTGCCACGACCAGGTAGCGTTTCAACAGTGCCCTTTGCCTTGAATTTGCGAATGATGCTTCCTATGGTCTCTCTTGTTATGTTTAACATCTTTGCAATCTTCTTATAGCCATTGCCCTTCCTGTGAAGAGTAATCACCTCTTCTCTTGTCTTCCTGGACCATTCTCTTGACTTCACCATGTTTGTAACCACACCAGTAAATGTCTAGAAGGAGCTGAGTATCAGTCATTTTAAAGCTGCCTAATTGGCGCTTATTATGCTTTATTGCTGCTCCGTGACATCCACAGGTGTTTTCAATACCTGATTGAAAACACTTGAATGAACCTCTGTTCTTCAGAGTGGTAGTCTTTAAGGGGTTGAATAATTGTGTCAATGAAGAATTCACAAAAGAAACATTTACTACTGTATTACAAAACCAATTGATGTCATTTTAGTTGCATATGGTTCTTTAAAAAGTCCTTGTAGGATTTCATTCTGAATACAATTACAAATTTACACTAAATTCCCTAAAACCCTTTACAGCATTGGGGGTTGAATAATTTTGAACACAACTGTAGATCAATTATTAAAGCCACCTTACGCCATGGCTTGCTGAAACGACGCGGACGTGGCATTTCACGCAAATTAACTTATTTTTCTCATGATTAATTGTGGTTTGCATATGAAAATCAGCAGAAAAAAACACAACATCTTTGTAACAACATAGAACAACTAATTGAAACCGTTCTGCCATTTGTGAGAAAGTCAGGTAGACTGTTTTTCTGCAACATTGTGTCCCCTTCTAAGTTATATTTAATAAGCGATCACAGCGAATCTATTACCGTGCGATCTGTCCTGCAGTGGTTTCACTTCATCCGTGTTTCTCCAGTAGTAGAATTTGTATAATCAGCTAAATCATTGCGGCACAGAGGGTTCACAACATTAAAGGGTCATTCTCTGTTTTTAACCTTTCACATACACCTTGTACACACAGCATGAAGATCATTTTATACAATATTTTTAAGAACTACATGAGGCTAACAGGGTTATTCAAAGATATCCGAATGGCTGGAGAAAGGTAACCGAACGCTGATTTTCAGCGTTCGGTTACCTTTCTTGGCCATTCGGCTATCCTAGAGAGCAGGCAATTCACCAAATCCTGGCGAATTGCCTGCACATACGGTGCCTGTTCGGTGCCTGTTCGAGGGCAGTGAAATCCCCATAAAAAAGCAATGCTTTGGCTATTCAGAGAACACAAACCAGCAGTAAAAATGTTCCCTAAATGCCCTGCCATTCGGTGGTTTAATTCGGCAGGTTTATTCAGGAGAATCCCATAGGCTTCAATGTTAAAAATATTCCCGTTTTAATTCAATATCTAATAAACCGTTCGTTGTAAAATTCTGCAGTAAAGAGTCTCTTTATTTATAGATTTTTTTAGGATATTTTAAGCGTTTTTCTTTTTTAAAAAGAAAGAAAAGTCTTATTTTTTTATTTTTTTTAACTTTACTTATTTTTTCTGTAACAGCCCTTTTTATTATCATTCCCTGGACTTCATATGTAAATTTCAGACATTTTCGCTCAGTAGTTTCTTTGCAAACAGCGTTTCACTTTTCAATCATTCATGCAAACTGTTTTCCTAATTTATTCACTGCCTTCTTCAGCGGTGTCGGCTTTTTCCGGAGGCTTCGCTGCGTGTGATCAGCTCCTGCTCGGGTTTTTCCGGCGTCTTCAACGAGTTAATCCAGATGTTTTTGCGGGTTTTTGGCGTACATTCGCCGGGTTTTCGCCAGGTTTTCGGCGGGTTTTCGGCAGCTTTTCCCTGCACTTCAACAGCCCTGTGGTGCTTGGTGATCACTGCCTTCTTCTGCGGTGTCGGCTTTTTCCGGAGGCTTCGCTGCGTGTGATCGGCTCCTGCTTGGGTTTTTCCAGCGTCTTCGACGGGTTAATCCAGATGTTTTTGCGGGTTTTCGGCGTGCATTCGCCGGGTTTTCGGCAGCTTTTCCCTGCACTTCGACAGCCCTGTGGTGCTTGCTGAATACACCGCAGGGTCGCCGAAATGGGAAAGCCGATTTGCACCGAATTGAAGAGAACGAAAAGTCACCAAACGTGCGGTGACTTTTCGAATCTCTTTGAATAACCCTGTAAGTATGTAATTTTCCACTTTTGGATGTCGAGTTAGTGCTAAAAAAATTGGATTTTGAAATATATCAGATTTCTGAATTCTAGATAAGGAATACTAAATCTGTACACCATTTGGACCGTGCCTGAAAGAAAATCTTGCACTTTTCAAATATGTGTTTTAACAGAATGTTGATTATATAGTAAAGCAGAAAAGCACTTTGCTTTGATTTTATGATTGCATATTCTGCAATCCAAGAGAAACATAAAAAAAAATACATGATTTTACACCAATTTTGTAACGGCAAAGTAATATAGCAAACAGGCTGTTAAATATATATTTCATTTTCATTATATTACAATAATACAATAGTTTTACCTAAGTCTCTGCTCAGTGTAACTTTTCAACACGTTTAAAGAAGCCTTTAATTAGCTCAAGTTAAATTATTCAGTTAATTCACTGATCTCAGACTCCAGATAATTTGCTTTTTAAGACTTGGAAGAAAGTGTTTCTCATATAAAAAGGTCTGTTGAAAAATAAAGCAAGATCTCAATTTCCGTTCTGTGAAATTGCCCGTGGGGGGGTACTTGTCTTTCTCTTTTATTTTTTTTATTTTTTTTTTATTTCAGTCTGGCTACTTAAAATTCCCAGATGATCATAAAGTATTTAATTTGTACAGGGCATTTGCTATAAAACCAAAGCGCTACGATTCAGCTCCAAGGGTCAAGAATGACCGTGTTACTACGGTAAGTTATATTAAAAAAATATGGCTTCTCCTTTCGGTGTCTGTTGTAGATGGAAGGAGGGAATAACTCGTCTTAATCCACTGATAGCTAACCTTGGCACCTCAGATCTTTTAATAATATACTAAAGACTTGCTGAGTGTCACACGAAGTCTAGCTTATGGGTATCTAGGTTACCAAGGTCAGCCATTAATGTCTTGTGCTACTTGAGTCGAGACCTAGACTGATCTACCCATAATGCATTTTCTCCCCAGTTAATGATCAGCACTACAACATAACCATTAATGGCACAAATGTTGCTTTCCGTTTTACTGAATACAATAACTAAAATAACCCCGTCGTGAAAAAATAGGTTATATTTGTGTGTAATGCCTCAATAAGCAGAGAATGTCTCGTCTGTTGTAGACTCCAGTGATATGTGGGACCATCTGTGGCGAGAAATTATGGGTCATTACCTGATAGTCCAATGAAAGAATTCAGGTGTGGTGGATGCCTGCATAATTCTACCTTCTAGAATGTTTAGTGCGTACTGTCATGTCTGTCAAAAGGAGGGATAGTAGGTCTTCGGTTGTTTTTTTACATTTTGGCTCTACCTCTTAGTGCCAGGAAGTTTCCAACTTTACGCTACGAGTTGCCAAGATATTTTAGACCACTCAGTGCTTCCAAATGTGTGGTCAACAGTTAGAGGAAGACACGTCCTTGTTCCTTCATGAATCTACTCCTGTGTACAAAGCCTGTAAAGACACTAACTGAGGAAGTGGTTTTAAGGCGCGAAACGCGTCTTAGTGTAACTCGTTGTGGATTTTATATTCATACATTTTATTTATTTGTTTTATACTGCTGGCTGCTGACACTTTTTGTTCCAGTCATCCCTTTAATCAGAGGAGATGGGGGATCCGGAGCCCCCTTGCAACTCTGGCAGCACATACTCCTGGTGTCTGGATTAGATGCAATAGAATGTGAGTACCCATTTGTTCTCCATCTGCTACCTAGGTGGTTAATGATCCTTCACATGTCCTCCCTCCTCTATTCTTTGGAGGAACAAGGAGGTTGCTGACCTTAAGGCTAGGGTCAGACGAGCGCATTTTCTACAGACTGTGCGTCCGTGCAGTACGGACGCAAGTTCTGACGGAAGACGCAGTAGTGGCCACACGATCTGTTTTTGTGACTGACGTTATTTTTGACGGATGTAGATGGGAAATGAAAAAACATTTTATCCGTCAAAAATGCTGGACGCATAAATGCAGTCCGTCTGACTTCGTTCTATCACTCACACACAAAGCTACGCGGGCGTCGTGGACGCAGCGTACTCTGTGCGTCCGTTTATGTTCTTGCCTAACCTGCATCCGTTTGCCGCGTCTGTCATGCGTCCGCACTTCCGTACAGACGTACTTCGTGTGTGGGGCTCCATTGGTCAGAATGCTATGCTGCCACGGACGTACAAATGTGCGGCAACACGGACGTGATCACTGCGCTCGTCTGACACGAGCCTAAACTGGGGGACCTACAGACGACCATAGAAGTGAAGACCATCCCCATAGGCTCATAAGCCACACCAATCAGTCACTGGAAGGAAACGCTATCCTGTGGGAATTTTTTGAATCACGTACAGACATACAGGGTTATTCAGAGAGAGGTGAAAAGCAGGAGAATGACTGGAGAATGGAAAATTCTAGGTCAAAATAGCCAAACCAGAAAAATTCTCCCATTTATCGTATTTTCCAAATCGGCTAGTTTGACCTAGAATTTTCCATTCTCCAACCATTCTCCTGCTTTTCACCTCTTTCTGAATAACCCTGATAGTTTGACGAGTTTGGGCTGGAGACTCTTGAGTGGTACGTGCAATGCCCTGACATTAGCCTACTGGAAGAGTTTTGGGATAAATCGGAATGTTGATTATTCAACTGACTGGTCAATCATTGTTCCAAGTTATAAATCAGCCAGTAGGGTTTTAACATGTAACACAGTTCACATCATATTGACCTTCCACTATTACTTTGAACAAAAAGAAGAGAACACCATTCAACCACATTTTGGTTCTTCACACAGGTCAGCCAGGGATGGGCCCTCTATCGTAATAGCTAGGTGTATGGATGAAAAACGCATACCTCTTTGAAAAGAAAGAGGGAGATTTAAAATAAAACTGCTTGAAATCAGGCAAAAAGAAGGAAATGGCCAAACGTCTAAGGCTAGGGTCAAACGAAAGTATTTTTACACGCGAACGTAAAAAAGTGCGTCCGAACGAATTGACGTATTTTTTCACGGAGTGCGCGAAAACTGTCATACGATGCGCATTTTTTGTGCGTGATTTTTTCGGATCGTCAATAAAACTCTTTTTGCGTCTGGACGTTATGTAGGCTGGACATTAGCAGTGTCTGACATCTCCTAATCACGCAAACACGCCGCTATGCCGCAGCTGCGCACTCTGTACGTCCGTACTAGCGGTTCGGCGTTCTCGAAAAAATGCGTTCGTTTTCCACTTGCGTTGCGCGGCCGGACTTTCGTGCGACCGTACTTTGTATATTGGCCGTCATTGCCCGTCATTTGCTGCTAGTGCGGCCGTAATTATGTGCGCCAGAACGCACGTTAAAAGTGCGCTGGTCTGACCCCAGCCTAAATAAGGGAAAGACCTGTGGAATAGAGGACCAGCATTTAAATCAAAAAGGTTGTCGAAAGAGAGGTTGAGGAAGCACTACAAATATATCGAGCATCATTCCCAGACATCCACTTAATCCTTATTATTTAGTAAGGAGGATAAGAGTCCCTTCAACCTGCATCACCTGAGCTTTGCTGTGAAATGCATATACGGCAAACTGCGCATCCCCGTGTGTTCAATATCTAAATGTGGAGAACTTAACCTAGGAGTTCCCGGTAGGATGACTTAATGAGCCTAGAAATTATCAGATCCTCCACAATTCTATAATTGATTAAGCTGTATAATGAATTTCACGGCAATCAGTAGAGTGGGAATTCCACAGGGGTCTGTCCTCTGCGGATAACACAGATCATTTGTACATCTCTACTAAAAGGTTAGAGTATTTATAGAGCAGGTTCTCTGCTGGATGGTAATTAGTGCGTGGAAATTATCCTGGATATAAGTTCCATAAATTATTTTAATAATTAGAAGACAGATTTGGTATCATATTTAGTCTGAAAAACAGTGACCTGCTAGTTTATTGACTTTACAATAATCTGGTATGTTTATTTCTTTCACTAATACAGAATTTTTCAGCTTTCTTCTTTTGTTATTGATTGAATCTGCCCTATATTTGTGATTTTATTTGAATATTTTTTTTCTAAGCCGAGATTGACTTAAAGCAGACACATGCCCAGCGAAGAGCGAAACAATGATGGATTTCCAAGGGGTAATTACAGCTAAAGATAATACACCTTGGTTAGGGATAATATACTGGGTGAGCTCCCGTTATCTGGAATGCTTGGGATCCGGAGCATTCCGGACTTTGGATTCTTCCAGATTTTGGAAAACTCAGAATATTTCAGGTTTCAAGGTCTACCAGATTTCAGAATTCTTGTTAGTGCAGGTGGAGCGCCTTTTAGAATCCAATACAATCCAGTGTTTTAAAGGAAGGAGATTGCTGGGATCACTCTTCAGCCTTCCTTCATGGCCATGCTGCCCGGTGTCAACAAGACTCCAGGCAGCATGTCACATACTGGGGCTGCCCATAGGCTCCCAGCTTGTGCCGCGGTCTGCTACAGTGCTCGGGAGCCATTTTCTCGAGTGGAGCATCTGTACCGGGTGCCACTGGCCTAGAATTAGTAAAATCTGGATGGCTCTGACGATTCTAGTTCTTGGAGTCTTCCAGTTTTTGGAATTCCGTATATGGAGTGCTCTAACTGTATCTATTATATCGTTCTTGCTTTTTTTTGGTTTAAAAACGACTTATGGAATAAAAATTATGCTTTTAGTAATGAAAGCAACCTTTACAACATCTACTGGTATGAATTGACGATAGGCAAAACATGATGGTTACTGTAGGTCATCTACTGGAAAACCATGTCCCCTTTCCCAAGAAGACAGTATTTGTGATTGAGCTATTGTTGTGAGCACTCAATAGCCAGACCTCTTTCACTTTCTGCGCAGTGTTTGTCATAACCCCTGACTATCACAGCCCAACGAGACACGTTGTGAGTGGGAGGGTATGGACACCTTTGTAGCTATTCAAAGAGTGCTCTTGTTTGCCGAAATTCACAGTGAAGCTTCTCCTGCTGCTGGTCATGTTTTTCTTTTGTGAACCGCTGGCGGTTGCTTCTGTTGCAACAATGGCAATTGTCCACTATGTTTACAACTTTGACAAAGACTATCGCTCTTTACATAATCTCCTCATAGTAAAGTCAGCACACAATGTCCAATTTACGAAGTTCATTTGATCATGGCCCACTTGCTTTTCCAAATCAAGTGTAAGATACCTTAATAACATTTAAAAAGCATGATAAAGTGGTGAACCTACTTGTCATACCTAGATCAGGAGGAGAGTGCTATCCGTTACCTACTCTCACAGTGCTTTGGTGTTCTTCCACTTATCCAATCCATGAAAAAGTCCTTGGAGGTCCTGAAATTAAGGGCTTTAGGAGTGGCATCTACCACTGGTGGTGTTGACTCTTTGCGCAGGCACTTAAGCTACAATTCGGTCAGTAACCCACTAGCAGTAGTGCGTTAATGGAAGTGTTTATTTTGTGAGCTGTCTCTCTCAAGCCACCTCTTCTACTGGAATAGGTGTTGTATAAACCTTTTTAATAGATATTTGCACTGCTGAAAATGTCTGCTCGGATTGTTTTTTGTTTTACTATTCTGATCAAATCCAAATTTTTCAGATTAAATTCAGAAAAATTCGGACTTTTTAAAATTTGTTTTCTTCAGAAAATGATTCGGTTAAGACGACAGGAATCGGGATCAATCCAAATTGTCGTCATTTCGGACCATTTCCGATGAGGTCGGAAACGAATCACACATATCTACTTTTCAAACATGATAAGCCAAGGCACAGAAACGCAACAGCAAAGCAAACTTTTAAAATGGAAGAAGTCCTGGAGTATTTTTTGTCGGCGATGTTTACTATTGTGCACTCATTATATATTATGTTTTGTTGGAATAGAACATTTGGTGCAGCTACTTGACAAGAAACAGTGAAATTATGGAAATCGCATGTTTTTGTTTTTTTTAAATACCAACCTAATTGAGCAAACCGCCAAAGCGGCAGACAGTTTAATATCATGATTTGCTTTGAAAAACATTGTCTGTCTTTTGAGCTGTCTTTTTCGTCCAGAAAATAAAAAGCGCTTGTTATTGGTTTGACATGTTGTTTCTCCAAAGAAAGATGATCAAAGTCAACCCAAAACACTTTTTGTCCCTTAAATCTTAACGATTCTAGCAATGTTCACAGAAACGCGGGCCAAATCAAATACGTTCTGCTTCAATTGCACCATGTTCAGCTGACATCTCTGCCTTCGATCATTTATTATTACTGTTATTATCTATGTGTTCTTTTCTAATCGATATCTATTTATACCAGAAATTTTAATTCTACACTTTTAGATATACGAAGAATAGACCACAAATCTAATAGGTAATAGAGTAAGGTTTGCATAAGCAGTGTTGGGTTGGATACTGTGTTTCATTGACATTTTGGAATGTCAAAGAGCCTAAGATAAGACATTAGACCTAACTTGGACATTTGAGAAGCTTTAAAAATGCCCAGTGGTCTACAGGCCGATTTATAGACAACATTGGACCAATGTAGAGCTGATACAAGCTAATATGGATATCTAAAGATCTCACTATACTATGGTGCTCCAGACACTCCTTAACCTCCCTGACGGTATTCCCGAGTGTGGCTCGGGGTTAACTTTTTGTACCGAAAGCGGTATCCCCGAGTCACACTCGTGCTGGATACTTACATGTCCTGCGCTCCCTCGCTGATCCCCGCAGTCTACTCCAGCCGCTCGCAAAGTCACACTGCCTGGTTCTCTTCTCGCGAGGAGTGGACCAGGAAGTGTGACATCGTGATCGGCTGCAGTGTGACTGTGGGGACAGCGTGGGAGCGCAGGACATGTAAGTATCGGCCCGAGTGTGGCTCGGGGATACCGCTTTCAGTATTGAAAGTTAACCCCTGAGCCACACTTATACCGCTAGGGGGCCAGATTAATTGGACCGATTCTGACATATAAAATATGTCAGAATCGGACCGCCAGGGAGGTCAAATGGCCAAAGGCAGAACACAGGAACAGCAAAGGTAGATATGCCTAATTCATGAAGCCTGAGTTGCTAACACTTTTTTAAACAAGCTGGGGAATGTTTCTCACTGACCTCTGTCCTGCTGATCCTGCGGGGAGAACAGGACCGTAGTAACTCCATTTGACCATCAGGTGGCGACCTCTGCCTGACAAATACATTGGGAATATTTCCAAATATTTCTTTCTGTATTATTAATTAAAAATGATTTTCCAAACAACCACTGATTAACTAGAGTGGTTTTTTTTTGTGTAGAATAACTTGGCAGTGAAGGGGTTAAGATACAGTATTATGTTGTGAGACAGTGGGGTTGACTCTATATACATACATAAAAATGCTATTAAACCTGCCGTAACGCTCCGGAGGAAAAAGAGACAACATACAATTTACCGATGAGTATTTAATTCAACATATTTTCCCTCCGACAAAGAGAGGAATGGATTGATAGATTCAATAGACGAGCGAGAACGAGAGGTGGATTATAGATATAATAAATCCAAGCACTAAACAAATTGCAGTGATTCTAACAGTACAATTAATTCATTAAATTCCATTCTCTAAAATCTGTTATTTTATACAGGAGGGATTCATATCGAAGCATTAGAATAATTTCTTCTGAAAGTGCAGGTGCGACCGGTCTCATGTATTCAGACGTGATAGTCTCTAAAGTATGTGTGGCCTCTATAGAAATGGATTCGATCTCCAGGGGGAAATCAGGCATGTGAAACATACATATGCTGTGTTTCGGTTAATCTGGCCAGATATTATTAATGTTTTCTGCTGTAATACTTGGCTAACAAATATATCCATGACCCCTAACGCTGCACTATGGCAGAGATTTGGAATTGTGCTTGATTGCAGTAAATAGGGTATAAATCCCAAACTATCCATTCTCATCTAACCTGTCATGTGGTTAACACATTAATCTTTCATGTGCCGCAAAAATTATGCTTTTACACGTTGTTATTAATCATGGTATGTTAGCATATATGTGGGCGAGAAAGATTGGGAATAATCTTTTTTTCCCTGCTTTAGGTTGGACTGAAATGTGATCCGATCGTAATATGGATTATTATACACTTAGAAAATTATGTTTGGAAAAGAACGGGAGACAGGAAAGTAAATCCAGTGGTGTAGCGTGGGGGGGCTGGGGGCGGTGGTCCCGGGCGCAGTTTTTTAGGAAAGAAATTTGCGCCCCTAAAAGTTCCCAGCCAGCAGGCCCGGACTGACCCGTCAGGCCCTCGGGCGCCGCCCAATGGCCCCCGGGTTGAGGGGGCCCGGATGCCATGCAGGAGGGTGCCCGGTCCTGAATAGCGTGAGAGTTTGTATTGAAGGAGAGGCGGCTCCGTGCGTGCGCAGGCCACGCGGTCTGGCCAGTCCGGTGGTACGGAGTCTCTGCTCTTTCCACGGACTCGCACGCTATTCAGCACCTGGCATCCCCCCGCATGGCATCCACCCCCTGCATGGCATCCGGCCCCATGCCAATATATCAATGAGAGCTGGGCAAAATATCAATGAGAGCTGGGCAATATATCCATGAGAGCTGGGCAATATATCCATGAGAGCTGGGCAATATATCCATGAGAGCTGGGCAATATATCCATGAGAGCTGGGCAATATATCCATGAGAGCTGGGCAATATGTCAATGAGAGCTGGGCAATTTATCAATGAGAGCTGGGCAATATATCAATGAGAGCTGGGCAATATATCAATGAGAGCTGGGCAATATATCAATGAGAGCTGGGCAATATATCCATGAGAGCTGGACAATACATCCATGAGAGCTGGGCAATACATCAATGAGAGCTGGGCAATATATCCATGAGAGATGGGCAATTTATCCATGAGAGCTGGGCAATATGTCAATGAGAGCTGGGCAATATATCCATGAGAGATGGGCAATCTATCCATGAGAGCTGGGCAATATATCCATGAGAGCTGGGCAATCTATCCATGAGAGCTGGGCAATATATCAATGAGAGCTGGGCAATATGTCAGTGAGAGCTGGGCAATATATCAATGAGAGCTGGGCAATATATCCATGAGAGCTGGGCAATATATCCATGAGAGGTGGGCAATATATCCATGAGAGCTGGGCAATATATCAATGAGAGCTGGGCAATATATCCATGAGAGGTGGGCAATATTGGGGGGGGCGCACAATTCTTGGCTGGCCCCGGACGCTGACAACCCACGCTACGCCACTGAGTAAATCCGTATATAGAATGAATGGATAATTCATTACTAAAGATATTTTAATACCATGGTGCTGTATAAATAGTGATGGCATTAAGGCCGGGGTCAGACAAACGCTTTTCAGAGCGCTTGCACAGACCGACGGACTGGAGCAGCACGTACACCCCCAGCACCAATCCTTGGCTGCCTTCTCTCAGGGTGTTCATTACTGCGAGTGTTCGGAGAGAGTATGATGTCAGCATGCAGAGCAGTTCCAGTTTGGGAACCAATGATCTAGACAATGTGGTCAGGCTCTCACCCAATACAAGGAGTGAGGTCTTTCCATGAGTGTATAGGCAGCGGAAGCTTAAAGGAACACTCTAATCAAAAATCACACCCCCCCCCGTTTTTTTACATTAAACTATCCCTATTCCCTCGCTAACTAGGTAGGGATTTTTTTTTTTTGTTACTGTAATACCCTAAAATCCACTTGTTTCCAGCGGCGTCTTTTTTTTTTATTTTTATACTCCCCTCCCTCCTCTTCCGCTCCCGTCCTTCTTGCTTTCACTTGCCTTCTGGTTTACGTGAGAAGCGCGCATGCGCGCCTCTCACGTAAGCCAGCCAATCGGCAGGCTTCCGCCCGGCTCCATCTGCTGAGGATTAGTGTTGCGCAAGAGGATGCGCGCAACACTAATCCTCAGGCTGCCGCCAGCTACTGCGGCGAGTTGGAGACGTCATCGCGCTGAAAGCACGATGACGTCTCCTACTCGGCAATAGTCGGCAGAAGCAGGAAATCTGAATTCCGCTCTGCTGACTGACAGCTGGGAGGACGGAGTAAAGTCCTCCGCCTCTCTCAGCTGTTTTCAGCTGATCTGCTGAGCGGAGGGAGGGGAGACAGGCAGGGGAATACTCAGGGCATCATGACCACCTAAAAAAGCTTAGGTGGTCATGTTGCCTAGAGTATCCCTTTAATACACAGAACACAAGCAGTCAGCTGTCTTTATATCCCTTATTCCCTGTCTTTCAACTGTGACACTCTGTGGTTGTCCTTATCGTTACAGGTATAGCACCCCTTATGCAGAATTTGAAAATCTGGAAGACTCTGAAAATTTAAATTTTTGTAGCTGTTCTGATTTTACTAATTCTTAATCAAGACGCCCCGTATGGTCGCTGCCGCTTGGGAACCAGGCTCCAGAGCACTTCAGCAGAGCATCGACCACACGAGCAGCCTCTGGCAGCCCCAGCATATGACTCCAGGCGGCATGTCTGCGAACAAATGCTACAGAGCGCTCCTAGCGTGTGACATGCTGCACGGAGTCACTCTGGGCATAATGTCCATAAAGGAAGGCTGCACAACGCGCCTGTGTTCACCCTGGGAGCGGCAGCAGGAAGGAAATCATGGCTCTCCCACTGCGATCTCCTTCCTCTAAATCAGTGGTTCCCAAACGCAGTCATCGAGTACCCCCTAACAGGCCAGATTTTAAGGATTACCTTGGAGAAAAGCAGACTGAATCCTGCAATCACTGAGCAGCAAATTATATCGGCCGGGCTGTGCTTCAGATATCTGGAAAACCTGATATGTTAGGGGTACTTTGAGGACCGTGGTTGGGAACCACTGCTCTAAATGACAAGATTCTCCCATATCCTGAAACACTTTCACAGAAACAATGGGCCACACCAAAGTGACCATAAAAGGAATCTTTATTCACCGCCCAAGGGGGCCTTAAATTGTGACGTTTCGGCTCTACGTCTTAGTCACTAAGGCCTAGAGCCGAATTGTCGCAATTTTAGCCCCCTTGGGCGGTGAATAAAGATTATTTTTTTGGTTACTTTGGTGTGGTCCATCGTTTCTGTGAAAGTCTGATGCAGCACAGCGGACCCCTTGGTGGAGCACCCAGAGGATTACCATACGACAGGTTTTCTCCCACTGCGCTAGCCATGCTTCTCTGCCTCTGCACTAACAGGGAAGAATCCCAATCTGAAAACCAGAGTGTTGGGGTCCTTAGCATCCCAGAAAAAAGGTACTCAACCTGTATATAGTAAAAATGAATATGTGTCTATTTTAAATTGAGTATCTGGCTTTTTTTTAATTTATTTTTAATAAACTACATGTATTAATATACCATACATTTTTAAAAAATAATAATAATCATAAACAGCCACAAGAGTTTTAGCTGTCCAGATGTTTGTCTTGTGGACTTTTTGCAGCCACGGGTCAAAACTGCGAAGGAAAAGTTGAGCCACCAGCTGCTGCGATTTTAAATGTAAATGTTGATCCATTTATATTTTATCATGTTTATCCTTGTAGGTTTAAAACATGCCGCAGTCTGGGTTTGACATATATGTAAAGTTCAGCTCAAGGTATCCATTAATATATAATGACAATATTATGCATGTTCCTCATAGGATTTCTGAAACATTTCCCTCTGAGGCATGGGTGTCCCATCTGCTTTAAGTAGGCGACTGACTCACCAAACAGAAAAGTGAATGATTACGTTGGCTACAAACCTTATGCTTATAACCATGACATCCCAGCCAAGGGCTCTCTGCTGTTCAATGCTTTGTTCTGTCAAAATCATTTTATTTCTCAAGCAAACAATACCAGGGAACAAACAGCTTCAACTTTTTCCAAAGCTTGAAAGAAAATCAGATCTCAGAAATGTTTATTCAAACACAATTGATTTACTTATTTCTTTTGATAACCAGAAGAAATAAGTAAACAACTTCCAATTGTCTGGGCTTTTTTATACGTTTGGTTTTTATTTCACTGCTTCCTTTCATAAGACTTTATACAGTTTTCGATACTATATTTTCTGCACCCGCGGTCATTATATTCTGTAAAAATGATTGACAGCTGACAGCTCAATCTCTGTCTTGTGTCTGGTCGCCAGGGGTAACTTGTTGCAGCTAAACGTGCAAAGTAACACCTTTTGGAGATTTAGAATGTAAGATGTTTATCTGCTCGAAGGACTAGATATGAAAGCCTGGTTTAAGGAATAACCCATACTTGTGTTATATGTAAAAAAAATATATATATACATAAATGCATCATATATATATATTTTTTTAAAAGCTTCGTATAGTTACTATACACATACAGTATGTGTATATATATATATATATATATATACATTAACGCCTTAAGGACCAAGGGTCTTTAAAGTCACTGCATTTATTACGTATCAGTTCCATAATTGGTCCTTAAGGGGTTAAATGCTTCTTATATCTGTATATATATATAAAACATATGTTATAGCAATATATACATATATACTTCTAAATGTATTATATATATATATATATTATATGCAACTTTTAGCTGTATATATTGTGACAGAAGACAAGTCATGGGGTGTCCTTGATGGGACGATCCTGGGTGTCATGGATGGACCCTTGTATCTTTTCCACTTAGACAAAGTGCATAGGGTTTTGCATGGGCCGAGCCCCCTGGAACTACTGGGCTCCTGAACATGATATGGGCTGTTGTCCCCCCCCCCCACCTGATGGCGGCCCTGCCAACAGATGAAAGATCCAGATCTGAGATTCTGGATCACCTGAGGAGCTTCTCACCTGCATGTGATCAGCAGTGGCTACTAGGTGTTCCCACATAGGGATTAAGAGGGAGTGGAAACACTTCCTGGTGGGTTGTCTAGAGGTCCTGGGGTTTGTGAAGCTTCTTTAGCTGTTCTTTTTTTCTTTGATTGGGCTGACCACGCAACATCAGTTAGAGTATTCTGTCTAGTTAGCACTGCGTAGCAAGGTATTTGTTTTGTTTGTGTAATTCTTTTTGTATGCCAGACATAAATAAAAGGTAGGGAATAGGCGCCAAGTGATTTCTTTCTGCATATACACTATATTGCCAAAAGTATTCGCTCACCCATTTAAATAATCAGAATCAGGTGTTCCAATCACTTACATGGCCACAGGTGTATAAAATCAAGCACCTAGGCATGCAGACTGTTTTTACAAGCATTTGTGAAAGAATGGGTCGCTCTCAGGAGCTCAGTGAATTCCAGCGTGGAACTGTGATAGGATGCCACCTGTGCAACAAATCCAGTCGTGAAATTTCCTCGCTCCTAAATATTCCACAGTCAACTGTCAGCTGTATTATAAGAACGTGGAAGTGTTTGGGAACGACAGCAGCTCAGCCACGAAGTGGTAGGCCACGTAAACTGACGGAGCGGGGTCAGTGGATGCTGAGGCGCATAGTGCGAAGAGGTCACCAATTTTCTGCAGAGTCAATCGCTACAGACCTCCAAACTTCATGTGGCCTTCAGATTAGCTCAAGAACAGTGCGCAGAGAGCTTCTTGGAATGGGTTTCCATGGCCGAGCAGCTGCATCCAAGCCATACATCACCAAGTGCAATGCAAAGCGTCGGATGCAGTGGTGTAAAGCACACCGCCAATGGACTCTAGAGCAGTGGAGACGCGTTCTCTGGAGTGACGAATCGCGCTTTTCCATCTGGCAATCTGATGGACGAGTCTGGGTTTGGCGGTTGCCAGGAAAACGGTACTTGTCTGACTGCATTGAGGGGGGATTATGATGTGGGGTTGTTTTTCAGGAGCTGGGCTTGGCCCCTTAGTTCCAGTGAAAGGAACTCTGAATGCTTCAGCATACCAAGACATTTTGGACAATTCCATGCTCCCAACTTTGTGGGAACAGTTTGGAGCTGGCCCCTTCCTCTTCCAACATGACTGTGCACCAGTGCACAAAGCGAGGTCCATAAAGACATGGATGACAGAGTCTGGTGTGGATGAACTTGACTGGCCTGTACAGAGTCCTGACCTCAACCCGATAGAACACCTTTGGGATGAAGTAGAGCGGAGACTGAGAGCCAGGCCTTCTCATCCAACATCAGTGTGTGACCTCACAAATGCGCTTCTGGAAGAATGGTCACAAATTCCCATAAACACACTCCTAAACCTTGTGGACAGCCTTCCCAGAAGAGTTGAAACTGTTATAGCTGCAAAGGGTGGACCGGCGTCATAATGAACCCTATGGATTAGGAATGGGATGTCACTTAAGTTCATATGCGAGTCAAGGCAGGTGAGCGAATACATTTGGCAATATTGTGTATGTATATTTTGTTGTATCTCTAGCCAGGTCATTTTTGCTGCTGCTCCTTTCCGTGTTTTCTTTTTCAATCCCAAAGTGGAGATGTTTGTGGTGAGGGTATAGTTATAAACCCAACATCTTTTCTCTTGGCTGAGAAGCAGCAGGATGACATGTAGTTCCTTGGACATGAAGTTCCAGTTCTTGGTTTCATTAGGTTAGGATTCTTACATTAGTTAAAATTTTTTCTGCACATATAAATATAGAATCTATATATTATTTTTTTTTCGAAAGACCTCGTGGTTATGGGGTCTCGGCTTACAATATATTAAATGCTTCTTATAGCTGTACGTGTAATTTTAATGCATATCATATCTAATGCATTACAATAATACTTGTAAAATAAATGAAATAAATGCCCACCTTTTGAAATGCTGTGTTTGCTTTAAACCCGCTGGCTTTGCAACTTATCAGTGAGTTTGGCTGAACCACTTCCCTGTCTGATCAAATCACAATGTTCCCATATTTCCTATGGCAAAGCTGAGCTCTTAAATCTTAGCCAAGTAGGGCTTAATGGGAACAGCAGGTGTGCATGTATGTTCAATCGTTATATTTCTAACACAGAAACTCCCATAAATCCCTACACAGGATACAGCTGGAATAGCAGCTTCCTTCTATGACATATCTATGAGCGAGAGGTGTACTTAAAGTGCTTATGGTGAAAAAATGCTGTTATAAAACACTATAGGCAACAGTAAGAATTGCTTGAGGCTTTGGTGTCCTCATGCAACTGTTACCCCTCCACTTCCTATTCCAAATGAGCGTGATTTTTCCGTACCACTCGGTTTTTTAAATGAGTTACCATGTATTTGCACTTCCTTTACTTTTGTATAAGATGTGGCACTGGTGCTTGAAAATCAAGCGATTCCAAGTAGGTTGCAATTCTTGACACTAGTGCAGAAAAAAATGTAAAAAAAAAAACGCCACCAAAAGCTTTGTGCTTGGTAAAGATTAGAGGCACGGAGTTCCAAAGCACCTCCTCTGCCCCACTGCAGTGCCGCGGTTTCGATTTTTGATGGAACAATACGTAATAACACATTGTGCCATTGCCTCCATGCTTGCTGACGACATGGGAAATGAAATGGTGAGTTAGTGCAGCATCATTATTCGCTTTATCATTGATAAGTGAACAATAGTGCTGCATTAGAATAAAAAAGATAAAGAAAAAAATAATGTGTTATTTATTTTACATTAAATATGATCATATTGTCATATTTGTCATCATTGGAAAGGCTATGTTCTGGCCTTTGCAACAATGCCTCACGTGGCCCTCAAGCTTTCATGGTTCCGGAGACACAGGGGTCCAAAGGACCCTTCTATCTCCTCTCTAGGGAATACCATAAGCAAATGGAGGGGAGGTCCCGCAGGGGGCTGACATCCAAGATGTCAGCCCCCTGTGGGAGAAGTTAGCAATCAGCGCCAGATTGCACGGAGCTGCGGAGAGGGCCATGGTTTTTGTGGGCTCAAAGGGCAGCTGCCTTGGGCCCTGCAACAATGACTAGACCTGGGACAACCGGCCCTTTTGCCCCATGTTAAAGATGGCCCTGAGACATGGACTGGCTCAGTGCTTTGTGTGCCAAATCACGGCATAGGGAGTTTTGCTTCTTCTATTTTCACTTCTTGTCACTGTTTTAACCCTGCTCTCATGACCTGATAATATCTAGAACCAGCGTTGATCTAGTTCTTGTCATCTACACATGTTCCAACAAAGATGGCTGTCAGCTGGTATGAGTGTGACGCATGCCTCGGGCACATTTTTATTGACCTAGAAGCAACTGTACAACTCTGTACCAAAGCATCACACAATGTATATTGCATTTTCTTCCAGAACATACTCTTTGTGCATACCTAACAAAGACACAAGACACGCACCACCATCCGTAAAACAGCTATATCACAGCTCTTCATCTCGTATTAAAGACTCATTTTCCCGTTCAGTTCTCTTCAACGAGAAAATCCAACGACTGGGTTTTAAAAGATATTTGTCTCAACATTTCGACGGAAAAACTTCAACACACGGAACCGTGATTGACAGCTGGTTCTACCCAAGGGGTTACAAGAAGCTGTATTCGTAGCTGTATTGACTTCAACATCGGATAACATAGTACGATCTCTTTTCCTTTTTTTTCCCAAGTTTATAAAATCACTGCAGCCTTGGAGTAAAGACCCCCAGGATTACCTTCTTACCACTACACAGACATGCTGTCACTCACCCTAATCGGCCCCAAAGGCTTTATAAATGTACTGAACAGATTTGCCTATGCAATTCTCCCTACCGGTCCAGAGCCAGGTGGAGACATCAGTCTTTAAATCACTTGCTATTCATAATTGGTAATGTTTCGGAGAGTTATTACGTACTTAATAGCGCTTGAAAATCTCCATTTGCCCTACATAATGCGTGATATGGGCAACGGGTTGAAAGGTGAGAAAGTATAATTGATAGAATTTGATTTTCATGCTGAACAGGAGCCTATAAAAACATCATTAGCCTGCCTACACCATGCTTCCTGTGCCGCAGTTTTAACAAAATGAATAATGTGATTGAGATCTCACAGCACGGATGTATAATAGATCAGCTCCCAGGACTATTTGGTTACTTCATTCACGTCACTTTTTTTCCCCCCTCACCCTCTGAGTTCACAATGATTAATTTAACCTTTTTAGTGCCAGGTAGGACGGTGGAATCCTAAAGATATACCTGTATTTAAAAGCGACTTGGCTCTTTAGGAACATTTTGAATATTAATGATATTTTAAATTTTTCATAATTTTATTAGATAACGTAAATTTAGAACCGGGTAAGCAAGCAACAAATCCGAGGGAGATATGACAGATTTTTTATATTTTTATAATTAATATTTTAAATAATATTTATATAAATAAAATGCTAAATATGCAAAACTACCCATCCAGTTGCAGCTTTTGACGGGTGATGAAGGTGAGGCATTACAGTTAGACTCCTCTAGACTGGATTTATCTGATGTGGCCTCAAATGGAAGGGACAGATTACCAAAACGCCCAGGATCTTGACATGCTCAGTTGCTCTTCACAGCTTCTCCAGGAAGTCATCCGAAGGCGCCGTAACCACCACTGCTGGGAGCCCACAAGCCAAGCATCGGGTCTCCAGGAATGGGAGCGCCGAAACCCCCTTCACAAACAGCACAAAGAGAAAAAAAATCCGGGACCCAGGCAGCTGCAGCTTGTAAGTTTATTCACAGGAGTAACATCTCTCAACCAAGGAACAGTGACGTTTCGGGCCACAAGCGGCCTTAAATGATACGATTGATTAAGGCCGCTTGTGGCCGAAACGTCACTGTTCCTTGGTTGAGAGATGTTACTCCTGTGAATAAACTTACAAGCTGCAGCTGCCTGGGTCCCGGATTTTTTTTTTCT
The DNA here is from genome assembly GCA_009667805.1 of Leptobrachium leishanense. Classification (NCBI taxonomy): domain Eukaryota; kingdom Metazoa; phylum Chordata; class Amphibia; order Anura; family Megophryidae; genus Leptobrachium; species Leptobrachium leishanense. Next base: position 138,724,053 of record CM019070.1, read on the forward strand.
TTGAGCTTCTCCAGGAAGTTATCAGTAAAGATCAGATCATGCTGGACTGTAATCCTGAAAGAACGAGCACTTATGTGTTTGTAAGAAAGAAACAGTGAAGCGCCTTCAGGAAGGATTAAACGTACACGCTACACATTGAATGTGGGGGTTCTCCTAAAAACCTGGAAACATATATTGTGGATAGTCAATGGAGCGCCAGCGAACTGGATGTACGGTCAATCATTACACATGTCCAATAAACGTCTTCTAATCCGTTCAGAAGAAACTCCTATTCCAGATAAGAAGAAATTGCTGCAAAGAAGAGGAGGCAAGATAGCGCAGTATGTCGATTCACCATAAAAGGAAAGCAAAGCGGTTGTAGTCCTACTCACATTCTGTTGAGCCCAACCTTGGCTCTAGGATGGATAACGATTATGGGTCTTCAAAGGATATTCAGGTGCCCATATACCCGCAACAAGGTTCTTCAATCGCTTTCCCCTGCAGTGGATCAAAAAAATACCAACGCACTACCTAGTGCAATATCGTTTAAATGTAATGGTAAAGTTGGTACTTATATATGGTTACACTCACATGTTAATGAGCCGCATTGGCTCCAAGATGTCGCATGGGAATATTAAGGTAATTCCAAAACCTTATCTAAATCACGTTACAGGAAGCAGCAGTGGTTAAAATAAAAACAAATTTATTAATACATAAATTATATTACCAGAACGCGTTTCGCTCCTCAGAGCTTCTTCAGCTGGTATCCTGGATACCAGCTGAAGAAGCTCTGAGGAGCGAAACGCGTTCTGGTAATATAATTTATGTATTAATAAATTTGTTTTTATTTTAACCACTGCTGCTTCCTGTAACGTGATTTAGATAAGGTTTTGGAATTACCTTAATATTCCCATGCGACATCTTGGAGCCAATGCGGCTCATTAACATGTGAGTGTAACCATATATAAGTACCAACTTTACCATTACATTTAAACGATATTGCACTAGGTAGTGCGTTGGTATTTTTTTGATCCACTGCAGGGGAAAGCGATTGAAGAACCTTGTTGCGGGTATATGGGCACCTGAATATCCTTTGAAGACCCATAATCGTTATCCATCCTAGAGCCAAGGTTGGGCTCAACAGAATGTGAGTAGGACTACAACCGCTTTGCTTTCCTTTTATGGTGAATCGACATACTGCGCTATCTTGCCTCCTCTTCTTTGCAGCAATTTCTTCTTATCTGGAATAGGAGTTTCTTCTGAACGGATTAGAAGACGTTTATTGGACATGTGTAATGATTGACCGTACATCCAGTTCGCTGGCGCTCCATTGACTATCCACAACTTATGTGTTTGTATAGTTCATTTTCTAATATACTGTTGTATTTACTAGTCGCACTAAAATCAAAAATATCAATAGTGTTTTCTAGGGCACAGTGATTTTGATCATAATAAACCAACAACGATGACCCACCATTGTCTTTTTTTGACAAATACTACCCATCGGCTCTATTCCATAGTTGGTGTTAATGTAGCGTCTCGATATGTAATCGTTAGCTCTAGGATAAATGAGTTTAACGTCTGGCATCGATATTCCTATCTCGACGTTACAGTCAGGTGAAAAGGTTTTGCACCTCACAGTTTGCACAAACTTAGGGCCATATTACATAGTTGGTGCTAACTTAACCAGAGCTGTTGTAAACTTCCCAGAGCCATTATAGCCTATGAAGGTTTTCAGTTTACAACAGTTCTGGGTAAGTTAGCACCAACATTGTAATACTGCCCATACTGTGTACTTGAGCATCTCCTATCCTTAACATGGGGAGCACAATCATTTTTTAGCATCTCGACAAGTGAGATATTACAAAGTGCTGTTGCAAATTGCCGTTAGGATGTGCAAGTATATTTTTTAACACCTCCTGAAAGCTGGTGCGAAATAATTCTGCAAATGCAAAATCGTTTAACTCGCTCTAAAAACCCCACTAAAAATCCCATACTTACCTCTCATCCTGCGGCAACAAGAGTGGCCTGATCCACCGCTTCATCTTGCCTGGAGCACAGTGAGCCTGGGAGCAAATAGTTCCTAATCTCCCTCCGCGATCCCTCCTCGGCCCTGCACAATCTCGCAAGAGCGAGGTTGTACAAAGCTTGCGGCCCGGAAGTGCAAGTCTCCATGGAGTCCTATGGACTCCAAGAGCTGATATTCACAGTAGCACGGAAGCATTACTGTGGGTATCAGAGAGGTTAGCGCTGCGTTCCGGGGCGAGGTGCTGAGATAGCACCTTCTGCAGGAATACGATGCTAACATGGAGACGGTAAGGGAAAATCTGCAAGCGCACATTATCCTGCTTAACATCTCCATGTTGGCGTCCATCATGGAATAGGGCTCATCTTGTATTACCTCTACAGTAATAAGAGGCCAGAACTTCTCTGGAAGTGTAGGAAGTGGCCAGGTCTTGTCAAGAACTGTAGTGAGTGGCCAAAGCTTCTCAGCCAATCACTGCATTTCCATTGTATTAAAAGGAAGGGCTAAGAACAGGATGATGCGAAGTAATCAATGGAAGGTTGATTGATATAGCATGGCTAAAACACTTGTGCAGGTGTAAGAGTTGATACTGATGTTGTACAGCTTCCGTCAGCTTGCCACCTCCTCTCCACATGGAACCCTCAAAGATCCTCATGTAGTACATCAGTAATTTAGATACTTATCCTGCAAGTACATGCGCCTGCATTGGCCAGAGGGAGCATAGTTTCTCCCATGAATGGGTTTGAGTAGATGTAGCTGCATTTTTTACAAAGAACATGTAAAAGCCAGGAAGGGAATCTAGGACAGGGAGGTTCTTGTCCGATCATGTAAGGAGTTCAGGTGGCTGATGATGCTCGATATACTTCTTTTTGCAGGATATTCTAAAATTTATTTTCTCATAATTACCATATGCAGTGTCATCCTAAGCTTCACATTCTGTTTTCTCACAACCTTTTTGTACATTACCAGTGCACACAATGCCAGATGCTCTACAGCTGGGCCTTCCTGTGACCATTATTATTTTGAATGTTATGGATAGAGCTTGAACTCCTATGGACTCCAGGAGACAATACCAGTGGCAGAGCCTGCAATTGAGAGCAGCTGACAGTTAATGACTTGCACCAAATTCTATCATTGTTTGTTACCAGCTTGTGTGGAGCAAAATCTTAATTTTAACATACATTCAATGAGAAGTGAGAAAAAGTATGGAGAACTGGTCTGCTTTTCACCTGTCTGTCCTTCAGTTGACTGGGTTAGAATTAATCAAATCTGCTTTCTTAGGTTCTAAGGTGTGAAATCTCATGAGTTTCTAAGTTTGTACTTATGACACTGATTACTTGTCATTGAAACAGGACAGTAATCTATTCCACTGGACATCCAGCCCTAAATCACAAGCTGAAGGTACTTCTGACTCTATTTCTTTGGAAAGAACCCCTAGAAAACCAAAACCATCACCAGCCAGGGAGTCCACAACTGCTAATCTGAAGGACTTTACTGCAGGTGATACTCTATCTTCCAGAGGACTATCCATGGGGTTTGGCCTAACTCAGAAGAACCTGATACCTACTCGAAGTTTATCACCAGATGGAAGTAGACCAGATATCTGTAAAGAGCATCCAAAGGTTTCTACAAGCCAGCAAGGCTTATCGGTTAATAAACAGAGGACCTCGATAAACAAGAAATCACTTAAAGAATTGTCAAAACACAATAAAGGAACGACAGCCGATGGACCGGTAAGTAACGCATGCGTGTTTATTTTTACATAGTAGCTTTGAATATTGAATTTTTCACATTATCTAATCACTTGTTTTTTGGCATAGATATCAAAATCAGCCGAGCAATAATGGGAATGCTTCACATAATAAGAAAAAGTGGAATTTATGGAACCAACCCTGGCAGTATACATAGGCAGGGCTAGAAAGCATAGTCTTCTCCTTTGATCCAGTCACACTTTATAAGTTACAGCTCTCTTAAAAACCCACCATTAAATCCTATACTCCTCTCTCGTCCTGCAGTGAAAAGGGCTGCACGATCCGCCACTTCTTCTCGCCAGGAGCAGAGTGAGACTGAGAACAAATTGTTCCTAGTCTCCCTCCCCAATTACTCTGCGTCTCTGCATGATCTTGTGAGAACAAGCTCACGCTTAGCTCACAGCCATGACGCGCAAGGCACCATGGTATCCACGAGTCAATACTCGCGACGGAGCGGAGCGCCACTTCTCTTATCTGGCAGCCTTGCGCTTCGTTCTGGGGTCAGGAGCTAACAAAGCACCTACCCCAGAACACAATGGTAAAATGAAGACAGTAAGGAAAATCTGCAAGCGCACATTATCCTGCTTACCATCTCCACTATGCCATCAAGTATGGAATAGGGCCCAAAGACGTTAGGTTGCCCTCATCTTGCTTTGGTTGGTTATTTTTAACAAAGCCTCAGATATTAAGTCAAAATCTAGGAAAAAATTAATAACCTAAAGCATTATAATAAATAACCTTAAATTTATTATATGTTACAAAATTGACATACAGTAATCCCCCGGTCATTCGCGGTTCCGCGTCCACGGACTCAGTGGTTCGCGGATTTTTTCCGCTTACCACGTGGTAGTAGCATCCCGGTGTGTCATCTATGGTTCCTTATCGAATACTGTTCCAAGGAGCCCTCGGCAAAGAACGGAACTCCACCTCCCCAGGCTCCAACACATCAGCGCCTCCCAAACACACGCCTTTGTGCAGCCCCCTGATGTGTTGGAGCCTGGGGAGGTGGAGTTCCGTTCTTTGCCGAGGGCTCCTTGGAACAGTATTCGATAAGAAACCATAGATGACACAACACCCTGGCAGAGAAGCTGCTCCTGTGCGTCTCCGGGCGCACGATTGTGGCCAGGGCATTCCCTTCTCTCGGCATCGTTACAAGAGAGGAGATGCCGAGGCTCCTGGATCCCCGGACCACACTTGCGGGGGTGCACAGGAGTGTCGGCATCTCCTCTCTCTGAACGATGCCGAGAGAGGAGAATGCCCTGGACGCGATCTTGAGTCTGGAGATGCACAGGAGCAACCATTCTGCCAGGAGGACGGCGGCTCCTGGGTCCTAACGCCGCATGTCTGTGCTTTTTTTAGCACAGCCACAATTCGCGGTTTTTCAAAATTTGCGGGGGGTTGTTGGAACGTAACCCCCGCGAATATCGGGGGATTACTGTATTGTGAAAAATATATGTTTGTGAATAAAGTAGGTATTTAAACTCTATGGGCCCTATTACATACTTAACGCAAAAACACACGCAAAACGTGTTTTTTTGCGCAAAGCGTTAAACGTTAACTCACGAAAATCACCACTGGAATTACATTCCTCGCATATTTTTTCATCCGTCGTGAAATTGTGCTCGTAAAACCAACGCTCAAAAATGCGCACAAAGTACAGTTGCGTGCAGAAATCAGTGAGCGCAATGTCATTTTTAACTCGCGTCCGTCATTTTGTGCGGACTGCGCACAACAGACGTCCGTTCTGTCGGAAGACAAAGTAGTGGCCGTCATTTTTGACGGATCAAGTTAAAAAACAACTGCGCGTCGACGTCCTCCGTTGTGAATCCGCAGTTTGGTACAGTCAGGTTGTTACAATTTGCCGTTACCACCAGCTTTTCAAACACGCTAAAATTATGCGCGCAAACGTTGTTCATTAAATTTTGCACGAAGATTGTAATACCATGCGCGCACCAGCGCACAAACGCATTTGCGCACACAATGTTAAGTATAGGATGCGTGCACTAAATTGCGCTCGCAAAGGGTTCGCGCAGGGTCACTCACGTTAGACGTTAACGCGCATTTTGTGCGCGAACGTCGTAATACGACGTTCAGCGCAAAGGGTTTTGCCCCTCGTGTTAATGCGTTTTTCGGCGAAGAATGTAATAGGGCCCTATATTTTTAATAACATTTTAAATTTGTCTGTGTCTGTAATGTTTTATTAATTCACTACGCGTTATTTTGGATTGTATTTCTTAGCATTAAATTAAAAAGAGATTAATTCTAATCTCTAATTATTATTATTATTATTATATTACATTCTAATCTAATATTATAGATTAGATTTTTATCAGTGGATAAAAATTCTGTTAAATAGATAGAACTAAAGTGTGTCAGGATTACTTAAGACAATTTCGTTTTTAAAGACTTTCTTCACGAGCTAAGACATTCTATTTTCTTGATAATACACACTGTGCTTAAAGTCCTCGTTTCCCACAGGTGAGAGATGCTGGAGCAGGTTTTTAGAAAACCATGGAAAAACGCCATATAATAAGAGACCAACTTCCAATTTATTGATTTTAGAAGGTTTATATTTCCCCACTGTGAAAGGGAATTGATTCAGGAAGGTTTATATTTCCCCACTGTGAGCTTTGGCCAGTTATATACAGGCTTTGTTTATCTTCCCCACGGAGGGAAAAATGGAAAGTTGAAAAGGTTATGAAAGGTTTACAACTAAAAGAGCCGCGAAGAAAAATATAAAAAACATAAGAAAATTTTCAATCCGTATTTCTTAAGAGTTTAGTCAAATCCGATGCTTGTTCATCTTCTTTACGGACGTCGAATTTCAGCTTTTATACTAATTTAATATTGTTTTGTTGTTTATTTTTTAACCTCGTTTTTAACCTACAAATTTTCATCTTGATGTTTAACAATCCCTGTAAAACGTAGAAAGAATACAGATTCCCTAATGTCTTTATATTGTAAAATTTATTTAATTTTGTATTATTAACACTGCAAGAAAACCAATATATATTTTTATATTTATTAGCATTAGTTTTATATATATATCGACAGAGTAAAAAGCTATTTTGTCCGCATTTCAGACATTTTTCAGTTCGGGAGATTCAAATCCTGACTTAACGGCATTTTGATTCCTGGTACAAGTTCGGATCACATACCGGCTGCTTCGACTATGCTTTTTAATTTAAATATAGACTTTAGAGACGCAATTCAAATATATCTATATATATGATTATTTCTGAAAGGTGTTGATAAATGGATTTTGATGCAGAAAAATAAAGAAGACTGAATTATTATTATTTTTTTAAACATTGGATTTTTCTTGTAGCCACAAATCTGTAACATACTGGCCAAAAATAAGTTTTTTCGGCTGTTATACCGACCTGCTTTTTTCAGACCAGCAGCTATGCTTTTCAATAGAAATATCAGCTTTAGTGATGCAATTCAAGTTGCGCGTTATAATATCAAATTTTACGTCTTAATCTATGGACGCGTAGGTTTAAATTTACAATACCGAGGGTTGCGTGTTTTACTGGAAATGCGGATCTCAATGTATAGAGTTTGCTCAGTCAGTATTTAGACTGGTGTCAGACGAGCGTAGTTTTCACGTCCGTGATTGCGCCTAAAAGTACGTCCGTGATAGCATGAAAGAAAGTCCATTGGAGCCTGACACATGAAGTACGTCCGCACTGAACTGTGGACGCACAACGGCCACGGCCCACAGACGCAAGGTAGGCAAGAACGTACATCCTCTAGAACGGCCACACAAAGTGCGCTGCGTCCGCAACGTCTGCATAGCTTTGTGTGTGAGTGATGGAACGTGGTCAGACGAACTGCATTTATACGTCCAGCATTTTTCACGGACAAAATGGTTTTGCTTTTTAATTTATTTTCCCTCCTACATCCGTCAAAATATACGTCAGTGAATAAATGGACTATGTGGCCACTACTGCGTCTTCTGTACTGACGTATGTGCATGGACGTACAGTCCATAGAAATCACGCTCGTCTGACCCTAGCCTTAATGTTTTGGTTCAGCAAAGCTGATGTTTTTTCAGAAAAATCAGCTGATTCAATTTCGTCCTATATCTCAATTAGGGATGTGCATGGCTGAAATTTTTTTTCGTTTCGTTTCGTTTTTAAATAATTTGTTTTCGGAATTTCGTAACTAATTTCGTTTCGTATTTCATTTAGTTTCGGATTGATTTGAAATTTCGAATCGATTCGATAGTTGTTGATATCCATTTGATAGCTCATTTCAAATTCGATAGCTGATATCAATTATTCAAATTCTTCTTTTATGATGATGACACAGTGTAAAACTAAATAAATTTGTGTTATACCGTTTCGAATTCATATCGTATCGATTCCTTATTCGGAAGTACTTCCGAAATACGAATTATCAAATTTCATTCCAAATTTCGAATTTTTCTGAAACGAATGCACATCTCTAATCTCATTGTAAGCAGAGGTTGAGTCCTGCATAAACGCTTGGGAACACAGTTTCCCTCATTATTTTAGCAGGAGGAACTTAGTTCCCTTTTTGGCTGATATACCGAGAAGCTGCAATACCTTTGTATATAGGCACAGCTTTATAAAACTGTCTATATATAAGTTTTTTTTCTGGACTTACAGTTGTGTTCAAAATTATTCAACCCCCAATGCTGTAAAGGGTTTTAGGGAATTTAATGTACATTTGTAATTGTATTCAGAATGAAATCCTACAAGGACTTTTTAAAGAACCATATGCAACTAAAATGACATCAATTGGTTTTGTAATACAGTAGTAAATGTTTCTTTTGTGAATTCTTCATTGACACAATTATTCAACCCCTTAAAGACTACCACTCTGAAGAACAGAGGTTCATTCAAGTGTTTTCAATCAGGTATTGAAAACACCTGTGGATGTCACGGAGCAGCAATAAAGCATAATAAGCACAAATTAGGCAGCTTTAAAATGACTGTGATACTCAGCTCCTTCTAGACATTTACTGGTGTGGTTCAAAACATGTGAAGTCAAGAGAATGGTCCAGGAAGACAAGAGAAGAGGTGATTACTCTTCACAGGAAGGACAATGGCTATAAGAACATTGCAAAGATGTTAAACATACCAAGAGAGACCATAGGAAGCATCATTCGCAAATTCAAGGCAAGGGCACTGTTGAAACGCTACCTGGTCGTGGCAGAAAGAAGATGCTGACTTCGACTGCTGTGCGCTACCTGAAGCGTAGAGTGGAGAAAAGTCCCCGTGTGACTGCTGAGGAACTCAGAAAAGATTTGTCAGATGTGGGTACTGAAGTTTCAGCTCAGACAATACGGCGCACACTGCGTAATGAAGGCCTCCATGCCAGAACTGCCAGGCGCACCCCCTTGCTGTCTCCAAAGAATAAGAAGAGTCGACTGCAGTATGCAAAAGTCATGTGGACAAACCACAGAAGTTTTGGAATAGTGTTTCTGTGGACTGATGAAACAAAATTAGAACTGTTTGGGCCCATGGATCAACGCTATGTTTGGAGGAGGAAGAACAAGGCCTATGAAGAAAAGAACACCTTGCCTACTGTGAAGCATGGCGGGTGGTCAATCATGCTTTGGGGCTGTTTTGCTTCTGCAGGTACAGGGAAGCTTCAGCGTGTGCAAGGTACCATGAATTCTCTTCAGTACCAGGAGATATTGGATGACAATGTGATGCAGTCCGTCACAAACCTGAGGCTTGGGAGACGTTGAACCTTTCAACAGGACAATGATCCCAAGCATACCTCCAAGTCCACTAGAGCATGGTTGCAGATTAAAGGCTGGAACATTTTGGAGTGGCCATCGCAGTCACCTGAGTTAAATCCGATTGAGAACCTCTGGTGGGATTTAAAGAAAGCAGTTGCAGTGCGCAAGCCTAAGAATGTGACTGAACCGGAGGCTTTTGCCCATGACGAATGGGCGAAGATACCCGTAGATCGCTGCAAGACACTTGTGTCAAGCTATGCTTCACGTTTAAAAAGCTGTTATAACTGTAAAAGGATGTTGTACTAAGTACTAAGATTGAATGTCACTTGGGGGTTGAATAAAACTGATAATGATGTGAGCACAGAAAAGACATTTGTGGTTATTTCATTATAAATGTTATGTTATATTTGTCTGACCTACACGTGCCTCTTTGATTTAATTGTAAGCAAGATGACTGAATGATCAAAATCAATGTCAAACTGGCCAAAACACTCAATTTCAGTGGGGGTTGAATAATTTTGAACACAACTGTAAGTAAATTGGGAAGGCATGGAAATGATAATTTCTCAGTGTTTGCCAGAGGAATGGCATTCTCGTGCATAGAAAAACACTGCTGATGCTGCGGCTCCTAGTAACCTTTAAGACCGTAATGGACAGAAATGTTGGCGTGTTCCCACACTTATTTTTTTAGGACTAGACCCTTGGTTGTAGAGTTAACACACTCTGAGCCTTCATCCACTGTCGCTGGTGACCGGGACCGCTAATGGGAAATATCAGCATGAACCACTAACCTTTAACAGCTCACTGTTACATGGTCAATTCAAACCAGGCTGCCACACTAGCAGCCAGAGTCAGAATTTTTGGGAACCGCTTGCCAGTTCTGGCAGTGCCACCACTAATAATGTCTCCTGAAGCCATGCACAACTGCTACAGATGGACACTGAGGACAATTTTGTCACAGTTTTCCTCTACTTGCAGCCAGAGGAGGTGGTGGAGTTTGCTGCTCTCTACACCACAGGATTAAAGGTAAGTTTGTGAGTTTTTTTGGGGTAGGTGGCTCTTTTTTATGTATTAGGTAGCTTTGCTTTTGCAGAAGCACTTAACACCAGGCCGTACGACTCTGTATTAATTTCTGAATACCAACTTAAGACGAGAACAACATGCTACATTGGAATAGATCGCTGGTCTCCAGCTGTTAACTTTTAATGTACAGTAAGGAGTCACAAGCAAAGCTTCCAGCAACGTCAGAATAATGACCTATTAATGGTTGTGGCTGTATTGCACACTAGTGTGTGGTTTGCGTCACACCAGTTCAAAATGGCTGGTCTAAATTCTAATAAATGTTAGAACCTCCTTGTGTAAATGTCTTCTAAATTACATTTTTTATTGATAAAAACTGCCTACCTAGGTCATGATTTTGTCTTTAATTTCACGTTTATGGTAATATTTATTGGGTATGGGGCAGCCGAATTTGGAGTTCCTAGGGCCGCACCAAGCCTAGCTATGCCCCTAGACTTATCTCTCAGTCTTGAGGAACACTCCCTATTCAAATAAATGTGTTCAATTTCACAAAGTGCGTTCTCATAACTCCAAGGTAGCATAGGTACAAGCAATCTCCTCTGACTTTGTTGCAGGAAATGTACAAAGTCAAGAGCTTTATTAACAGGAAACTGTAGAGTGCCATCTTCACAATGTTGTTCTTAAGATGTAGACCACTTATGCTCTACAATGGGCGACTTCTAAAGAAGCAATTTGAAGTGGCCTCATGGTTGAACAATCTCGTGTCAAATAGCATTATGGAAAGGTCTCAGACACTGACAAAGAGTCATCATCAATCCCCGAGCGATCATCACCGTCAAAACACTAACAAAACTCTTTACGAAGTCGATTCCGCTGCTACTTAGTAAACTTTAAGGGTCGTCTCGCTCCGTCTGCATTATTCATGATTTTGTGCCGTTCTCTTCCTTGAGTTCAAATATTTTTAATTAAGAAATAGAGTGGGTCCCTTTGGGTAATGATGCCGAAGCGCAGATAGTCCGTAATTAAACTTTTACACACGTGTATCTGTATTCAAACAATCCCGAATTAATTATTTGAACCCGGCAGAATAGTGTGTCATTACGGCTCATCTTTAAACTGCAAGACTCGTTCCTCGTGTTAAAAAGGCGGTTTGAGAAAGTTTAAGCTCTTAATATAAAAATACTGCCTGATAACAAACACAAGGAATAAGAGATCGGGATCAGCCTTTAATTAGCAGGTTGAAGTGACTGGGATAAAAAAAAAATGCAGAACTTGTGGTCTCCATTAAAACTTACTGCATTTCATTCAGTAATGATAATTGGGGTCCCACAACTGGACCAAAGTACAAACGAACGGGGATTTAATTAATGTTCAGATAAACTGGTGCTTAATGAGGATATGTTAATCGTAATTTTCGACAGGACTGGACAGTTCATTTAGTCCGCAAAGTACTCTCAGCGCATCTGTGCTTTTCACAGGTCCAAGAAAAAGAATGTAGGGATTTATTCCCTGAAAAATGAGCTGTGAGATTAATCGAGCTGCAAAGTATTGCACGACATATACAAACGGTTTGGAAAAACCAGCTACTTTTTAACCCCTGTATAAAAACAGCAGTGAGGGTTAATGGAAAAAACAGCAAATAAACGTAAATACGTAGCTTGCTAGTGAAGACTCCTAAGGGATGGCTCCTCTTCATCCGTCAATAATACATGGACCTTACATAAATGCCGAAACGTTTCGTTGCATAAAAGTAACTTTCTCAAGGCAAAATGTCCATGGACATTACATAAACGCCGACGCGTTTCATTACATAAAAGTAACTTTCTCAAGGCAAAAAGTCCATTGACTTTTTGCCTTTAGAATGTCACCTTTATGTAACGAAACGCGTCGGCGTTTATGTCCTATTAAATTTGATTTTAATACTTTTATTTAGTCAAGCCTTTTTGGTGTATCCTGCATCTTGCATCCTATATGGTGTTCAGTGATTCTGAAAGCTGATTCACAAGTGATTTCCAGCTACACCACAGGTCTACAGGCGGATTACAGCGGCTGAGTATATTGATTGATGTGCCCTTATTGCTTTAATATCCTGTGAATATGTTATATGAGCAGGGGTTTCTGTATCAACTATATATGCAGTTCTTCCCTATGTTTTTTTAATTTGTCTTACAGTGAGACTCCTTATATTCTTATTTACATACTTTTTAACCCCTTCCCGACCGTGGATGTACCATGTACGTCACGGGTTAAAGTCTTCTTTACACCTACTGGCATAGATGGTACGTCCGATTATTTGAGCGCTGGAAGTGATCGTTATCGCTCAAACAACATTGCACGGATGCATGGACATCCAGGCATCCTGCAATGGTACTCCTTAGTGCCAGGGCCCCTTGTGATCGCTCCCCGGGAGCGGTCAACTTCCGGTTTCACCAGAAAGATGCCCTGCACTTGTACAGAGCGCTGGAAGCGATCGACATCGCTTCCAGCTGCTCTGATGATATTGCAAGGATGCCTCAACATCGAGGCATACTTCAATATCACTTACCTGCTGCCCGTCCACTCCGTGATCGCTCCCCCGAGCGATCACTTCCGGCAGCGGCAGGAAGTACTGAGTGCCATGAGGTATCGTGGCACTCAGTACAGTAAAGATCACATGAATGATCAGGTGGTCTGCTGGGTGCCTCGAGGGATCGAGGCACACAGCAGACTGTAAAAAAAGTAAAGAAAAATGAATAAAAATTTATAAAAAGTTGCCTTCTAAGCGCAGGGTCATCTTGGGGCTGTAGATGTTCCTAGCCTGCCTCATCAGAGAGGAACCATTCATTCATTCATTCATGGGAATGTAGTTCCCCTATTCTTTTTGAAAAGGGAATGGAGTTCTCATTTGACCCAAACGCTGAAAAGTAATATTTCTTAAGGCTTCAGTTATATCACAGTAACAAGTCACAGTAAATATGTTATTTATTATAATTATCATAATGTCCTAAAAGCCAGCCCGTCTAGTTAAATTATCAAATTTCAGTAAGGGGATAAAGGTTTTGATGAAAATGATTACTAAGGGGGGAAATAGAAATCTTGGTGAGTTCCCATACTTCTTTATGTTGAACTTGACCCCTGCACTTTGGGGCATTTCCCCATAGTTTTGCCATAGTTACCACCATTGTTAAATCTGTTTACACAGAAGTTGTTGGTTTATGTCCTTGTTTACATCATGGTTTTTAATATTTGTTTCTACTGTAATTTATGCTGAAGTTGTTCAGCGTTGTTTCCATTGTTGTTCTACTCAGAGTTGTTCAGCGTTGTTTCAGTAGGCATTTAATGAAGACCACCACTTTAAAATACTATATGGACACTTACTATTGCAGGAGGTCTGAAAAAGGATTATGTCAGCATGCAACACATGCTAAGATCATCGTGACCAATCTAGGGACTGGCAGCTGGGAAATTCTAAATCCCAGGTACTTGGTGATGTGAGTGTGGGCGGAGGAAGCTCCTCCATTTCACACATAATTTTTAACCATACAGCATCAGAGTGATGGGTGTCACGAGCCTTGCGTGGAACCCCTGGCAGCGCTCTTCAGGTGTTGCCCATCTTCAGTACTGTTCCTCCAAGCACTCAAACAGTTAAGCACCTGACACACACATACACATGACCAGACCTGAATAAAGCACCACTGACCCTCTAACATGTGTTGTGCATCTACAATTCCTAACAGATTGACAGCATAGATCAGGGGTCCGCAATCTTGCCCCCCTGATGTTTTGAAACCACATTTCTCATAATACTCAGACATTCTTTGAGCTTATTAGGCAGCATGGAAAATTTAGTTCCAAAACATCTGCGGGGCACTAGTTTCCTGTGTCAAAGCTGCTGCAGCTGCTTGAGGAGGGACAGCTCAGGGTGTTGCATAACTCCTCAGAAGAACCTTATCTACATGTGGTCTAGAGGCGCACACAGTAATTTGTTAATATTAGATTACTATTCATGGATACAGTACTGGTAGAAACAGCTTGAAAAAAAACAACAGAAAAAGGAGAACAGACCTAGAGCAGGGATCGTAAACTCTGGCCCCCCAGATGTTTCTCAACTACAACTCCCATGATTCTCTGGCTGTCCATTGCTTTCAAAGAATTCTGTGAAAGGTAGGCATCAATATCTGGGGAAGACATGAGTTTGACAGCCCTGGTAGAACCTGAGTAATAGGACAGGAATAACGTAAGTAATTTTACAGAAGTCCGTAGAAAATGGTTGTATTAATAAGGATGGGGAGAGGTACAATATTTGAATTTGTCCTCTTCCATTTTGCTGCTTGTAGTCATGTGAAAATTACCCATGTTACTGTCAAGGGACGTGGTTTTTTGGAGATGTGTTGTCCTTTGCAGGATTGGAGAGCCGCGTTCAATACCTCAGCCGCTGCAAGTGCTAAGTTAGCAACTTGCCATTGAATGCCGTTCAACCGCTCAGCGCTCAGCAGTGCTAACCTAGCACTTGCAGCGACCCGAGGAGATGCTGCGAGTAGCTGAGGTGACGTATTAAAGATGGCCGCCGCCATGAAGCAAGTAACAATTCCGTACAGCCAGGGCCGGCGCTAACGTAAGGCGGCACAGGCGGCCGCCTTACTGTCTGGCGTCCTGCCAGTGTGAGGGGCGCCGGCCCGGGGTGTAATCGGATGACCGACCCCCGAGATTTGGCCCGGGGGTTGAGGGACCCAGATGCCAGGCAGCCGAGAGCGCCTGCCCGGTCTTGAACAGTCCGTCCTGTGAAGTGGATGCGGCTGTGTGCGTGCGCAGCCGGTCACGTGGTCCGGCTAATCAGGTGGTACTGAGTCTCAGTACCACCTGACTGGCCGGACCGCGTGACCGGCTGCGCACGCACACAGCCGCATCCACTTCACAGGACGGACTGTTCAAGACCGGGCAGGCGCTCCCGCGCTGCCCGGCATCTGGGTCCCTCAACCCCCTGCCGGAGCTGGGGCAACAATCCAGGTGAGAGCTGGGGGCAAATCCATGACCTGGGGGCAAATCCATGACCTGGGGCAAATCCATGTGCTGGGCAAATCCATGACCTGGGGGCAAATCCATGAGCTGGGCAATCCATGAGCTGGGGGCAAATCCATGTGCTGGGCAATCCATGACCTGGGGCAAATCCATGACCTGGGGGCAAATCCATGTGCTGGGCAAATCCATGACCTGGGGGCAAATCCATGTGCTGGGCAAATCCATGACCTGGGGGCAAATCCATGAGCTGGGCAAATCCATGAGCTGGGGCAAATCCATGAGCTGGGCAAATCCATGTGCTGGGCAAATCCATGACCTGGGGCAAATCCATGAGCTGGGCAAATCCTTGAGCTGGGGGCAAATTCATGTGTGAGCTGGGGGCTCTCTGCTCCTCTAGATTGTAAAATCCGGGGTGCCCTCTGCTCCTCTAGATTGTAAGCTCCTGGGTGTCCTCTGCTCCTCTAGATTGTAAGCTCCTGGGTGCCCTCTGCTCCTCTAGATTGTAAGCTCCTGTGAGCCGGGCCTCTGTAAATTCTCGTGAGTCGGGCTCTCTGCTAAAACACCTTATTTTCTGTAAGTGCCCCTCCCGAGACTAGTCTCTGGATCCGCCCCTGCCTGGGATTGGAAGGGGGCAATGAGAGGGAGGGGACAACAAGCACCACGTGGTTCCCTGCCTGGCCTTGCTCCCGAATCCAATCACAGCGAGCGGAAGGTGCGTGTGCACGTGTGCATCACATGCCTGGCCAGCGCCAGCGGCCGCTCGCACCAGTTGCCTCGAGACGTGACGTCACGTGTCACACGAGGGGGACGCAGAGAGCGACGGTGGCAGTGCCTAGCTTAAGCTAAGCCTAAAAATTGTTGCTACTAAAAAACCTACTACCTGGTCTGGTCCCTGATTGTCCTGGTGGTCTGGTCTCTCGTCTCACTCCCTCCCTGACTGCCTGAGAGTGTGACTGAGTAGAACTAGAACGCCAGCGGGCGACGGGGGGGCCTGCAGTGCAAGGTGAGGCAGCAGAAGTCAGCAGGCAGCAGTGAGCAGTGCTGTGCACACTGTCACAGTCAATCAGACACAGTCAGCTGAGCAGAGAGGTAAGAGACTCGCTGGGGGAAAATTTATACCATAAATAATACCCATATGAGCAGCTGGGGGCCGCAAATATACCCATACATGAGCTGGGGGCCGCAAATATATACCCATACATGAGCAGGGGGCCGCAAATATACCCATATGAGCAGCTGGGGGCCGCAAATATATACCCATACATGAGCTGGGGGCCGCAATATATACCAAAATGTTGTTCCTACAGTCTGACAAATGTAACTACTGCCTTTCCAGAAGAAAGACAGTGTTTATAGAAGTCCATAAAGACAGCACTGGTGGCTGTCCCCCCAATCAGTGACTCACAACGCTGCTAAAGGTTGTCCTTGCAAGACCAACTTTAAGCATCCTTTAATCTCTGCGTGACGACACCGAACACTCACGATAGAGATTATTATGCATCTCTATCCTGATTGGCTTGACATGACGGGGGGGGGGGCACCAAAACAGACCTTCGCCTGACTAGGCAAAAAAGCTTGCACCGGCCCTGCGTACAGCATGTAATTTTGAGGTTTTTGTTCACCAAAGCACAAAATATTTATTTATTATTTCCCCCTGCACATAGACATATATTACAGTTCAATTTATATATTGTTTCAGAACTAAACATAACGTTTATTCGTTAAAAACTATCATTTGTGGTGTGTGCATACAAAACGGAATTGTGCTGACTGCTTCTCTTTATTATATTTTGTCCGAGTGATCCGAAAAACAATCTGAATTTTTCATTAAGAAATCGTCGGCCATTTTGGATTCAAAATTCGCATCCAAAGCGTTCAATGACACTGCTGCAGCAAACTGAATTGCTGCGCTGCAGCAATTCAGCAGCTGCTAAGGTATTGAACGGGCCTGAGGTGTAGGAGCCAGCACTTCCTGGTTTCAAGAGCTGTATACACCAGAGACAGTAGGCAGGAGTGTCCACTAGTTTCCTGTGTCAAAGCTGCTTGAGGAGAGACAGCTCAGGGTGTTGCATAACTCCTCATAAGAACCTTATCAACATGTGGTCTAGAGGCGCACACAGTAATTTGCCTCTACGTTTTTTTATATTTTGCTGTTTTATATCACTTTAAATGGACAATATGATCCGTTACTGATGTAACTGGATTTACCATATTCCTGTTTTAAATACATGTTTATTTTGCATGATAGACTTGTAAAGGACTCTACTTATATATATGTTTAATATTAATTTGTTTTATTTATTGTAGTTTTCACGGTGTCAGCTTATGAGAGACAAATAAAGAGCAAAAGGACATCTGTATAAAGCATACCATTTCTTTATACCTGTACGGCTACAATCCACATTCACGAAATCTGATAAATATAATTTTGGAATCCCCCATTACATGCAAACATCAGATTTAATCGGCATCACTATGTGGATTTATGTTAAAAATCATCGAGAAAAGCATATTACAAAAACATTTAAAAAAATAGCTATATTTCTTTAGCATTCACTTTTTTGTTTCGCTAGTTAAACAGAAAGAAGAATTCATTTTGTTCTAGACATATCCTCCCAGCTTATTCTTAATCTTTTTTCATTCCAACAGCCCATGTCTATTGAGTTATTTTTAGTCCCCGATAGAACCGCATAAATCTCCCAAAAACAGGCGTCGTAACAATGAGAGAAATGTGTGAAAAATTGAGCTCTTGAAACATTAAAGCAGAATAAAAACCTCAGATTGAAAATAATGACACAAGGATGATCCTTTTTTTTTCCATTCCGAAAATGATCTAAAACAGTGTAACAACTCGCAAGGATCTCTGAAGAAAAAAACCCTTCCTCTGGCTTCTTAAGAAAATGTCTGTACGTCCCTGATCGTTCAGATTTCATGTACTTTACTTTTAAGGGAATCAGAGGGGAACGTACCTGCAGTTATAATGAGCACGCGTTTCGCTTATTTTCCTAATCTAGGCATATTCCCCTCACTGAATGATGAGAACATCCTCATAGAAGTTGATTTTTATAAAAATAAAAAAAATCTTGTGTCTAGTGCATTTGCTGCAGAAAGGTGATAGTCTTATAGGTCTTGGCATAAAAACCTTTCAAGATCCTCAAAATTAAATGTGCTATAAAGAAGATATAATGTGGATTACAGTAATTTTAAAGTGAAACATCATGGAAAATCATGAATTCCCATTTATCTTTGTAAACCATGATTATATCGCCTTTTATATTGTTCAGCAGGATGACTGACTGTAGGATGGTTTAACAGCTCTCTATTGTCAGTCAGTCCTTAGCACCCAGACTCTGCTGTCATTTTCCTGCCACCATAGACGTGTGCAGGGGGTATCACGATTCCAGCCCTGACCCTGTATATGAGCTAATCCAGTCCGGCTCTTAGTTCTTGCTCTGCCATTTCTGCGTTCGAGTCCAGGAGTTACCTGATATTATCAACTCTCTTCTGGACCACTTGTCTGTCATAGCACTTAGCCAACACTATATTTAAGGGTGCTGCTGATTTGAGTCCTTTCCTGTGCGTCTCTCTGTGATCTTGCTGCTAGTAAGCTTCTCTGGTTTGTATATTTTGTTCTGCTTCATTTTGATTCCCTGTTATCCCTTGCCTGTTTGTTCCTATTTCCCTTGCCTTGTATTGGTTTTATTTGCCCTTGCCTTTTTTATTCATTTATTTGGTTCTGTGTTCCCTCTCTTTGTATTTATTGTTGTTTATTTTATCCTTTACTTTACCCTTCTTGCTCCTGTGTGCATATTCTGTGTACCAACCCTAGCTATCCTATAGACTATTATCTGTGCCTTTTCCCTTTGTGCTGCTTCTATGTAGATGCTCTGTTTACTGATCTGGCTATAGTACTTGGATACTGGTTTGGCTCTTAACCCCTTGTGTTGCTGTGCTGACTACTATGTGTACTGACTTGGCTTTGTATTGTGACTATTCTTTGTGCCTAAACCCTTGTTGTGCTATATTAACCCTGTGTTTCCGACCTTGGCTATTCCTTTGACTTCCTACAGGTAGATAGGAAGACCTATAGAGAAACGGGGAGATGGCTAGACACAGTGGATAAGTAGGTCGATAGTGAAATGTACCCCTTTCTATGCTCTCAACCGCTTTAAACTCATAGGGCAATATTGCAAAGTTGGTGCTAACATAACAAGAGCTGTTGTAAACTAAACGATTCCATAGACTATAATGGCTCTGGTAAGTTTACAAGAGTTTATGATGGACAGGGGGTTTGTCAGAACCGTTCCGACCTGCAAAGACATCCCAAGCTGCAGAGATATCAAATCAGAACAAGAGAGATAATCAGAATGGTGTCATGTTAGTGATGCAAAAGTAAAGGCTGGAAATTAGCTGTTTCCATTCTTTCATATTGAGTAGACCAACCTATTGTACAAGCCCTCCACAAAATCCAGTAACTGGTCTTGTACAAATATGATTGTATTTATTGATGCACTGGAGCTGAGCTGGAGTTTCTTGGGAGACATTTATTAGAGTTCTCAAATCATGAGTTCTAATGATGGACAGACATCTGTAGAGCACATGTGTGGTATGTTTATGGTGCACCGGATTGTGTCAAAACCTTTCCAAGATGCAAAGTCATCCAAGATAAGGAGATCTCAAATCAGGACAGGAGAGATAACCAGAATGGTGTCATGTTAGTGATGCAATAGTGATTAGGGAAGGCTGGAAATTGGCTGTTTCTGGTCTTTCATATTGAGTAGACCAACCTTTTGTACAAACCCTCTACAAAATCCAGTAGCTGATCTTGCACAAATATGATTGTTTTATTGATTCTCTTGATTGAACTGCATTTTGTTGGGGGACATTTATTAGAGTTCTCAACTAAGGAGTTTTACTGATGCATAGATATCTGTTGAGCACATGTTTGGCACGTTTATAGAGGACAGGATTGTGTCAGAACCTTTCCAATATACAAAGATGAAGAGATCTCAAATCAGGACAGGAAAGATAATAACCAAAATGGTGTTACATTAGTGAGATACTATTGATTGGTTAAGACTGGAAATTTGGTCTTTCTTGATGAGTTGCCATCCTGTCGACTGAGAAGTTTTTTTTGATGGACAGACATCTGTTGATCAAATGTGTGGTAAGCTAATGGTGGACAAGATTGTGTCAGAACCATTCCAGCACACAAAGAGATCTAAAATCAAAACAAGATAACCAGAATGGTGTTAAGGTAGTAATTCAACATTGTTAGGTGAAGCCTGGAAATTAGATGTTTCTGGGCTTTCATATTGAGTTGACCAACCCATTGTAGAAACCCTCTACAAAATCCATTAGCTGGCTTTGCATTGATGCGATTGTATTTACTGATGCACTTGAGGCTGGCGTCAGACGAGTGCGCTATGTGCGCCCGTACTGACGTGCCTTCTGGCGTCTGTCGCAGCATTGAGAAGCTGTGACAGGGCCAGCCACACGCTGTTGCGCATGCACATATTATGCGCGCAACAGCGGTCAAGCTACGTCCGTGCAGCAGCCCTCTCCTTCAAAGCGCTAGGACGCACGTTGACTTAGCTGCAAAGCACGATCCTCCATAGGAGGATCGAGCCGTGCAGGGCTGAGCGAAAGACGCCAGACGGGCGTCGAGTGGAAGTAAGGATGTTCCTTCCGCTCTTCAAATACTCTCATCTGACACCAACTTTTGCTGAGCAGCATTTTCTCGGAGAAACTTTTTTTAGGGTTCTCAACTTAGAATAAGTTGCCTAGTTGTGGAGGTTGTGTGTGAACACAGGAAGCAGAAAGCATCTAAAACACACTGGAATGGATGTAGTTACATGGTAAGATCAAACACTATCTAAAACATTGTAGATTGTAGATGAATGCATGCAAATATTATTTTGACCGGGACCTTCTCAGCCTTCACTACCTATTTTATTGCGGTTCTGTTCTAATCCTTGAGCGTCATCCATCTCTGCAGATTCATTAACGTAAGCATGTAAAATATCTCTCCCTGCACTGATGAGATCTAAATGACTGAAACAGGCTGTGCGTAGGTGTCATTTTCCAGCATGTCCCTCAGCATTCCGAGCCATACTGAAAAACTGCGTTTAAGGCAGCAAATGTATGAAATTAAAAAAGTTCTATACATAAATTAATAACACTGTGAGAAAAGAAATCTACAGTAGAAGAAAAATACATTAAACCCTACTCTATTACTCGCACAACTCTGACAATTCATCTAAATTTTGACCTGATTTATTGTGGCAATGTACTGATAAGTCTTAGGTAACATATACATTTTTGCCAGCCTCCCGACACATTTGCACAAATCACCATGAACATCTAGGGCTAAATTACAATCTTCACGCAAACATTTGCTCCGACGCAAATAATCATTAACATGTGGGGTAAAACCATTTGCGGCGAATCCCGTATTACATAGTCAGCGCAACAACCGCACGCAATAGTCTACCGCGGGTGAACCTGCGCAAGCTTACCGTACTTCGCTCATCCGATTATTAACATTATGTGCGCTGATACGAGTATGGTATTACAATCTATTTCGCGGTTATTACCGCATGGCCTTATCGCACATAATTTTAGCAACTCCTAAAAACTGGCGCTAATGGCAAATTTGAACAACCTGGCCGAACCCCAAATATCCAAGCCCATAAAAAGGAATGCACCGAAGCACAGTGGCCCATTAAAATCCTACCAAACCAATACAATGGATGAAGTTGTGTGCGCATGTATTACTGCTGCAGCATATATGCTCTGATTGACAGTGGCAGACACAATTTCTTAACGTGAGACAAGTGTGGTTCTTAATTCTGATTGGCTGAATCTCGAAAAAAGACTGCTCACGCAAAGATTTTTGCGCGAGACAGTATTGCGCGTGCATTTGGCACGTCCTGTTTGCGCACGCAATTGATCGGCGGATGAAAAAACGCGCAAGGATTGTATTTCCAACGGTGATTTGCACGCGCAAAACTTTAACGCTTGGCGCAAAGATTTTCACTTTGCGTGAGGATTTTTGCGTGAAGAATGTAATGTGGCCCCTATAGCGCTAAATTACTGGTCAATGTGCAAATGTGCCTTTGATGTAGTGTTGTAAGTGTAGGTTGTTTGCCAAGTCTGACATCTTATTGCTTAATGGTTTTTTGGGATGTAGATTTGTCTCTTGAAGGCTCTTGAGATGTTTGTATTTGGCAAAACTATAAGGTTGCTAAAACGGCTTATTCTTTTTTAAAAGGTGGTTGTTGATTTTACCAGTTTTACGTTTAAAGGGCCATTCTAGTGGATTTTAATGTAAAACTTACTAAATTAAGGCTCGCTTTAATTTCTGTCAGCTGATTTTTCAAAATAACATATTGACTGATTGCAACCAATTTTCTTATTTATTTTTAAATATCAACCGATCCTGTCGAACAATTTTCAGCCAGAGTCAATAATCGAAGAATGCCACTGATCCCAAAAAGGTTTAGCTGGAAAAAATATCTGAAAAAGCTTATTTTTTGCCAGTATCAAATGGATTTGCCCGATAAACATATTTAAAAAAATATTTCATTCTAACTCCCTCTACTTCCCGACCTGAAAATCCATTTCTCAACACCTTTTAGCAATTGAGAATTTTTCGGAAATCAGCATACTGATAAAACCAAATTGAATCGATATACCCTATATTTCCATTAAAAAGTATAACTGCAAGAGTATTTGATCTGAATTTTTATCAGGAATTAAAATGTTGGAAAACCCGTATTTTAATCTCCTACACCGAAAAAAAATGGCTGAAAATCGGAAGAAAAAGTTCCCAAATTTATCTAAGTCTGGAAAAAGAGGTGCTTTAGCGAGTAAAACTATTCCCTATATATTCTGAAAAGTTGATCATTTATCTATTTCAATCTTCCTGATTAATGACAGGGGTAGAAAAGTCCATCACTTTGGTCTGTGTTGAGGAGGAGGGTGGACTATATTTAGAGAGAAATGTCAAGAGTCGACAAACATAAACTGCACGGTATTCAACTAAAATATCAGTCGTCCACCCTGTTCACAGAATTAAAGATAGACAGATATTATTAACTCGTATTTTAACTTATTTGAAGTCATGATCTTGTGTCCCCATCCAGGGCTACGACAGGACACACTACCGGTCGAACCGGATGACTGTCTCGGAAATGCAGATGCTGGCCAGTCTGAAAAGGCAACAAAATGAAGAGTTGGAAGATGAAGGGACAATTCATGGTTTAAGCCAATCTCAGGTTGACCACTGCAATGTCGATATGAGTACCAGCAGCGACGACACAGCCACCTGGAACACCTGCCTACCCCCGGTAAGTGTTGGATTCCTATAGAAAGAGCTAGCCACATATTAGTGTCCTGCTGAAGTTTAGTTTATCCTCTATACCAGTAGTTTGCTAAGGTTCTCAATATATCCTATAATGTCTGAACACCACCCAGATGCAAGTGCTATGGTGATTGATGTTGGTATGTATTTTAGTTTTCCATTCTTTGGATGCTTGCTTTCCCCTGTTTGATGTCTCGTCAATGGCCCAACAGTTGTGCTAAGGGCACCAGGTAGATAATGCATTAAAATGCAAAGAATAATCTCCCAATCAATCTAACTTCTCCAAATATTGCACTTCATACCTCTGCTCATTTAGCAACAAAAAGGCTGTAGCTGGAAAGCAATCACTTCTCTCCCATACAGATGTATGGGATTAGCCCCTTCATTACCAGGCAGTTGTCCAAAAAACCAGTAGAACCAGTGCTTTCATGGAAAACTGCTTTCCATAAAGTATAAATGTGCTGTAGAATCCCTACACCAAATGTCTCCATCTGCTGGCCAAAAAGTGCTATTGCCACTACATTGCAGTTGGAACTGCTGTGTCTCCAATACGAATCACAAGACAGGTCCCAGGTGTTTGGACCTTTCTAGCGCATTGACTGTAATGTCCGATGTGCTAGAAATGTAGGGACACAATCTGGAACCCATATGCAAGCGGATTTTGATCAAAATTCCATTGCATTGCTTTCGAATAAGAACATATCGACTTAACTCAATCTCAGGAAATTTGCAGGTGCTTTGATGATCGAGTTCAGTCGATAATGGTAGTGAGGGAGTTAATACGATACATGCTCACGTGAATTTCACCATGGCATCAGGTGCAAGATGATTTATCATAATGAGAGAATCTGTTTATTTAAAGTGAGCAAAAAACAAGGTTTATGAACACTACTCCATATGCAAATCAGACTCTTATCACCCAGAAAAGATGACCATTGCCGACATGCCAAGGACATCATCTCTGCTCAAGAGGTGCAGCAACCCCTGATGATCATACACTCTCGTGTTGCTGCTATCAATTTATTTATTTTATAAATTTCGGGTTTCTTTTAGAAACTTACATTAAAAAAGCAAAAACCATGGGCCCTATTACAATGTTAACGCAAACGCTAACGCTCACTTGCGTGAGCATTAACGTTTGCCGCGGTAATTACCGCATATTACTATCCAAACACAAACGGGTTAAAAAACCCGTTTGCGTTTGGGACCTTGCGCAGTGGTGTGCGAGGTTACTGTACTTTGTGCTCCCTATACTTAACATGGGGAGCGCAAAGTGTTAATCAGCGCTGGATTACAATGTCCCAGCGCTGATTAACGCCTGGCTCTGGTCAACGCAAAGTTAACCAGAGCCAGGACTTGGTGTTAACGGATTCCGCTTCTGCAGAATCCATTAACACCAGCTTTAAAAAATAAAAAAACAGATCCAATACTCACCTCCTGTCCCGCGGCGAGGACCGCGGCTCCGATCGCTTCCACCGGCTGGCGGGAGCAGGGAAAGACGGGGAAAAAGTCCCCCCTGTCTCTCCCTGTGTATCACTAAGCCGACCGGCCGGATCTCGCGATGCGAGATCCGGCTGGTCACGTGACCAGCAGAGAGGAACTCCATGGAGCGCTACGGACTCCAGCGACTGGATGCTCGCGGCTGCGCTCAGCACTGCCGCGAGCATCCAGAATTTAACGCTCGTTACCAATGCCAGCAGCATTTTTCGCTCCTGCATTGTAATCCAGGGTTAAAACGCGGGCGCAAGGGGGAAAACTGAGGGCGCAGTTTTTCCTCCCTTGCGCCCGCGTTTTAACACTGAGAGCGTAATAGGGCCCCATATCTCTACATTCATTATAATGACTTTTTCTACATGATTCCCATTTTCCGGCTGGACCATCAGCACTGTGATCCGGAGATAAGACAGGAAGGGCTGGATACTTGCATACACGTAACATTAATTTATTTTCTGAACGTTAAGCACTAAACGGGGTCCTGGGTTGGAAACCGTATGGAGCTAATGAACCCGTTCACATCCTGTCTGGTTTCACAACAGTGAACGCAGCCTTCCAGCCATATTATTTTTTTTGGAAGCGAAGCCCAGAAGAACATTGCAAGAGGGAGAGAAAACATATATTCCTTTTAAGCAGTACTTCCCCTCCTTTTATATTTACATGGTTTTAAAATCGCAGATTTCCCCTGGTTCTGCAGCTTATAGATGTGAAATGTAATTTTTTCCATCCTGTCTCTTTTTTTTTTTTCCCTTTCCATCTTAATTTAATAAATCGAACACGAACAAAGTCTCTGCCCACACGAGAGATTTTGCTCGCGCGAACGTACCTCTACGGCTTCCAGAGCATCTCCGGTCTATAAACTGTGACATGAAGTGCCCAGCAGTGGCTGTTTAAAGTAATGATGCTTCCCTGTTAGTATGACAAAACCCTTGATGAAAAAAAGATGAAACATAGGCCATTAGTGGCTGGAAAGAGATTCTCTTGGCACACGAGACAGCTGTTCAAAGGCCTGGTTTGTTGGCATCACTTGTGTTAGACAAGCTTGTTATTTTAGCAGAACAGAAATTCTTCTGTTCTAATTCATTTTTTAAATATGAAATGCTATGTCGCATAAGATTCAAAGAAGAAAAGCTGAGGGTAACGCTCTCCCTCTGGACAGACACCAGGCCACAAATTACATGCTTAAAGCCACTCTTCCACCAGAAATGTTCTTTATATCTTTCTGCGTAAAAATTAAACTCCTAAAAGGTTGATATCTTCTAACATAACAATCAAAACTTTCCACGTTGCTTCACATCCAGTTAAGGGACACTAATGGGCAAGTAGTGAGCACATTTTTAATGTTCTATGCATGGACAGCCATGTTTGGTTGCTCATTGGGCAACTTTTGGTATTGGTTTTGCAGGATTTTATAACGAAATGTCCCCTAAAGGGCCACGGACTCACTGTTGACGACCAAACTGGCCCCACACATGTCCTAGGTCTTTGCTTGCTAAGTTGACCTTTGCAGACAAGACCAGTTTTCGGTTGAAACCAGAGAGTACACTTTATTGGTGCATAGTAACAGTCTATACGTCTTCTTCTCCAGTATTAGTAGGCTGAGAATGGAAAGAGTTCTCAATCGGCTTCGAATTGATATGGCTGACCTTCAACTAAAGTCAGCTTTGGCCAGTGCAGAGCCCTGGGCAGAATATGGTTGTATAGATTCCCCTTACCCACCAAGTGACTATTGTTCTTGGTAGCCCAGTTGGTGGGAGGAAAACGAAAGGTGGGAAGTCCTTGCCCAGGTGCACCTCTTGTGAATCGTATGTGCAAATAAAAAAGCATTCATCACTTGCATTTATGGCTTGACCATCAGGAAGACCAAGCATTCCCCATGGAAGCCACTGTTGGAACTTTAGTTGGGCTTCCAAAAACACCCATCCGCAAGGGTGGGCCTACTCTGAATTACCTTGAATGGAATGTTCGAAAAAGACAGCTTCTGTGTATGACAAGTTGTGGTTAAAGGAATAAAAGTTGCCATTACACCCATCCGGAAGTGCCTGGTTCCCATATATCGATGTTGGACTAGAATGGAAGGTGACATGCTTTCCTCTTATTGTATTCTTCATCAGCATATGTCGATTATGTGCTCTAACTAGCATTCATCCTCGAGCATTGTCAACCATGATGTAACATTTACGCTGATTATCATGAAGGTAGATAAAGAGCTCCACTAGCCCTAATCCAGTTTGTACCTTTAATAGCATGTGTTGAATGAATTCCAAGACCTCTGATCGTCTCATTTACAGACAATCTAGGTTACAGCAAGTCCTAATTAAATATATAGATCTGACGCATGAGAAGCGGGTAACAGATTCCTTCCATTACATCTGATGTGTTTACGTCTGCAAGGAGAACCGGAGCCGATATTGTCACAAGTCGTGAAACAATAGCGGATTTCACTGTAATTACTCCACACTTAGAAACGGCTAAATGCTTTTTTACTTTTCCCGTTAATGTCACAAAGATATCATTATATCAAAATCAAAAGCATCTTATAGCATCTTATTCTCTGGGGAGAAATGCCTAAACGGTACTTTGAAGTAACAGAAATATAACGATAGAGGAAGAAGAAAGAGACAGTCCGTCAAGTTAAACCCTTTAAAAAAAATTCCCAGGAGAAAGAGGCGTCAGGAGACATAGAAATTGAGGCTTTTTTTTTTTCTCTAATGCGATATATCAAAAAAAAGAGGACAAAGTTCCTGCTCGACTCTGAGATGCCAATCACGTCTCTCCCAACATCTTTTCTGAGTCATGAGGCTTTATACTTAGTAACTTTATTTGATAGAAATGTTTCTTTAGGCGGTGAAACCCATATGTTTACTGTTTTCACTGTAAAAAAAAAAATAATCCTTTTTTTTTTTTTTTAATTCTTTCTTTGCTGAGGGTCCAAATCGTTCTTCTCTAACATAAACCAAGCTTCCTGAGTAGCTGTTACTCCAAGTACCAGCACTGTGGAATAAATCAAAACCATAGATTATGCTACGTAATATACTATATAAGCAAAACCTGGGTAGGCTCCACAGTTTGTTGCAGTAGACAGCTGTCTAAGACCTTGCTCAGGCTGGGGCCTTACATGATATAATGGTAGACAATGAAACTCCTTTAACCCAAATCTGTATTAAGAATTTAAACGCTCCATACAGATAAACTCCTACATTTACATACTACCATCTAACATGTGTCACTTTGGACTTGGGCTACATGGGCCTAGAAATGTATTTGGGAGGTGCAGGCCTCATGTTCTTATTTAGATGCCCTCTCTTGTGTTCAAGTCACCCTGTGCCTGTAGAGTGGGTGCAGGGTTTTGTGTAATCTTTGTTTTGTATGAACAATGTTATTGTCTATGTGTTAATGTCTGTGTACATTTGAGTAGTTTTATTAATCTGCTTTATCAGGCAACCACTGCCCCATTATCTGCTATTTTAGACTGTAATCTTGCTTACCATACTTTGCTGTCATTCTCCTGTCATGTTTAGGAATGTTGAGCAAATGTTTATCTGTCATAGTCTAATTATGTCCCAAATGCCATTTAGCAGATGGAGCAGTAACACCGAAAGCCCTCACAACATATTCTAGGGGAGGTTTTTTATATGTAAATAACCCATGTTTGACTGCATAAATATCCGAACCTGTCCCCAAAAACCAGTTCCTTTTTGACCATGAAAAGCTCCAGATCTACAGCCTTGTATTATTTCTGGGGGATGCTAGCAAGGCTCTCTATGCATCCCGGTCGTTCTGCTTCGTTTGAAGGAACTGGAGGAAGGGGCGAGAGTCTGCTGGGGAGAGCATGGGGGTCCGGCAAGGAAGTGGCATTGACAGACGTGACCTGGTCGGGGTACTGAAATCTGTAGGACTGCAGGAATGTGACAGCATGTAGGAACCCTCATCACTGAAGGGACCAGGGATCTTGCAGCATACAGGAGCCCTCATTATTGGAGGCACCAGAGGATTGCGGGGATGTGACAGCATGCAAAAGTCCAGATCACTGTAGGATCCAGAGGATTGAAGGGATGTTGCAACACACAGAAGCCCTCATCACTGACAGGACCATAGAATGTGGCAGCACGTGGGAGCCTTCACCACTGAAGGGACGTGAGGAGAGAAGGAATCTGGCAGCATGCAGAAGCCCTCATCTCTGGAGGGACCAGAGGAGTTCAAGATCACCAAGGGCAGGCTTTCGTTATTAGGGGTGCTGCTCCTGGAAAATACATAAATAGCAAAACCAACTCACAAACAAAATAGGAGATCCAAAGATATTTTCAAAGTTCCTATCTAAAATGTAGCGTTTCTATTGACAGGTTCACTTTAAACTTCCCTGTCGTTTTAAGCTATAGTTAAAAAGAAAAGAAATGCCACCTTGTCTAGGTAGGTTATGAAATCTGACGATTAATAATTAAAAAGCACTGAGCCGCACATTAACTTTTGCTCAGCGCTGTATTACTACTTGGAATGCTGCGCGGCTGCGCCGACGCTTCAGCAGATTGTTGTTTATCACAGAGGTGCGTTGGCACTCCAGGTAGAAATGCAAATAGTTTCAGTTTAATGTGGTGGATTTTGCTATAGGCCCCGGGTTTTGATTGAAACATCTGTGTTGTTATTGACATGCAACATTAAACTCATACTTTTATAGACTTTTCTGTTGGTGAACCCTGTAATCCCTGGTCTGATCTAAAGTCTTTGCCGGCCGAGGTTGTCTCGCTATCAGCATATGGAGCTGCTGACCACAGAGGCATATTTAGGCTTCACGCTGCCTCAGGCAAGCCATGTTCTGATGCTCCGCCACCCGAAATGAAACATTAAACAAGAACCTAAACATGGAATTAAGACAAACGATCATGACCTATCTGAGCAATTTATTTTAATAAAAAGGTAATTTAAGTAAAAAAGTAAAATATCATATGTACTAGTAATTTCTAACAACTTTAATATGATTTAGAGACTCATTGCTGTGAGTTTTATAGCCATGCAGCTCTGTCATACACCCGCACACCTGAAATATATTGGACCGCTAAAAGAAGGGACATGGAAAAAAATGCTGCCCCCTCCCTTTCAATCTGCTGGCCTAGCCAGGCCTAGTTCGCCTATGCAAAAATCCAGGTCTGGAAGACCAACAAGACTTGCATGAAATGGCACTAATACTACACTATCGTTCCTGTCTGTGGTTGTCTATTTTTCTATGTCTGCCTTTGTGTCTTAGTCTGTGTCTGTCTGTCCTTCTAGCTTTCTTCTCAATCTGTTTCTGCCTCTCTGTCTTTATCGGTGTGTGTGTCTCTGGGTTGCCTGTTTGCCTCTGTGTTCACCTCTCTCTCTGTGTTTGCCTCTCAGCCAGGGTCTGTCTTTCTGTCCATCTGTGTCTGCCTCTTTGGCTCCGACTTTGCCTCTGTTTTTGCCTCTCAGTCTGTGTCTGGCTGTCTGCCTGCCTTTCTGCCTATGTCTGTCTTTCTGTGTCAGTCTCTCTGTCTTTATGTGTGTCTTTGTGTCTGCCTCTTTGGCTCTAAGTTTGCCTCTTTGTCTTTGCCTCTCATTCTAAGTCTGCCTTTCTGCGTCAGTCTCTCTGTCTTTATGTGTGTCTCTATCTGTGTCTGTCTCTCTCTTTGTGCATGCTGTTTGTCTCTGGGTTCTATCTGTCTGTCTGTCTGTCTGTCTAATAACCTATTGGTTGCACCTGTGCCCATCACGCAGTTATTGTGAAATGTCTTGGCAATTGCTTTATCAAACACGAGAACGCATGATTTTTATATTTGGAAAGATTGGTAAGGACTGGGCCCAGAATCAAAGCCGTCCAGTCAAACCTCAACCTTTCAGGGGTTTTGTCATTGCATAAATCTCTGTGCCACACGGTTTTAGGCTAGAGTCAGACGAACGCATCATGAGCGCACAGTGCGTGCGTGCACAACGGACGTACGTTCTGACAGAAGACACGGTAGACACCACATGGTCCGTTTTTTTATGACGGACGTAGAAAAAAAGGGAAATATGGGAAACAAAATTAATATGAAAAAGGATATGAAAAGGCATTTTGTGCGTCAAGGTGCTGGACGTCCCAAATGCGCTGCGTCTGACGTCTCCTCATCACGCACACAGAACGCTATGCGGACATGGTGGACGTGGCGCACTCTGTCCGTCCCGTGTTAGCAGTTTTACGTTCTTGCCTATCTTGCGTCCGTTTGCCACGTGCGTTGCGCGTGCGCAGTTCGGTGCGGACGCACTTAGTGTGTGGGTCTCTATTGATCATGATTCTATGCTACGACGGACATTAAACTGTGCGGCAACACGGACGTAATCACTGCGTTCGTCTGACACGGGCCTTACAGGCAGCAGTTGGTTTCTGGGAGTTGCATTTCAAATTTGCTCTTTCCGATGTAGAAATCTGGACTATATTTTCCAGAAACATGTGCTGTGCAGGTTCTTGAGAAAGAATAAATGAATGAATGTATGGACATATTATTTGAGAGCTACGAAATATCAGGGGTTCTAGAGGTCGGCCAGCGACTAGCCATGCCGTTGATATAATTGAGCATCAATGGTGACACCGCTGCCAGTATGGCCTCAGAGAAGTCAGTTCTCAAGCTGAGACTGGAGATATCTTATCTGACATCAGTATTTACTGGTTGACCATTCTTCATTTCACTGGGAAAGAATGCCGAAAAGTCATTCTTTTCATTATGTAAAACAGTCAAGAGACATATCTTGATGTTCTAACATTCACATTATACACGCGCTATATATATATATATATATATATATAACGGCACTCTAGGGCTAAAATATTCCTTTATTAGGTTAATCCATTAAAACAAAAGTCACGTTTCTGCTCCACCCAGGAGCTTTCCTCAGGACATGTCCGTGCACTCAACTTCTCAACTTCTTTGGTTGACCATGGTAAGGCCTGTTCTGAGTGGAACCTGTCTAGTTAAACCGCTGATCCCTGATGAAGTTAGCTTAGACTAACGAAACATGTTGGATGTGTTTTATTTTAATAAACACACTTTTATTTTTAAATATTGCGAATTATGTCCTAATTTATCCTAACGCTGCTGGAGTCCTGAGGTCGCTGTAGATCCCGCCCAAGGCTGCCGGATCCACCACGAAAGGCTTCTGTATGGTAATTACTGTTGTATGCCAAAACAGCTGTCCCACCGGAGAGAAAGAATGATACCTGTTGCTGTTTGGTGTGGATAAGAAGCTGGCGTGAACTTTTGATGGGCCTGAATACTTTCTGCTTTTTGTAAGTGAGGTCCTAGCAGGGGCCTAAATACTTACCTATAATAACAGTATTATGCTATGGTTATCTCATTTTATCCTTTACACACTTCAATTCTCTTTTTTGCTGTTTCACCGTGCCTAAGGAGGAAGCCGCCGTAGAGGTCTGAGGATACGTATTGCTTATTTATATATAATAAAAAAATAAAATAAAAATCCTCTCCTGGGAGCACAAATTTGTTGTATCAGTTAAACCACTGTATGGTCTTGGTCAACGTGTTGCAGCTCAGTTTCAGGGTCTTGGCAATCTTCCTATAGCCTCGGCCATCTTTATGTAGAGCAACAATTCTTTTTTTCAGATCCTTAGCGAGTTGTTCACCATGAGGTGCCATGTTGAACTTCCAGTGACCAGTATGAGAGAGAGCAATAACACCAAATTTAACACACCTGCTCCCCATTCACACCTGAGACCTTGTATCGCTACCGAGTCACATGACACTGGGGAGGGAAAATGCCTAATTGGGCCCAATTTGGATATTTTCACTTAGGGGTGTAGTCACTTTTGTTGCCAGCGGTTAAGACATTAATGGCTGCGTGTTGAGTTATTTTGAGGGGACAGCAAACGTACACTGTTACACAAGCTGTACACTCACTACTTTACATTGTAGCAAAGTGTCATTTCTTCAGCGTTGTCACATGAAAAGATATAATAAAATATTTTCAAAAATGTCTCACTTCTGTGAGATACTGTGTATATATATGTATATGTATTCTGCAGCACGCACTCCCCTGCTTACACCAGGCTCTCGTGA
Source organism: Leptobrachium leishanense (assembly GCA_009667805.1). NCBI lineage: Eukaryota > Metazoa > Chordata > Amphibia > Anura > Megophryidae > Leptobrachium > Leptobrachium leishanense. Next base: position 138,757,462 of record CM019070.1, read on the forward strand.
TCATTATTTATTAAACACCCACAGACTCCGTCATGGCGTTATACTGCATGTATCTATATGGGTACCGCTTTGTGAATCTTGATTGACAGCTGTGTTTCCCAAAAGGTTCCCCTCAGGAGAGAAAAAGAAAAAAAACAACGCCATTCACGTTAGACAGGATGACTGGTAGATTTTCCATCGCAGCCTGCTGCTGCTCCCGCTTGATATATGGGTCACTAAGATTTATTTGCCCTCCAGTCAAAAAGCTGCTATCCTGCCCCAGGGTACAGTATACTGAATACAGCCAAGTGCGTTTAAAATCAAATTGAAAGAACCATTGGAATTTCACTCTGGAAAGATTAAGCTATTATAAAAACGGCTATAAATTCAGGCAAGCTGGGTGACGTTAATGTTACATTATGTGGGCAAGAGCTTTTATGCATTGATTTTTGCATTCTTGTCCATTTGACCATACACTTAGCCCTGTAACTCATCATAAATTGCCCATTGAAACAGCTCTGCATAAATACTCAATTAAACTCTCCTTGCTCTGTTGTGTTTCACACTTGGACTGCTCGTTTTGCAGCTGGCAATATGTCTGCCAGCTCTAGAATGGTTCAAACTACATATAAATTTAGACATATATATATATATATATAAGAACCAACTATACGCCTGAAAAAAGCCACGCAGAAATAAAGGATGCCGATGTGCACAGTCCAATAAAATTGTATAAATAAAATAAATGGACGCACTCAGGGACTTAAATCAAAATATAAAACACAATGCTTTATTGATCCATTAAAAAACGTTGGGCTCTATTACAATGCTGACGCTAACGTTAGCACTCACCTGTGTGACCATTAACGTTAGCATCGGTTGCCCTAACGCGGACGCATCATATTATAATCTGAACGCTAACGGGTTAAAAAAAAACATTAGCAATTTGGATCTTGTGCTTTTACGAGATTACTGTACTTTGCGCTCCCTATGATTAAAGGAACACTCTAAGCAAAAATTCTCCGCCCCCCCCCCTTTTTTTTACATTAAAATATACCTAGTCACTCAATAAATAGGTAGGGATTTTTTTTTTACTGTAATACTTACCCTAAAATCCTCTTGTTTCCAACGGCGTCTTTTTTTTTTATATATATATACTCACCTCCCTCCTCTTCCGCTCCCGTCCTTCTAACTTCTCACTTGGCTAATGGTTTACGTGAGAAGCACGCATGCGCGCCTCTCACGTAAGCCAGCCAATCAGCAGGCTTCCTCTTCTAATTGGATTAGTGTTACGTGCAAGAGGATGCGCGCAACACTAATCCCAGCCGCAGACTATGCTGGCGGCTCGCTCCCGTCAGCTACTGCGGCGAGTTGGAGACGTCATCGCGGTGAAAGCGCGATGACGTCTCCTACTCGGCAGAAGCGGGAAATATGAATCCCGCTCTGCTGACTGACCGCTGGGAGGGTGGAGTAAAGTCCTCCGCGTCTCTCCGCTGTTTTCAGCTGTTTCAGCCGATCGGCTGAGCGGAGGGGGGGGGACAGACAAGGGCATACTCAAGGCATCATGGCCACTTAAAAAAGCTTAGGTGGTCATGTAGCCTAGAGTATCCCTTTAACATGGGGAGCGCAATGAGTTAATTAGCATTAGTATTACATTGTACTAACGCTAATTACCGTCCAGCTACTGCTAACCCGAAAGTTATCCACAGCCAGGACCTGGTGCTAACGGATTCCGCTTCTGCAGAATTCATCAGCACCAGCTGAAAATCCCCCCAAATAATTCACATACTCACCTTCCATCCCGTGGCAAGAATGGGGGCTCCAAACACCTCCTCTGGCCGCCGGGACCAGGGAGAGACTGGGGGAAAAAGTCCCTCAGTTTCCCTCTGTGGATCACTACGCCGACCTGTCGGATCTCGCTTATATACAGTATATAAGCCTCCATGTCTGCTATTTTTTTATTTTGCCTTCTCAAAATGCACATTTTTTTTGTGTACAGAAATATTCTTTGCAGCATTGTGTAGAGATATTGAAATGGCTAGATTTATTAGTCATTTGATTTCTTGTTTTTTTCAGTACATTGGTCCAAACTTTAAGTGATTCCCTGTGAAATAATTGCTATCTCTCACTTCCTGTTGGCATGCAAATGGAGAAGTGGCAAGAGATACTCAAAGTGCTGCCATACAGGTGGCACCTCTGCTCATTGCTGACAGTTGGCTGCCGGTGCACTGACTAATGAATCAGCGCATCAATATCAAAGCAATTTCCCTCATTCTGTGATACCCACACTGGAGCATGAGCACGGTGCTCCATGCAGGGACCAGGTAAGTAGTGGCTGGCAATAGGCCACCTAGAGAGGAGATTTCACATTGATTTCTGTGATCGATGAGATCCTCTGATCTCTCTCCTGCTCTCCGGGGCCCGCATCACTGAATGTCTCTATGCCATCTCTAACTGGTTGTCTTCCCGCTTCCATAACTCCTTACCGCTGGGCACAACCAGTGGAAGGGTGTTAATGCCGTACTAGTAGGCCCCGCTCTCCAGCTGCTGCGGCGAGCCCCTCCTCTGGCCCGCCTACGCAGATGATGTGCGGTGCGCATCATTAGCTGGTGGGCGGGCCCGACGCTGACCAAAGTCGCTAGAAGGGCGTGCTATACCACCCTGCAGTGTTGAGTCCCACCCACCACGGGGATGCCATAGTACTTCCCGCAAGATAAAAGAGTTAAACTCAGTCTTGCCAAAACTGAAATTCTCATAATTTCTCCTTCCAAGAAGACCACCCCCCTTGCCACCTATCTCTCTACAAGTAAATGGAATGCTCATTAGCCCGACACCTCAAGCTCACTGCCTTGGTGTCACATTTCCGATTCCGACCAAATATTTTCTCCTCACGTCCAGATGATGAACAAATCCTCTTATTATCAACTCAAAAACATTAGCCGCCCCTTTCTGACGCAAGATACCGTGCAGGTAAAGTGAACCTGCCATTAATAACTTGCAAGAAAGGTTTCCACGTAAACTGTGCTTTCATTGAACTCGCACATAATTATACATCATCAGAATATTCAAATATGTCATTCATTTTTTAACTAATCCCATGTCCTTAAACCTAGTGCTTCAGGAACTCTGATCATGCATAGCCCAGAGTAGGATTGTCTAACAGAGCTGCCACTCCATCTGGTGGGCGCACACACCTTCTTCATGGGACAACCAAGGCCTTAACCACATTACAGAGGATCTGAAAAGCGAAAGGAACACCTCCTTAGAGTAACGCTCCTTTAATGTTCCACTTATTCCAGGATAGCTGGTGTTTGGCAGACGCAGACTCATAAATCCTGTCAGCCAGTGGCTTAATATACTAGCAGCCAGGCTCATAATTTTAAAGACTCATACACTCCAGAAGACTCCTTTGAGTGTTGCGTGGGATTGTGCTGTGCTGGCCAAAAGGACTCTGGAGAACTAATTGCTTTCAGTGTCCCTCAAAATAAATCGAGAGAAGAAGGAAGTTCACCTTTCGGCTGATGAGAGGTGGAGGTGTGGTTTACAAATATGTCTTTGGCTTTATATAGCAGCAGAGTCATTGATATTTGTACGTGGAAACGCATGAGTAAATGGCTCACTCACATATGCTAAAACAGCCAACTCGGACATTGTTAGGTATGAAATCTGCATAAATGCAAAGAAAAATTAGGCAAAGCTCCCAGAAACCCACTCTAGATTAAGTAACTGAATTACCGCTCCAAGCGCTCTTTTCCATAGTTGAACTAAAATGGGGACGCTAACGGGAAAAATCTGTGCCTGCAGTTTTCCCTGTAACAACCCCACTTTAGGCCTGGTTCACACCTGAGCGTATCTCATATGCACGTTTTACATAGAAACATAGAAAATGTCGGCAGATAAGAACCTTTGGGCCCATCTAGTCTGCCCAATTACATGGATACTTTACCTGGATTTATCTTTTGTTTAGGATAGCCTTATGCCTATCCCATGCCTGCTTAAATTCAATTATTGTTTTGGCCTCTACCACTTCTACTGGAAGACTGTGCCATGTATCCACCACCCTCTCAGTAAAATAATGCTTCCTGATGTTACTTTTAAACCTAATCTAAGACTATGTCCTCTTGTTTTGCTACTTTGTTTCCTTTTAAATATACTTCCTTCCTCTACCTTGTGGATTCCCTTTACGTATTTAAAGGTTTATATCATATCTCCTCTGTCTCGTCTTTTTTCCAAGCTGTACATGTTAAGATCATTAAGCCTTTCCTGGTAACTTTTCTCCTTAAAGCCGTACACCATTTTAGTAGCCCTTCTCTGAACTCTCTCTAAGATGTCTATATCCTTCTGGAGATACGGTCTCCAGTACTGCACACAGTACTCCAAGTGAGGTCTCACCAGTGCTCTGTACAGTGGCATGAGCACTTCCCTTTTCCTACTGCTAATACCTCTCCCTACACAACCAAGCATTCTGCCAGCATTTCCTGCTGCTCTATTACATTGACTACTTACCCTTAGATCCTCTGAAATAATAACCCCTAAATCCCAACCCTCAGATGTTGAGGTTAGGACTGTATCAAATATTCTATATTGGGTTTTTATGCCCCAGGTGCATTATCTTGCACTTATCCACATTAAAACTCAATTACGCGTGTTTTTGTCTGGTGTTTTATGAGCGTAATACCTGGCGTTTTCGACAATTAGAACCGTGTGTCGTACGCGCGGTTTTTTGATTGACTACGGAGGCGTCCAATGAAAAATACTACAGAGGCGTCTAATGAAAAAGACTTTAGTGCCTTTTGTGCCTGTTGCCATGTGCAGAACGCGTGTTCATACATGCGTTTTTGATGACAAAAACGCGCAAACGTCCATTTCAGCGTGTTCACGCTGAAGTCCTTGGCCGCAAAACGTGCTGTGATACGCCCCAAAGAAGCTCCTGTACTTCTTTGGACATAGGGCGTTTTACAGCGCATTCCTACGCGCTGTAATACACCCAGGTGGGATCAATGCCCATAGGAAATAATGGGATGTCAGTGTTTGTGCGTTTTACAGCGCGTAGGAACGCGCTGTAAAATGCCCAGGTGTGAACCAGGCCTTAGCTCGATATTCCAGGGCAGGCGCTACCTCGGCACCTTGCCCCGGAACGCAGGGCTAACCGCTGGGGTACTCACGGTAGCGCTTTTGTGCCGCTGCAAGTGTCACCGCCTGGAGTCCATAGGACTCCATGGAGGTTTGTGCTTCCAGACCGCGAGCCCTTCCCAATCTCACTCTCACGAGATCATGCAGTGCCGTGGAGTGATCGTAGCGTAAGACTGGGGACTATTTGCTCCCAGTCTCACTCTGCTCCCAGGGACGACAAGCAGCAGATCGGGCCACCATTCTCACTGTGGGATGAGTGGTGAGTATCGGATTTATTAGAGGATTTTAGGGGGTCCTAAATGATTTTGCAAATGTGGAGCCAGTAATCACCAGCTTTTAAGAGTAGCTAAAATGTTGGCATGCGCATCGCTGCCGTAATTAGCGCCAGCACTTTACCTTACTCATCGAAACGCTAATTAATGATTGCCCTTCCCATGTTAACTGTAGGATGCACAAAAGTACAGTAAGCTCACACAATCACGATATAATAACAAATTTCTTGCGGGATACTCCAAGCAATTAAAAGCCTACTGCTCCTTATTATATCAGGGGAGAATACTCCATTTTGTTCCTTTTTTGCTGTTCGGCTCCCTGTAACATCGGTCAACCAGGATAACAGAACTACGATCACTGCTGCAGTGTGGATGCTGTAAAGTTATCAGCATTTGTCTTTGTATGATGTGATGGATGCAATGGCTTGTGATGACTAATCTACATAAAACTAAGCATTTCAGGCATTCCATGCAAATGCTCAACCTTTCAAAGACTAGAATGATTGCCTCCTGATTGGCTTATCAAATTCCTGGTTCGGTGAATGCTTCCATTAACTACAGGAACTGTAACACTGGATAGTTAAATTTTAACTTTTATTTAATCAACTATAAATAAAATGTTATTACAAAATTACATTTTGTATCCATATCCTTCGAAGCCTGAAGAATTTTGGTGTTGAGCCTTTTCTGAGAAAATGTTGACCAATGGAATCTTCTGCGGAAAAAAAGTTATTCTATGTTTTTTAGTATAACAAAGACAAGGCGTAGTTAGCTTGTGTCTTGGGCTTTAGACATATTTAGGACCATAGGTCAGAGCAAGGGCATCCTCCGGTCTATGTAAGGATGGCTGATTTATTCAAACCAGTAGCTCACCATACCCTGTGGGAATGGCATATGTTTTAAGGAGGGAATTTTAACACTATCTAGACCCTGGGAACTGAGGCTTTAGGAATGTGCTTTATGGGTACAGATTAAATTCAGTGCTTAGAGCAGTGCGACTGTTACCTTTTTTATTTCTAATTCAGATCTATAGAATCTATATACGCATTCTGAAATGTATCGACACATTCAGACTAGCAACAATGAATCAGCCATCTTCCTTCATATTATATATTATCGTCAGTAAGGTTACTAGGAAAAAAATACAGCAAAGCTAAAATTATGCCTGAGAGTGGGAGAGGCGTGTGGCCAGAGAAACGCTATGCTAACCTGCAAATGTCTATCCTGATGGAGTTCTTCAAACAAGAACTGTAACCAACTACATACTGTAACCATAAAATCGCTGCTGTAGTCTTCCCCAGCGCTGTACAATGCTTTACTATGTGGAATCCCACTGCTGACACCAATACTTAATACTTTTCCCAAGATACTATTATAGACACCTTTTTTACCCATACGGTACAGCTAGGTTTAAGCTGCTCTACATTAAAAGAAAGCAGTGACTATCCAAATAATTTTTTATTTATTTTTGTGGTTTTGCTGAGTTTACTATCTGAAGATTATCACAGGACATAGAAAAGATTCACAGGGTATTAGAAAGAGATAGCACATCAATATGCAGTGGAAGGATGAGACACCCGTTTGTGGTCTGTATTTTGTCAGATTTTATCCTTCATGTATTTTATGATCCCATGGGAATCATCTACATTTCTCATAATCAAGACAAGAGTTTTTAAGTCATGACAGGTGTCAAGCTTCTTTTTGATAAATCAAGGCAACATTTGTTGCCATTGTCAATGAGATGGTGTTTTATATTCTTTCTTTTAAAATATCCATATGCCCCACTTTTTGGGAAAACCGGCAGAGGTGGATATATAATTAGGCCAAATAGGCACTCGCCTAAGGTCTCACTCCAACAGTGGCCTTGTATGATGTTATTTGTGTGGCATTTCATTATGCACACATTCTTGGGAGTATGGACATACCACACAAAGAAGCTCCTGCATTAACATACTCCAGTCTTCCAAGTCTGCCGTCTGAGGTTTCATTATGGGGTTTTTTTTGTGGCTAATTTCTGCATTTTTGTACAATAATAGGGCCTCACAGTTGAGGTTTGCTTTTGGGCCTCACTGCCTCTAGTCCCGCCTCTGAAAACCATGATAATTTGCTACAGGTAAAAGCGCCAACAAATTCCTAAGCGCTGTACAGTGGGAGAGACAGAATAACAAATATACACAGTGGCGTAGCGTGGGTTGTCAGCGCTCGGGGCAAGGTAAGAATTGCCCCACCCCCCCAACCTGTGGACATGGTAACACACCCTGATTCTCTTCCACCAGTAGAGTATTGACCCCCTTACCCCACAAGCACATGAATTGTATATTAACAAAATACTGAGATAATAAAAAAATTAAACACACATGCCCCCCCACGCTACGCCACTGCTACCAGTCACCCTGTCCCAGTATACCCTAGCATAGTTCCTCTCGCACTATACCCAATCACTCTCCCAGTACCCCCAGTCACTCTTTCCCAGTACCCCCATTCAGTCTCTCCCTCCAAGTATCCTCAGTCACTCACTCTCCAGTTACCCAGTCACTCCCAGCACCCCCACTTTCTCCCAGTACCCCAGTCACTCTCTCCCCGTACCCCCAGTCACTCTCCAAGTACCCCAGTCAGTCTCTCCCTCCAAGTACCCTCCAGGCACTCTCTCTCAGTACCCCAGTCACTCTCCCAGTACCCCTCAGTCACTCTCTCCCAGTATCCCCAGTCATTCTCTCCCCGAACCTCCAGTCATCCTCTCCCCATACCCCCAGTACCCCCTCACTGTGTGTTGTTCACGCTGCTCTGGTGTCACAGTGTCGCCTACCTGCATGGAGTTGCTGGTTGCCCGGAGGGGGGGCTGTCCAGGGTTCTTAGTGGGGACCAGATTTTAAATGTGCTGCAGGGCAGGTGCCTCCCTCCCTCCTTCCTGTTCAGTGGCTGCAGGGCTTCAAGGGGGGCTGACAAGCGTTGTACAGGGTGTTCCGTCGAATAATGCTGCGCTGCTTCACGTGACTCATTTCAGCGTTAAGGAGTCAGGATAGGACCAGAATTTTCTGTCCTGGTCCTCCCTCCCAGACGCTGAGTGCTAAGTCACCGCTGGCACCGCAAAACTGGCGGCTGCCCGTGCAAGGGCCTCTCACAGACACCAGTGCTGATCCCTGCTGGAAAATATTAGTGGTTCAAATGTCTTTTTGAAATTTTGCGCCCCTAAGAAAATTGCGCCCGGGGCGACCGCCCTGAGGCCCCCCCACGCTACGCCACTGAATATACATACACGGTACACACCCGGAACAGAAGGAAGGAGGACCCTGCTCGAGAGCTTACAATCTAATTTGTCTCTCCGCATTGATATTTAGCCATTTTCAGCTTAAAAAAAACAGATAACAAAACAAATAGGTTTTCTTTTCTTTCTTAATTTTGTTACAAAGTCCTTAACCGCCCCGCTACTTCCTCCACAATAAAAGCTTTGTTTATTATCCTGCTTGACAAAGGCCCACTACTATTCAAGCAATATCAGTCTCCCGTAATGTAGCGGGTTGGGTAGATTGGTCTATGAAAGGCAGAACAAATCTATAAATTATATTTTTCAAAACCGTAAAAGTGTGATAGGAGGGTGCGATCCACAGCATGGCTTTACTTTGACATATTGTAGGCTTTTTATATATTACAATCTCATATCTACGTGGAAAGCAGAGCTTAAAACCAGCATTATTGTGTTTCTCTGAAAGAAGGTGTGCTTGAAATTCTTTGTTTAGAAGTCTTACTATCAGCTAACAAAAAAGCTTTTTTTCCCCCTTTTTTCTCTTTTCACTTCATTTCGGTTCTGTCGAATGTCAACAGCGCCACCTGTGGGATGTGAACCGCAATGCGTTCTTCCAGAAAATTACACTGACGCAGGATTGTGACTCACAGATAATAATTATATTGTCACTCGATAAGGGTTATCTGCGCTTCGGTAAAACATGTTAAAGCCTACACGACTTTTGTTCTTTTAATTAGATATAAGAAAGCTAGAAACTGAATCGGTATGAGTCTTGGCTAATATGGACGACACTTCCAAATATTCATTTTTTCCCCCGTGACAAAAAAAGAGTAACCTGGAAACCAGATATCGTCTTTGTACCTGCATAATGTAACAAGAAAAAAGGTTGTCGTCAGCGCTCACCCCTGTAGCTCCATGCGAAACAAAACACAATCAGAGGTTTTAGTTTGCTTCAATGGCCAATAACCTCCCTAGCGTTCCGATTCTGCCACATTTTCTATGTCAGAATCGGAACAATTTATTTGGCCCCCTAGCGGTATTCGAGTATGGCTCGAGGTTAAATGCATTGCAGAAAACGTTAACCCCGAGCCACACTCGGGATGCCGCTGGATACATACCAATCCCTGCGCACCCTCGTTGTCCCCCGCATCCTCCGCCTATTGCGACATCCTACTTCCTGGTTCCCTTCTCGCGAGAAGGGAACCAGGAAGTAGAACGCCGTGATCGCCGGAGGAGAATGCGATCGCGGAGGTCAGCGAGGGACCATGCATAGAAAGTTAACCCCGAGCCACACTCGGGAAAACCGTCACGGAGGTTAAAGTGTAAGCTCACCTGCCACATCACAACACCTCTGGTCAGGTGAGCCCTAACCTTATGAAACCAAAAGCTAAGCAACCATGTAACCCGAGAGGTTTACGTAAAAAAGGAATAAGCGTTGCCATTTGCTTTGATCCTGCCTAGACAGAGGTTTGTTCAACTCATTACTGGCACAAAAATGGGAAAAATTTAACAGATTTAGCTTTTAGATAATCGGCTCAGTGAAATGAGATCAGTAATGGCTAATTTAAATGAATGCTGCGTGTCAGTAGACATAGCTAGGTTGTTTTCTATTAAAATAGAACCGACAATGTAGGATTTTAATGTAACCCAATAGACTGACTAGAATAATCCAGTGTTATGACAAAAAATGGAATGCCTTTTACGTTTTCCCCCCCAAGCTTCAGAATGGGGAAAATGACAAACTTTAGAACTGTAATGTTGGGAACTAAGCGCCACCACGAGCATCCCCTCTGTGGATTCCATAGGACTCCATTGAGGCTTCGGCTGCTGGTCACGTGACCTGCAGGATCTCGCCTCTCGTGAGATCCTGTAGGTCGGCAGAGTGATTCGTGGAGGGAGACTGGGGACTTTTCCCCCCAGTCTCTCTCTGCTCACGGTGGCCAGAAGCAGCGGATCGAGCTGCTGTTCTCACCGTGGGATGAGAGATGAGTATGTGTTTTTTTGGGGGGGGATTTGAAGCTGACAAAAACTGATTCCGCAGAAAACGTATCAGTTATCACCAGCTCCAAGCTGTGGTTAACTTTTGAGTTAGCCGCAGTGGGACGTAATTGGCGTTAGGACTTTGTAATCCTAACCCGAATTAACTTTTTGCGCTCCTTAACCTGAATTAACTCTTTGCTCTTCAGCGCAAAGTACAGTGAGCTTGCACTGAAAAGTACAAGCCCCGAATTGCTAACGTTTTAATGACCTAGTACATTGGTCTGGGCTTGGAGATTGGTCTACTTTGAACAGGAGGTAGGTCACAGAGGGTATCTTGGGCAACGGTGAAGGACTTTCTACTTCTATTTGTTGTCATGCCAGCACTCAAGAAAATCTTCAGATATTTACATATTTTGGAACATGTAGGAGTTCAGACTTTCTGAAAAGGGATACTTGACCTGAACAACACCTACCCTAAACATCACAAAATCTCTAATTTAGAACCTAGTACCCAGAGGCCCAACAAAACCGACATTATCCTGTTACATCTCCTTATATATATAATGACCTGTTCACTTAGACATGATCTCAAGAGAAAGTTGGCAAGAGTGGCAGGAGGTCAGTTGCCCCCTTCGGCTACAAGCATACAGGTGTGGCATCAGAGGTGGGTCTGGCCATATATTAGGTGTGCATGCAATCATTATTTATTTCTTCTAAACTGTAAATAATCGCAGTCAGTCACAGACCCGCCAACTTTGACAGGTCTGAGTTTGGGAGAGAGAGGGCATGGTCATCCGTGGGCATAGCCATTTTGCAGTTTGTCAACCCCGACAGGCATGTGCCATATCAGTGCGCATTCTTGCCAGGTTGTCCAGGACTTTTCATACACAATCCACGATCACTTGTGCTTGGACGTATAAGCCCTGATTTCAACTAAGCACCATGAGCATCATTGTACAGGTGCTCGCGGTGCTTTATCCTTCAGTTCTACCAAAAAACAGGTGACTGCCTAGGGCTGTGAGGTGACCAGGAGGACTGAGGGAAAACCATATGTCTTGGTCAGGTCTTGACAGGAGTCAACTTTTCGTGCTCCATATCGGCATAGCAATGAACAAACATTCAAGTGTAGACGGGGACTTGAGTGGTGGACAAGCAGGACCAGTTGACCCAGCCAGCACGCACTCTCCATATATGTATGGAATGGAGTTTAATGGTCTGGATCAGGCTCAAAAGGACTATTTTCTTGTACATGGTGTCCATTAAAGCCATCACCTGCCAGTCTTCCCCTGCATCAGCACCTATCTTGTGTGTAAGTGTGTATATGGTTCCAATCCATGACTATAATGCGTATATTCATGTTCTTTATAAATAGCAGGTTCTTCATTTTCCTTTCCTTTAGGCTCTGTGGCGCACATGGTTCATTTTTCCAAGAGCTTCTTCTAGTGTGTGTAATTTGTGGCTTCACAGAGGACTCACACAAAAAATATACAAAGATGTGCAATAACGTTTTATAACCTACTCACGCCCTCCCCCCATAATAATTTCCATGAAGTTCAAATCCCCCAAAGTGATTATACCATTTCTCAAAGCACAGCAAGCCAGCTGCCGGCGTAATGACATGTCTACAGCTCTAGGTTTCTTTCTTTCTTTTTCTCTTCTTGCACCAGATATATTAAGCGATAGAGACAATAATTAACAATCCTCTTTGGTGCAAACAGCAAGCGAGTGTCTACGTCATCGTGCCATGCGAGCCGACAGACCTACCGTCAGTGGATTTTGCTCTCGAGCTAATCGGCTTCCTGTTAGATTTTCGGATAGACGGCGTGTTCAGAAGGAAGAAAAAAAATCAGCAGAAACAATGCTATTCCCATTAAAGCACACGGCTTCACAGCTTCCGTGACAGATCGGCCACAAATACATTCTTTATATTTTGCCGTGAAGTCTGTCGCTCGGATTCCCTTAGCCAAGTTCGTTTACTCGCCGTGCAATACCTCGAAATCATTTTACTGTGACCGTTTCAAAGATGTTTGTATCGCCCCGACAGGAAAATAAATCTGGTTCAAATCTAATAGCAACCAATGGGACGAATGCGATCATGTGGATACATTGCGATGGATTAAAATTCAGGGGAAAAAAATCAACTTTTTGACAACTTCCAGCTTGACCATGAAATTGTTATTTTGACTTAAAAGCAACCTTGGCTTTTCATATATTTTGAAACTACAATTCCAGTGAGGATCAGCCATCCTAATGAGGGACCCAGGGTCACGGGAAATGTAATTCTAAATATCTGGAGGACCACGGTTGGTGTCTCCGTCTTAAAGGAAAAGATTAGATTTTTTTTTGCAATTTTTAATTATGTTTACAGTGTGAATGGATCGTCTTGGAGGTTGGGAAGAGACCGGAGTTATTATCTAGGAAGAAGAGATAGGTTAGGACAGAGAGCTGGATGGAGGTATAAGGAGAAAGGGTAGAAAATTCAGTAGGGAATGGAAAAACTAAGGATTGGAGGAGTAGACATGTGCATTAATGTGTTGAAAAGGGAGCAGAACGGTCAGTGGCCAATAGTGATGAGACTGAATGGTAGAAGCTAAATAGAAATTGGGGATGGGTCAATCATGCAACATGTCCATGGCAAAATGTTTGAGGCTTAAGGACCAGAACTAGCTGAGGTTATGGTTGCCACAGTAGTGTTTGTCATCCTTCTAATTTCCAGAGTATACCTTGGATTGATGTTTTGGGCATCCGGTTCACACATCATTCCAACTAGCATCATCCAGTGATCCTGATAGTCCCATCCGATGTGTCCCTGCTCCCCGTGTAGAGGTTCTATCTATCCAGATACAGCTCTTAATTTTAAAATGGAATCAATGTCAGTGGTTTCCATCCCTGGTTCTCAGGTTCTCCTAACAGGTCAGGTTTGCCAGATATCTGAAGCACAGCACAGGTGATATGATTTGCTGCTCAGTGATTGCAGGATTCAGTCTGCGTTTCCCCAAGAGAATCCATAAATTCTGGCCTGGTACGCAAGGTTCTTGAGGACCAGGGTTGGAGCCACTTATCTAGGGTGATCCAATTGCTGCGAAATGTCAAATGTTGAGCTCTATTGCTTTCTCCCTATGGACCATCTGGTTGGATTATTTTTATGAAGGTGTCACTGTCAGCAGAGCACATTCACAGGTTGTAGCGTTCCCTTACATTGGCAGCTTCTAAATGGATTCCAATGCATTTCTGCGGAGCGGCAAATGTTGACTTTTGGGCTGGCATAGCAGTATTTTGAGAAATAATTAATAAAGTGCTATTAAATGAACAGGAATAAGGAGCAAATATCATCTGAGACATTGTTGAGATTATGGAGTGCTTCATAGCCGGTGAATAGACTTCAAATACAGCCGGGACGAGAGGCTGTGGTATTGTTCAAGAGCACCGAGTAGGAAAGTAATTAATTATTTTAATGCTTTTCATCGGATCTGAAGAGATTATTAATGCAAAGATATTACAAGAAAGTGTTTTGTAAGTAAGCAAATAACCTTAAGAGGGTGCTAAGCAGAGTCCAGAGCTGTCAGGATAAACATTCCCTTCTTCACTAATAATTATTTAAAAAATAATTTTAAAAATAACATTTATTTCTCTAACAATAAATTTACAACCTGCATATACATGTAGGATCATTTTCCCTTTGCATTTATTTATTTTTGCTCAGTGAATGATCAATAGCAAATTGATTGAATTACTTACAGAATTTACATGTTTTATTTATTTGTCTCACAGTAATTATTGAGGTTATAAAAGTCTGATATACAGGAGCATTTTGTTCTAAATGTTTCATTTTACACTCTACGCACTTCTTCGTGTTCCTTTTGTTGCTTATTGCTGTGGAATTCATTGTATTTTGATCTCTTATACCTGTTAATGCCCCTCAACAATGCTTTCATAGATTCAAGATGTCCTCCAAGACCAGCCACAGTAATATAACTCCCAGTAATGGCACAAACTCCACAGCAATATGGTGTGTATGAGCAGGCACAGAATTCAAAGCATTTTTTATTTTTTTAATAGTTATCATCCTTTGAAGTTTGTGTTCCATCCTGTGCAGTCTATCAGGGTTATTCAGAGAAAGGTGACACTCAGGAGAATGACTGGATAAGTGAAAATTCTAGGTCAAAATAGCCAAACAAGAAAAACTCTCCCATTTATCTAATTTTCCAAATCGGCTATTTGGTCTAGATTGTTCTCTTCTCCGGCCACTTCTCCTGATTTTCACCTTTCTCTGAATAACCCTGTAAGTGTCACACTGTCCACTGTCCTCAGCAGGTAGGCTGCAGGGTCGGGCTCTGGCTCGGACACATACGCAGACGTGGCCTAGATTGAGAGTCACGCGGGCGCGTAAGTGTGACGCATCCTGGAGCCGCTATAAGCCAGTTGCAGCTCTGCAGTGCTCAGCAGCGGATCAGGAAGATCCGCGTCCAAGCCGAGGGGGCACATTTCGCTGGTGTCGCCATCCGCTGGACTGCCTGCAATCCGAATGGGATCGGATTGCAGCGTGAGACCCCAGCATGTGTACAGGAATCCGGGCCCCCTCTACCCTCAGACCCTCGGGCAGCACCCAAGTGCCTGACGGTTCAGTCTGCCCCTGATATATACATATTACACTTCAGAACATTAGGAGAGAGGACCCTGCCTGAGAGCTTACATCTTTATTTGGCATAGTATACAATGCATGAGGGTTCCGCAACCAAAATGTTTAATGCCATATGATTGGGAAAGGAAATTTATCTCTAGTCCTGTTGTTGCTATTATTATTAGTATTATACTTTATTTATATTCTGCAGCGCTGTGCATGCTTATAATCCGTATGAGAAAGAAACTTGAGCAACAGTTTGAGACAAAACGAAGTTTGGCAAAGACCTACAGGAGAAATTGAAGGCCCTATTCTCATAGGAACTGACAATCTATATTGATTAAGAATCTGTGCATTAGCAATTGCTTTTTTTTTATTGTCATATAAAGATACACTTTCAATCATGTTAATTTACAGATATGGACATTAAAATTTAACAAGGCTGAGGTGAGTCGGGTTTGTAGATGCCAGTGCCCCGTACGTAATAACTCAGGGATATCTCAGCATCATAGTGTTCTGTTTCTGCACGTCTCCTAGGAACAGAGTAACATTTGCATACATTTATATATGATTCATCTCCTCCAAAGAGAATTTCAGGTCATTTGCCTGTTTTGGTAATTTTGAAATCCGTCTTTTTTGCACTACTTTATTTTGTTGTTTAATTCTATATATTTTTATGTTTTGTTTTTCTATCTTGTTTATTGTGGGTTTGTTTTTTTTATCTTGAATATGTAATATTTTACTGTTAAATTATTTTATGACCATTTCTTTTCCTCTTTTTGTTAACAGCCTGTGAATCAAGGATGTCATTACGAGAATGAAATGAACCCTCTCAATCATTCCAACCCCAGGTAAGAAAAATACATTAAATATCATTTACCAAGCGCATGTTTTAAATTTATCATGAGGATGTAACACATGTACATTGGCAGAGTCGGGGTGCATATTGCTTCGTATCCTCAACAGGAGACATTATTCCTAATCCCGGAGATGTAGGCTTCCCATTCTACCACTGATGTTCAAACAGGAACATAAAGATAGTGGGTGTAGCAGTCCCTTAAACCCAACCTTATTCTATTGAAATTCCCTCCATTTACCATCATGTGATAGAGCAGTGGTTCCCAACCGCAGTCCTCAACTCTCCCTAACAGGTCAGGATTTATGGATCACCTTGGGGAAATGCAGACTGAATTTTGCAATCACTGAGCAGCAAATCATATCACCTGTGCTGTTCTTCATATATCTGCAAATCTGGCCTGTTAGGGGTACTTGAGGACCTCGGTGGGGAACCACCGTGTTAGAAGGTCGACTTTGTTACTGGGTGGTCTGACCGCCAGTTGTTGAAGAGAAAAGACATGCATGTATCAGCCACATCTTGCTGCACTCCATGTCATCAGCTGCCAACTAACCAGAAATTAATCCCATAAAGCAGGGGTCAAAATTTCCACTCGCCTGCTCGCATTTGGCGAGTGGAAATTAAGGGTGGGCGAGTGGAGATGCACACGCAGGCAGCACGATAAAGTATATCATTCTGCCTGCGCTGCGTATTCCAGTGGCAGACGTTTTTTTTTGTTTTTTTTCGGCCGGCAGAAGCCACTTCCGGCACGTTTACTGTCCGTCACTTTTCAGCCGGCGTGAAGGGACATCCAGCGTGTAGCAGGCAGGTCCGGTAAAAGGGGGGCGGGAGAGGGAATTTGCACCTCCCTGTTGTGGCACTCTGAGGACCAATTGATTCCTCGCACCGGATGTTTCCCATCTCTGGTGTTCATGCTGTACCAGGCGTGCCCTCTGTCTCTCCATGCTACACTCTCACTGACGCTGCTTCGGGGAGACGGGGAGACCGGTTGAACCTCTTACTGATCTCAGAATTTTGCTCGGCGCACTCGCCCGTTTGCTGTACCATGTGAACGGATCACGGGAAACTGCGCGGAGCAAACATCTTGAATCAGTAAGAGGTTCATCCCGTCTCCCCAAAGCAGCATCAGTGAGAGTGTAGCATGGAGAGACAGATGGCACGCCGGGTACAGCATGACCAGAGATGGGAAACATCCGGCGTGAGGAATCAATTGGTCCTCAAAGTGTCACAACAGGGGGGTGTAAATTCCCTCTCCCGTCCCCCTTTTACCGGTGTTACACGCTGGATGTCCCTTCACGCTGCGCTCCTCCTCGTCTGGGCACAGCGTGAAGGAGGACTCAGCGTGCCTCAGCGAGTGAGGGAAGCGGGGATTATCCCCGCCCCCTCACTCTACTACTCGCGATGTCAGGTAAAGGGAGGGGGATGAATTGCAGGGGAGTGGGAGGGGGGTGAAAATTGCAGGGGAGTGGGAAGGGGGTGAAAATTGCAGGGGAGTGGGAGGGGGTGAATTGCAGGGGAGTGGGAGGGGGTGAAAATTGCAGGGGAGTGGGAGGGGGGTGATTTGCAGGGGAATGGGAGGGGGTGAAAATTGCAGGGGAGTGAATTGCAGGGGAGTGGGATGAAAATTGCAGGGGAGTGGGAGGGGGTGAAAATTGCAGGGGAGTGGGAGGGGGTGAATTGCAGGGGAGTGGGAGGGGGTGAAAATTGCAGGGGAGTGGGAGGGGGTTGAAAATTGCAGGGGAGTGGGAGGGGGTTGAAAATTGCAGGGGAGTGGGAGGGGGTGAAAATTGCAGGGGAGTGGGGGGTGAATTGCAGGGGAGTGGGATGAAAATTGCAGGGGAGTGGGATGAAAATTGCAGGGGAGTGGGATGAAAATTGCAGGGGAGTGGGAGGGGGTGAAAATTGCAGGGGAGTGGGAGGGGGTGAAAATTGCAGGGGAGTGGGAGGGGGTGAAAATTGCAGGGGAGGGGGGTGAAAATTGCAGGGGGGATGAAAATTGCAGGGGAGGGGGATGAATTGCAGGGGAGGGGGATGAATTGCAGGGGAGGGGGATGAATTGTGGGGAGAAATGAATTGCAGGGGAGGGGGAGAAATGAATTGCAGGGGAGGGGGAGAAATGAATTGCAGGGGAGGGGGAGAAATGAATTGCAGGGGAAGTGAATTGCAGGAGGAATGAATTGCAGGGGAGGGGGAGAAATGAATTGCAGGGGAGGGGGAGAAATGAATTGCAGGGGAAGTGAATTGCAGGAGGAATGAATTGCAGGGGAGGGGGAGAAATGAATTAAAGGGGGCCCTTGGCAGAACTAAGCTCTCCCGTGAGGGGTCATAATTGGTGAAATGGTAGCGTAGGCGTTTGAGGTTCAGCAAAATTAAATCTATCTATTTATAAAGAAAGATGAGTGATACGGAAGGGGCAAAAAAAAGAAATGGGGATGGAAGTATCGCACACGAATTTTAATGGTTTCATCTGTATTAGCATCCAAGGGGGAAAACTGACTGTGGGGTCTTCTAACTCTTATGATAATCTGGCATACGAACAATTAAAAGAGAGTATTCGGTTCCACTTGATATATCGGATGCATAAACCCCAAATTAATTTGGTCCTAAAAACTGTTGGAGAGGAGTCTGTACTTAATGGAAGATATTACTTGGATCTGATGTCTGGGTATATATGTATCTGGCGTCTGATGTCTGGGTATATATGTATCTGGCGTCTGATGTCTGAGTATACATGTATCTGGCGTCTGATGTCTGAGTATACATGTATCTGGCGTCTCGGTCTGGTTAAAGTTATTTATTTTTGTAACTTTATTCTGAATAAAACCTTTAACAGTGTAATTTCATAAGATAATTTCAGACGGTGTGTTTAGGGGCGGAGTTCAGAGCAGGGTAGGTGGGGCAACTGGTGGCGAGTAACTTGTAAGGTCTGGCTAGTAGCTTGGGACTTGAAATTTTGAGCCCTGCCATAAAGTGTCACACAAGAGGCCATGGTGATAGCACAACCATGTTATCGGCGATGCAAAGTGGACGTGTCACCTCCGCCCCGAAAGCTGTCAACTAGTCTGGACAGCCTTCCAGTGCTTCACTGCGTTGATTCATATAGTTTGAGCTGGAGTCAGTGGTTCCCACTGACTGGACCTCCGGTTCCCCAACCAGGCGAGAATTTAAGGATCACCTTGGGGAAATGCAGACTGAATCCTGCAATCACTGAGCAGCAAATCATATCACCTGTGCTGTGCTTCAGATATCTGCAAACCTGGCCTGTTAGGGGTACTTGAGGACCTCAGTTGGGAACCACTGTGTTAGAAGGTTGACTTTGTTACTGGGTGGTCTGACCACCAGTTGTTGAAGAGAATAAGACGTGCATGTTAGAGGGCATAAACATCTTGCTGCACTCCATGTCATCAGCTGCCAACTAACCAGAAATTAATACCATAGGGTGTCACTCAACGGGCCATGCTGATAGCACAACCATGATGTCGGCTCTTGAAAGTGGGTGTGTCACCTCTGCCCTGAATGCTGTCAATTAGGCTGGACAGCATTCCAATGCTTCACTGCGTTGATTCATATAGTTTGAGCTGGAGTCAGTGGTTCCCACTGACTGGTCCTCCGGTTCCCCAACCAGGCGAGAATTTAAGGATCACCTTGGGGAAATGCAAACTGAATCCTGCAATCACTGAGCAGCAAATCATATCACCTGTGCTATGCTTCAGAAATCTGGCAAACCTGACCTGTTACATGGACTTGAGGACCACGGTTCGGAACCACTGTCTTATATTATTTTCAGTTTGTTTGCATTTTTGTGTAATGTAAATTGTCCCTTTAAACAAACTGGGGCTTCTGTAACATTTTTCTGGTGAAGCATGTGTACGCGTGAAAAAGGACACTGCAGAAAGAACAGTAGCAGACGCAGATACGCCCTCTTTAGTTAATGGAGACCAAACTATGTCAGACTATTCAAGGTCATTTGTGTTATTATAATATCAATGGCTAATTATAATGTGATCAAAGGAATGCAACATAAACTGCGTCTGAGTTCTCCCGCAATGGGTTCTGTGGCCGTCATTTTTTTTCTCCATGCACAGGTCGCGGAACGCCGGACTAAGGTTGCATTCCTGATTTATAATAGATTAAAGGAAATCAATTTATTTTGTGTTTAATCTTTAGTTTATCAACAATGTTGAATGTCACATTATCTTCAAAGAACACTTCAAAACGTCTACTTCCTTTTCCATTCTCCCTCCCTCCGCAGCAGCTGCCATTATCTGTAATTAGCTGAGATCATGCAGTTATTAGCTGGCCATTATAAAAACTAACCACTAAATAAATCGCTAAATGTCGGCATGAATACAGCAATAAAAAAATATCTTCTCACCGTTACAACTTTCTAAAATATAAGAGGATTTAGTGATCTATTAGAACATCGTGGTGCTATAAAACGCAAGCATATTTTGTTGGCCTGAACAATAAGTAATTTACATGGCACAATAAACCGCTGAAATGTGTTTATTTAATGTCTATTCACCCCCCCAACCGCTTTTCTGGACCCACGAACACACCCCATGGTGGAGGCCCTGACTATATCTTCAAATTTGAGGCAATATCCATCTCTTGATGAGACATCACAGGGAAAGAGAAACAGTCCGATGGTTATTTCGAGAGGTTACATGGATATGGTGGGTCTAAAATTCTATGCTATGTTTCAATAGAGCTTCTCTTTATGATCTGCGTGTCCAGAGGTGTGTTTCAACTCCCAGTGCAAGGGTCAGCCCGTATGCCTGCCTGTATTGGTCTATTGGAGTTTTAAATGCACTTCCACTGGCCATTTGGTCCAAAAGGATGCCCTACAGAGCATGTCATGTTCTGATCAGGAGATCAGAGTCTAAGAGGACACCGAGGCAACGGGCCTGAGAGGTAGAAGTTATGGTGGTGCTATTTACCTGAATGGAAATGGGTGCAGGAATGTTGGGTCTAGAGGGAGGGAAGACGAGAAGTTCAGTTTTAAAGAGGTTGACTTTAGGAAACAAGAAGACATCCAGTGGGAGAAAGCCGATAGGCAGGCAGTAACAGGTCCAACACAGGAGGAGAGAGATTGGGAGAGGAAAGTTAGATTTGGGTGTTTTCAGCATAGAGATGATATTGGAAACCATAGGAAGAGTTGAGGTTGCCAAGAAAGGCGGTATAGATTGTGAAGAGTAGGGGACCCAGGACAGAGCCTTGATGTATCCCAACTGAGAGAGGAACCGGGCGTGAAGAGACACCAGTGAAGGAGACACTGTAGGAGCGAAGAGAAGTATAGGAAGAGAACCAGGAGAGAGCGGTGTCACTGAGGCCAAGTTGATGCAGCGTGAGGAGTAGGAGAGAGTGGTCAACAGTGTCAAATGCAGCGGAAAAAGTCATTAAGAATAAGCAGGGAGACGTGACCTTTGGTTATAGCAGCAACTAAATCATTAGTCACCTTGGTCAGAGGAGTCTCCGTAGAGTGCTGGGAGCGAAAGCCAGATTGGTGTGGGTCTCACCTTGGGTGAAAAGAATAGCCATAAGCTATGGGCCTTTGCCAAGCTTGTATACGCTGAAAGAGGACAAAATGCATGAAAACCTCCTTAATCTACCAAGAACAAAGTAATCCACATGTGCAATAACTTCTGGTGAGGTTCATAGATCCCAAACTGTCAATAGCAATAATAAATCTGGACACAAACCCCAACCTGGAACTGCCCCGCCAGATGTAGAATCTGCAGAAGCGGTTCATGAAGCTATTACGGAGTATATACAAGAGGATGCAAAGTATGAAATGGATAAAATGTACACTTTTGCAGTACAATATGCTTTATAATGTTTCCTGTCTGTCTATGACATTTGTACTTTATTGTAAAATGAGAACTGACGTGTTTATATGTGTATTTGTATATATATGCTTTTTAATATAATACTGTTCCCTGGAAACCTTCAGTAAGTCGGAAGAATTTCAATTCAGCTCCTTAATAGTAACATTAGCATGTTTTCGAGTCTTGGAGGTCAAATAACTTGCACTTCAGATACAATAATCTCCATGTTTGTACCTTGCAAGTAAGCATTTTCTTGAACAAAATGAATGAGTTCTCATTTCTGAACATAATTGCAAGGGCAACTTAGCACCGAGAACCGTAACAAGACGGGAATTTATGCATCAAATCGGGATATATTTTATATTGTTGTAAATTTGGCCACTGGGCAAAAGCAGTCAGCACAAAACAGCCTTGGGCTAAGCCAGCAGAACTTCTATTTATATTAAAAAAAAAAAGCAGTTTACAGTATCCGTGCATTTATCTAGATCAGAGGGAGTGCTCTTACACTTTTTTTTTCCCTGGGCAAATGTCGTATATCTATGTTATACAGGAATTATTGAAGTGTATGTTTCTGAAGAGAAAAGTCTCCTGCGATATAAAGGATAGCGATGTCCTCAATTCCCAGTAAGGAATGCTGTTTTCTGTTCAAAAAAAGAAAGAATATCGTGGCGCAAGGATCACATGGCTTAAATTTATTATAACTTTCTTGTCAAGCGAGAACTGAACTACAAAAGCTCAAAAAAAATTACATTTCTTGAAGACTTTCCATTGAATCTCACATTGATTGTGAGGTGTTAGTCAACATGTAGTGGCACTGTATAAAGTTTAATGTGACCCTATCATGCAGGGCTGGTGCTCCAACTAGGCAAGCTAGGCAACTGCTTAGGGCGCATTGTTACCTATGGGCGCAGCGGGCCCCAACCCGTGTTTCATTATTATAGCCGTACCTCATTGTGCGGCTCGTGTAGCCGGCAGTGGCTGCTCGCAAAGCCGACATTGTGATGCGCAGGAGCCACCAGATGACGTGTGGGCGTCAACAGAGGCAGATTAAAGAAAAAAAGAGGAGAGAGAAAGGCACAAAAGAAAGAGAAAGTGAAAAAAAGGAAGCAGAGGAAAGAAAGAGGCACAGACCAATCCCGGGCCTGATAAGTGGAGGGGTAAGATGGGCACTGAACGACCGTGTGCGGACCCAGTGCACAGTGTGTGTGTCCCCATACACCGTGTGTGCCTCGCCGTGCGCACAGTGTGTGTGTGTGTTCCCCACCCGCATTTCGACGGTCAACTATTTTTCTGGGGGGGGGGGCGCAAGTAGCTGATCTAGCCTATGGCTCAAAATAGTCTAGCACCGGCCCTGCTATCATGCATACCAGAATTACATCACCATCAGCCTGAGCCTTTTTCATCCATACTCATTATATAATGCCTTTCCAGCACAATGACGACACAATGTCATCTTTGCCAGGACCACAGCAGTCATACACTGACTTATGAAGGCCAAGGAACCATCTAAAAGCCTTTTCTTCAGTTCTCCAATGGCTGGTAGACCTCTGGTTGCACCTCCATCCTCTTATGACTGCGTTTATCACTCCTAGTTTCAGACTTAGTGAAAACTAAGTATTTTTATTGATCAACTTCTTCCCAGAAGGTATATAGTTCTTACCCCATCCACGATTCCATTCCCCACATGAAATGAATATACACAGGGCCATATCCTTGTGTTGTCACAAAAAGGGAGACCGTAAGTGAAAAAACTGAAAATTGGGCAAGCCTATTTTCCTTAGTGTCCCCCTTATACCGCACCTGGTTTAGTAGTGACTGGTTACAGAATGAAGTGATGGTGCAGCCTGATACTTATAGCTCATTGCCATATGTATTGACCCATAGGACTCCATGGAGCTCAGCGCACACTGGGAACTATTTGTAACAAGTCTCCCACTGCTTGCGATAGTGTAAGTGGCGTATCACGCTGCCCTCCCCACCATGGGATGAAAGGTGAGTAAGAGTTTTTTAAGGGGTTTATTTTAGTGTATAAAGTGATTTTGCAAAGGCAAAATCACTTAACACCAGGTTTTAGGAGTAGGTATTTCTTTCAGAAATATTGGCTC
Source organism: Leptobrachium leishanense (assembly GCA_009667805.1). Taxonomy (NCBI): domain Eukaryota; kingdom Metazoa; phylum Chordata; class Amphibia; order Anura; family Megophryidae; genus Leptobrachium; species Leptobrachium leishanense. The sequence goes on from CM019070.1 coordinate 138,781,480, forward strand.
CAAGATAGAAGAACGAGCTACCATGGAATATATCATTCTAATAGACCCAGGTGCAAATTAACACCTCCTACACAAAGTATAGGATACGGAAATTTACAGTAGAGACATGCCATGCCGAAGCTGCAAGCACAGCTTGTGGTACCAGCGGAATAGTTGTTCCTGCCATTAAGATATCGCTGGAGACATTATGGGCTCAATTTCATAGCTGGTGCTAATGTAGCGTTTCGATATGCAATCGTTGGCGCCTGTGCTTTTTTTCTGGAAAAATTGGTGGGGGTACTCTCACGCCCAGGGAAAAACAGTGATTATTATGACTGTTTTTTGTGTCCTAATAAATACTCCTTTATTAACCCTTTAAGGACAGAGGCAATTTTACAAGTCATTCTTACTTTGTGCACCAGACAGCAGATAATGTGGCGATTCTAAGAGCAATACCAGCCTTTTGGGTGCAGGGCAAGGGGGCAACACCAGACTGCAACAAGAACACAGATGCAGACTTTGACACAGCAGCCTGTTTAAAGACAAATACATACATTTACACACACAGCCATACGTTTACATACATAACCATATATCCCCTACACCCCGGGGTTATGTAAAACTAAAACTCACAGTACTGTGCAGTTTGTGCAAGCATATCAGAATCCACAGCAATAAAACCCCCAGCAAAGTGCAGTGTGTGTGAGCATATCAGAATCCACAGCAATAAAAACCCCAGCTATGTGCAGTGTGTGTGAGCATATCCAAATGCACAGCAATAAAACTCCCAGCAATGTGCAGTGTGTGAGCATATCCGAATCCACAGCAATAAAATCCCCAGCAATTTGCAGTGTATGTGAGCATATCAGAATCTGCAGCAATAAAACCCCCAGAAAAGTTCAGTGAGTGTGAGCATATCCGAATCCACAGCAATAAAACTCTCAAAGGCAGTGAATATGAACACACAGGCACAATTATTTATTACATATTTACCGGCCTCCATCCGTGGTAGGGCTGTTTCTCTAATGGGTGTGGGGAACCCAGAGACAGAGTCTGCACTCGACAGCAGGGAGTTCTTCCAGGCCGCGGTAGGATTGCGACTGTGCTGTGCATCAGCAGCCATCTGGGCAGCAGCGAAATGCAAGGACGGGGTCCGCGTTGATGAAAGGGCAGGCGTCTGCGTGTGTGCAGGTCACGCAGTCCAGCCAGCAGGTGGTACGGAGTCTCAGTACCACCTGACTGGCCGGATCGCGTGACCTGAACATGCACGCACACAGCCGCCCGCCCTTTCCTCAATGTGGCTCTCACTTAGTATGCCACTGGTCCCGGCGGCCAGTCGCATGACTGGGATGGAGGGAGGCAGCCATCCCAGCATCTCCTCCCCACTTGCCAATCACACAGGGAGTGAGTGCCACCCTGTTTCTGCTCTCTTCCCCCCTATTTTTTTTAAAAATGCCGGTAGGTGCCAGTACTCAGCCGGTAAGTGCTGGTACTCAGTACCGGCACGTACCGGCTGAAAAAACCACTGGTTAGCGCTACTAGAAGTTTAACGTTTGGCATTCATATTACATTCCTGACACTACACTGGGGTGAAATCCTTTTGCTAGTGCGAGCTTTCTGTACTTTCCGCATCCTATATCTAACATGGGGAGCGCAAACACTCCTTTCGATAATGAGGTATTACAAATGGCGGAAATGCGGAGAGCAAAAAGTTAGCACCTCCTAAAAGCCGGTGTTAAATGATTCTGCAATTGTAAAAATCATTTAACACCCCCTAAACCCCTGCTAATAAATCCCATACTCACCTCTCATTCTACGGTGAGTAGGGTAGCCTGATCCGCCATTTTTTCTGACCATGAGCAGAGTGAGACTGGGAACAAATGGTTTCTCCTCTGCGCACTGTGCGATCTCAAGAGAGCCCAGAAGCGCAACCCTCCATGGTGTCCTATGAAGCCAGTGCACTGGAGGAGAATGTGAACCCAGAGATTTTCAGCCACAGGGGTGATTGAAAGGTCTTTAAAAATAATAGCATTAATAATGAATGTGTTTTTTTATATGCGGCAGGAGCTGGTCATAGCACCTAATGGAAGCATCTTATTATCGACAACATGACTGTGATTAAATGGGTACTGGGAAGCATCATGCAAAGGATAACACTGCTTCTGCTAATTCCTTCATGCAATTTATTTGCTTAGTTAATCGAGTGCTGAAGACATAAATCAAACCAACTTAATGGGTCTCTATAAGTGGCCTTCCACTCATTGAATTTATCTTTTAACTGCAGAAGAAAAACACCCGTCTGAGAGAATTGTCCTCATTCAGAGACACTTTTTTTTAACTCATTAAAGCAAATCAAAACATATATTAAATGTAGTGCTGTTTATGGGGTTAAGTTTTGAGCACAGACAAAAGTTTGTACTTTTATTGATACACCTTGTTCTTCTTCGATACAATAAGTATCTACGTATTCGTTGTCATATGACTGTGCAGTCATGTACGCATTCAACGTGTATTCCCTCATGTGTTCAAAGTGTATACAAGTGTAGGGCCTATTCCAATCTTGCCATTTAAAGAGTTATTCAGAAAGTAGCGTTCTTGCCACCGAATTGCATCGAACGGTGAATTTCAACGTACATTGCAATTTGTTGGCAGTTCATCTATTCACTGAACTCTAAATTCGTCAAATGCTGGCGAATTGACAGCGGAATACCTGCAGTTTGCGCAGATCGCAGTAGTTCGGCGATCTTCGGCAGCAGTGAAATTGTCCAATAGAGAAGTAATGGTTAATCTATTCACAGAATACTGAACTGCACTGAAATGTCAGTGAAATGCCCTGATTTTTTGTGATTCAGCTCCATGGGTTTAACCCCTTAACGCCGCAGGACGTACATTTACGTCCTGCATTAGGCGGGCTTTGCCGCCGCAGGACGTAAATGTACGTCCTCGGCGTTTAGAGCCCCCCCGGGAGATACTCACCTTCTCCGGTCGCTTCCCACGCTGTTATGACTCCCCCGGAGTCAGATCAGTGTGATCCCTCCTCCGGCGTTGTGACGTCATCGCGCCGGTGGCGCGATGACGTCAGTTTCAGGCGTCCCCCCCCGCCGGAGCAGGGGAAGCGCCTGGAGGGGAGGGGAGGGATCCTTCGGATCCCTCTATCTCCCGATCGCTTGGTCCCCGGCGGCTGTGGCCAGCATCGCTGGAAGGGTCACAGCCTGACCTTTCCAGCGATGTATGGGGGGTTAACCCCTTAGCTGCCAGGTCGCGACCGGGCACTAATTTGTGCCCGATCGCGGCCTATTTCCGGTGGGGGCCGCCATCTTGGATGGCAGCCCCCACCTCTGGGTCACCCCCCGGTCAACTGACGTCAGTTAACCGGGGAACCCCCTAGCTGCATGGAAATCCCTTACAGGAGATAGGGGGGTTCTTTGAACCCCTTTATCTCCTGATCGGTGGCAGCTAGGGGGTCATGTATGATATTGCTGGAAAGGCCAGAGCATGGCCTTTCCAATGATATCAAACATGACCATGGTAAAAGTGAAATAAAAGTGTAAAAAAAGTAAAAATAAAAATAATAAAAAAATAATAATAAAATAATAAATATAATAATAAAAAAAATTTTTGTTTTTTTTAATGCAGCACTATTGTTCACATTTCAATTATAATGTGAACAATGATGCTTCACTAATGATTTTTTTTTTTGGGGGGTTTAGCCAAAATCACGCAATTTCTCCCCAAAAAAAAAATGGGTTCACCGTTCTAATTTTTTTAACAAATCTACCCAATAGAATATGACCGCAGAGCCTCGGATAATAAAATTAAAAAAAAAAAACACTTTACACACTGTGGAAGATTGAAATTTTATTGAAAATTCAATTTTTTTTACATTTTTTTGTTATAGCATTTTGGCAGGGCATGACATATACATATAATAATGATATATTATTAATCTGCCGAGTCTGCCGGAAAGAACGATATATAATTTGTCTGGGTGGTATAAGAATACGTGACTTAAAAATGGTCAAAATGAGCTCAGCAAACTTCTACTTCCGAAACAGCGCCGAAGTTGTAAAATTACTCCCGTCCTTAAGGGGTTAAACAGGCGAATCCCATAGGATTCATTTTAAAAAAATACTTTATTTTTATGCAACTGTTAATTTTCATTTTCAGCAAACCATCTTTTTATTCATTTATTTTTTGGAACACCTTTATATATTTTGTATATTTTTTTTAAGACAAAATTTTCGAATCCCAATTTTTTTTAAAAGGTATTTTTTTTATTCTGTAACAGACTTTTTATTATTTTTTAACCACTTTGCTTAGCGCGTCCTCCCTTCGCAGACAGCGATCGTCTGGATTCCGGCCGATCGCTGTGCCCCGCGGTGAAGGCTGACATCCTTGATGTCAGCCCGGCACTCTGGGACCGCCGCGGGCACAATAGATGTCATTGCGGCGGCGCAATGACATCTATTTCAGGTGCCCCCCCCGCGTGTGCGGAGGAGGTGCCTGAAAGGGAGGGGGGGGGAGGTCCTTCGGACCTCTCTCCCTCCCGATCGCCGGGGGCCTGAGCTTAATGTCAGGCACCGTTTGGAAGGGCACAGCCTGCCCTTCCAAACAGTACCTGGCATTAACCCCATGGGGGTCGGATCACGATTCGGCGCTGAAAAGCGCCGGTTCGTGATCCTTTCCTGGAACTGGCTGACATCTTGGATGTCAGCCAAGCCTCTGGGAACTCCCCCTGAGGACTGGCGTCATTGTGCATAGCACGATGACGCCGGTCCTGGAGTTAACCCCTAGCTGCCAGCAATGGTGGAGATAGGGGGTTAATTGGAACCCCCTATCTCCCGATCCGTGGCAGCTAGGGGTTAATGTTTGATATCGTTGGACCGGCCAGAGCATGACCATGTAAAAAGTTTAGTAAAAAAAATAAAAATAAAAAATGAAAATAAAAAAATATAAAAAAATAAAAAACTTGTTTATTTTTTTATTGTTTTGTTAATGCACCAATATTGTTCCCATTTAATTTAGAATGTGAACAATGATGCTGCGCTAACAATGTTTGTATGGGTGCGTTTTTTAAAAATAGCCAAATTTTCCCCCACAAAAAATGTAACGAGACACCATTTCTATTTTTTTTAACAAGCGCACCCCATAGAAAATATAACCGCAAACAATCGCATGTTAAAATGTGAAAAAAAAACACTTTACACGTTGTAAATTATTGAAAATTCTAATTTTATTGCATATTTTGTTATAATATGCAGACAGGACATAATGTATACATATAATAATGACATATTATTAATCTGCCGAGTCTGCCGGAAAGAACGATATATAATATGTCTGGGTCATATAATAAAAAAAGCTTCAAAACGCGGTTAAACATGATGAGCAAAACCGGTAAAAATTACCTCCGCACACAGGCGGGAAATGCCTCAGCAGCGAAAGGGTTAAAAGACCTTTTTATTATTTAGACACATGTTAATACATTTTTATTGGTTTAACTCCTTCCCTATCAAGTGATTTTCCAAAAAAACATTGTCAGAAACCAACTGAAGCAACCCCAGATCATATCAGGCTTGTACAGTAGGTGGTGACTGTTTTCTGGCCGGGCACTGTGTAAATAAACCACAAACTATGCATAGTAATTTAAAAAAAAACTACCCACAACCCATCCTGTGTCACCTTTTGATGTATGAAGAGGGTGAGGCTTTACAGTTTGGCTTCTCTAAACTGGATTTGTCTGATGTGCCTTAGAATGGAAGGGGCAGATTACAGATACGCCCCAGGTTCTTGACATGCTCAGTTGCTCTCCACAGCATCTCCAGGACACCATCAGTAAAGAAGAGACCCTGCTAGACTGCTGTTATGGAAACAAAAAGAAAGATATAAAAAGTGTTCAGTGTGAGATTCAAAGTACTATATGGCAGTGTCATCGGGAGCACCAGCTCTAGACGAGCACACCTCAACGTAGACAAAGTAAAGCCATGTCTCTTTCATGTCTTCCAACATGGGCTCAATGGAGTGACAATGGTGAGACAGAGGCACAATGAGTGTGAGGAAGATGGAACAGGGGGTAGGTTTGTGGGATGGAGAATTGGCACACCATGGGATTGAGGGGTAGGGTTAGAGACGCAATGGAGTTGAGAGAAATGGGACTGAGCCACCTGAAAATTCTCAGCTTCAGGCTCAGGAAGCTCCAAATCTGGCATCCAGGTTACTGATGGCCAAAGCTGGCACCATGTTTTCAGACATATTTTCAATATGGCTGATTTGTCATTTCCTTTTAATTCTCCACGATTTCCAGTTTAGTAAATAAACTTCACTTTGTGTTTGTACAGTATTTATTTTCTAACAGCAAGTGTTTCACAGTTTCAGTTTTTTTTTCCCCTCAAAAATAAACAAATGCAAAAACACAATAGCACAAAATAATGAAAAAAATGAACAGCTGCGTTCTTTCTTCCTTTTTTTTTTTTTTATGCCCACTCACTCCTCTGGGTAATACGAAGAACAAAAGGGGGGTAAAGTGCAGAGATTACAAACTCCGTTCCCCATTGTGTCCCTTCAGTGAAAAACCCTTCTTAATTTCACCAAGTCGCTCTGTGGGGGAGATCTCAGAATTGCAGACTCTATTCAAAGCGATTCACGTAAATAGCTGTTAACATGTAATTTCAGCTTTTCATACTTTCTCAAGTTTCCATTTCTTCGTCGTGCTCGCTTCAGTAAATGCATGGCTGGAAAGTGCTTTTTTTTTCGTAAACAACATATAGATTTTTTGCATAATGGAAAACTTTGTGTTTTAGCTCGTGATACTCATTTCAGTAAACACGTCTTTGTTACACTTGTTTACTGAAGAATGTAATGTTTATTCAATATTATTTTGCGCTGCAAGCTTTAAATTTAATGGCAAAGTTTGAGGGATCAGAAAACTCTGAACAAATTGTTGGTGTGTTTTAGCAACATTAACCCCTTTACTACCAAGAGAGTGTTCATAAACCACTGGCAGGACCGGATGGTTTTATGGAAAATCTTTTTTCAAAATACTTGTAATTCTCATAGATTATAAATTCTCATAGATTATAAATTGGGAACAGGGTCCCCCTGAATCAGGTCATCACCCATGTGTGATATTCCAATGTATCAATCCCTTGTACACTGATCTTGTAAAACTCTGCAGAATTTTGTGGCGCTATATAAATAAAGGATATAATAATAATATTTATCTCACGCCTTGCTTTCTGTCTGTTCCTCTGTTATGTACGGCATGTGCCCGGCCCAATAAATAAATAAAAGACATGCCAAAAAGTACTAATCTGCACCGGATAGGATGCCATTCATCTCAACAAAGCACATATGATTGATTCGGCAGAGCGCTTACATTTTGTTTTTAAAACTTGGCATCTGTGAAGGAAGCCAAGGTAAAGAAAAATGTAAATCACGATTTGTTCCATTACGTCTAAACTCCGTATATAATTTTAGTAGACAACACAATGAATCATCTTACAACTTATAGATTTTCCAGATATCTGGGCTGAGGAATTGATTCTAGCGGGCAATCAGTGTGCGTGATGCAGTAAAACAGTTCTATGGCCTTGGAGGGTCTTTACGAAAATCCTATTTTTTTTTATTATTTTTTTCTGTAACTATGGTAAACATAGCAGTAACTGCCATCGGATTGGAGTATTTCCCACTGGAGTTCTGGATGTCTTCTTGTAATAAAACCACAATTATATTAACAGAGAAAAACCCCCACCAAAATATTCTCTTCTACAACCGATTAGAACCTCTGATACTATAGGGGTTATTCAGATAGCATCGAAATGTCACCAACATTTCGGTGCTCTCTCATTCCAAGCACTTCGGGGAATCAAATGCGGTGAATTCAGCATTCACCACAGGGTCCCTGGAGTGCAGGGAACAGACCCGAAAATCCACAGCAAAACCGTCTAACAATCGCCAGAAACCGCCGCGTGTACGATCTGAAATTCTGGGTTGGTCCGATAACTGCCGATAAAATCCCGAATGCACCCGACGATCTGCTGCAAACCCGCCGAACGCATCTGAAAAAAGCCAACTATCCACCGAACACAGCGCCGACCACCCGCCAGAAAAAGCAGACGAACGGGGTAAAAAACAAACAAAACGATTGAAAGTGTCAAAATTTAAATGCTGTTTGCAAAACAACTATTGAATGAAAATGTCTGTAATTTATATATAAGGTCCTATGAATGATAATAAAAAGGTCTGTTAAAGAACAAACGCCATTAAAAAAACTGACCCAAGAAATGCCTAAAAGACCCTAAAAAATCTATAAATAAAGAGAACTTTTGCTGCAGATTAAAAGAATAAACGGTTTAATGGATATTGGATAAAAACAGGAATATTTTTAACATTGAAACCGATAGGATTCACCTGAATAAACCTGCCGAATGAAACCACCGATTATCAGGGCATTTTTCTGAAATTGTATTGCTGTCCGGTGTTCTCTGAATAGATTAACCAATACTTCTGTATGGAGATTTCACTGCCGCCGAACAGGCACCATATTTGCTGGCAATTCGGCAAAAGCGAACTGCCTGCATTCTGACGAGCCGAACGGCTTTGAAAGTGCACCGTACGAGGAAATTCACTGTACGTTATCAATTTCGGGGTCAGATCGGCTCTCTCTGAATAACCCTGTATGTTTGGCTTAAAATATGGGCTGTGCATCTCTTATAGCTGCTATGGCAGCAGTTACCATGAGAACGGATACCCAGAAAAACATCCTTGTGGGTACAGGGTCTATTTTAGCATTTGTGTAGATGATCACATTGATGCTATAGAATAACACATATTATTAAATACAATGGGTCTTGCAGCGCTCCCCTGTAAAATACTGTCATTCTATGCGAGAAATATCTTTGCAGATGTGCATCATCTGGAGGAAAGTGGTGTTTTGTAACGTTTAAACACAGGCCGGGAGGATGTATGATGGAGATTAAGCAGATGCCTGTCATCATGTGTATTATTCCAAGGACAAGGATAACACATCTATTCACCATGGCAGTGTGAAAATGTGTACTGCGGGCAACATTCATTTATTGGTTTGAAGGAAATTCAGCTGAAAAAAAGGCCTGAATCTTAATGTATTTTTCACAAATAATGCCTATTTGGGGGTTTGTTTAACAAATCAGGGAATTGACCTTACAGGTTTATCACTCCTCAACAGAATTAAAAAAAAAAACACAATGTTTTCGATGATTGGCATGCAGCTCCCATCACTAACCCCCTGCCGCATCCACGCCCTTTCCTTCGTTCCTCCTGGCACAATGATCACATACCGTACCTACATATAGTAATATAGTTTGAAAGAGAAACTCTAGTGCAGGAGTGATCAACCTCTTTGAAGTCGAAGGCCACTTTGAAATTTTCAGTGCAGGTCGTAGGCCATACAATAGCGAATTTTTATAGAACATGGCGGCAATGACAGGAATTAAAAATTTGGTTAATGAGAACACAGGCTGTGCCTATTTTTTTATTAATAATTAGGGGCTACTTTTGTGATAGCTCTTTGGAGGCATTATTGCAGTAATTTTTGTCCTCAATTTTTAATTTGAGTGCGTCATTCAAGAAAAACATCTGTTCACATAAGTATGTGCTTCACTGTGTTCCCACATACCATATCCTTATTTCATTCTACACCCCCATTTCATTCTACACCCTCGTTTCATTTTATGTCCTCATTTCATTCTATGCCTTCATTTCATTCTGCACCCTCATTTAATTTTATGTCCTCATTTCATTCTGTGACCTCATTTCATTATATGCCCCATTTCATTTTATACCCTCATTTCATTCTGTGCCCCCTTTTAATTTTATGCTGCCCTCATGTCATGCTATTCTCTCTTTTCATGCTATGCCATTTCATTTTATACCCTCATTTCATTCTGTGCCCCCTTTTAATTTTATGCTGCCCTCGTGTCATGCTATTCTCTCATTTCATGCTATGCCATTTAATTTTATACCCGCATTTCATTCTATGCCCCAATTTCATTTTAAACCCTCAATTCATTGTATGCCTTCATTTCATTCTGTGTCCTCATTTCATTTGTTGCATATAATGTAGTGAGGGCCCTATTTCATTTTATACCGTCATTTCATTCTGTGCCCCTTTTTAATTGTATGCCCTCATTTCATGCTAATCTCTCATTTCATGCGATTCCCATTTCACTTTATAACCTCATTTCATTCTATGCCCTCATTTCATTCTATGCCCTCATTTCATTCTATGCCCTCATTTCATTCTATGCCCTCATTTCATTTTATGCCCTCATTTCATTCTATTCCCTCATTTCTTTTTATGTCCTCATTTCATTATATGCCCTCATTTCATTATATGCCCTCATTTCATTATATGCCCTCATATCATTGTATGCCCTCATTTCATTCTGTGACCTCATTTCATTCTGTGTCCTCATTTCATTTTATGCCCTCATTTCATTCTACACCCTCATTTCTTTTTATGTCCTCATTTCAATCTATGCTCTCATATCATTTTATGCCCTCAATTCATTCTATGCTCCATTTCATTTTATATCCTCATTTCATACTGTGCCCCCTTTTAATGTTATGCCCTCATTTCATGCTATTCTCTCATTTCATGCTATGCCCCAATTTCATTTTATATCCTCATTTGATTTTATGTCCTCATTTCATTCTACACTTCAGATCATAGTTTTATATTTTACTCCTGACCTTCACTCATCTGTACTCCGCTGATTCTTTCACTTTCACCACTCTACGCAGTGATCCTCCTTGCCACCAGTCAAGCCCCAACTTACATTGGACACTCTTGAGCTCAATCAATTCCATCAATCAACCCTCTGCCAGCTCCAGAAATACAGTATCAAATGTTCACTCCAAGCTAAAATTTTGATCCCTGACTATATATTTAATTGAGTTCTAGGGCTAAATGGAAGGTTCCAGTGCTCCATAAGGGGCCGTGGGAAATTGATTGAGCACCCGTGCTCTAGTCCATCTTGTTTAACTTTTCCTAGATCCAAGAGACAATAAATATTCTGCTTTTTTTTATGAAAGAAAGTGCAAATCTCAGATGTTTGTTATCCTGTAGCTGCCTAAAATAAATCCTGGCAGTCATTGTAGTGCAGATTGTTTCCTTCATATATTTTTCATCCCTCTAAGTGCAGATAACAGGACTGCACAAGGTAATGCCGAGAGTCAGGATAGTGTGCTTGAGAGCATCACAACATGGATGTGCTATTTTTTTTTTTTTTGCTCAAATGTTACTGCTACCAAAAGAAATCTCTAATGGGACACACTGTAAATGAAGATATTATGTATTAAGGATGGAACGAATCTGTCACATTGACAGATTGTGTAGCAAGAAACAGATTAACAGATTACTCATAGTCAAAATGCAGCCGCCTGTGAAAAATGTGCAGGAAATGATAAGTGTCGGTTTGTGCTGATTTAATGATATTTCTCAAACCATAACAGCAATATATGCACATAGCGGCATGTACCGAGAGACTTCTTTTCTTTCTTCTCTTTTTTTTTTGTGTTTTGTTGTTTTAAGAGATAGACAGCTCAGTGAGGTCACTCCATATCTTCACCTGGGTACCCAAATTTAGAGATTTTGAGCTGTGAAAAATTAAGGATGTCATCACATCCTTTCATTTTATAAAAGGAGGTGCTAATTGTTCATAATAAGCCGTCATCAGAAATAGCTGCCTTTCATATTCCAGCAATAAAAGTGCCAATTAGTTTTGATGCGAAGGTGTTGATTCTTATGGGTCACCGTCAGTTTGCCCGAATACATAGTAGATATGCAGGGAGATTTTAAGAAAAGCAAATATTTTAGAAGCAATTATTTCATCTTCTTCAAAGAGGAAATAAAACAAGACGCACTGAGAATATCACCGAACGTTTTTTGAAAACAGTTTATCTTTTGCTGTATTTAGCTTTCAGTGTAACCATTTTATAAATCCACATCATTTTATATACATGTATATAACAGAACACATCAATACCACTTAACCAAGTACCTCCACGTTAACCCCTTCAATGGTTAATCTATTCAGACAGCACTGAACAGCAGTGAAAAGTTGCCGAAGTGCCCTGCTGTTTGGTGTTTTCATTCGGTAGGTTTATTCAAGCAAACCCCATAGTCTTCAATGTTAAAAATATTCCCGTTTTTATACAATATCTAATAAACCGTTTATTATTTTTATCTGCAGTAAATAGTCTATTTATAATTTTTTTAGGATCTTTTAGGCATTTTTGGGGATTTTTGTTTTACCAATTCTTTTTCCGAAAAAATCCTTTTTTTTTTTTCTTTTAATTTTTCTGTAACAGCCCTTTTTATTATCATTCATTGGATCTTATATGTAAATTCCAGGCATTTTCGTTCAGTAGTTGTTTTGCAAACAGCGTTTCAATTTTGACACTTTCAAGCATACTTTTTTTTTTCTACCCCGTTCGTCAGCTTGTCGGCTTTTTTCGGCGGCATCTTCCAGACATGTTCGGCCTGTTGTTGCGGCGATTTGAGTGATCCGATACCTTGGATGGTATCAGATGCGTTTTTTCTGCGTTTTTGTTCGGCGGCTTTTTGGCGACTTTACCCTGCACTCCGGGGACCCTGCGGTGAATGCTGAATACACCGCAGGGTGGGGAACTTTGATTCCCCAAAGTGCAAGGAACGAGAGAGCCCTGAAATGTCGGCGACATTTCGGTGCTCTATGAATAACCCCTCAAGTTCAAATATACTCGATCTGCTACGCACCTGCTGTTGCCCAGATATTGGACTATTCCAGCTAGTGTAGCGTCTCAATATGTAATCAATAGCGCTAGACTAAGTAAGTGTAACATCTGGCATCGATATTCCATAGTTAACGCCAAAATTGATTTAGGTAAACTAAAAAAATGGTCGGAGTTGTGGCAATTGAGTTTTAATGTGGATAAGTGCAAGATAATGCACCTGGGACGTAAAAACCCAAGGGCTGAATATAGAATATTTGATACAGTCCTAACCTCAACATCTGAGGGTTGGGATTTAGGGGTTATTATTTCAGAGCATCTAAGGGTAAGTAGTCAATGTAATAGAGCAGCAGGAAATGCTGGCAGAATGCTTGGTTGTGTAGGGAGAGGTATTAGCAGTAGGAAAAGGGAAGTGCTCATGCCACTGTACAGAGCACTGGTGAGACCTCACTTGGAGTACTGTGTGCAGTACTGGAGACCGTATCTCCAGAAGGATATAGACCTCTTAGAGAGAGTTCAGAGAAGGGCTACTAAAATGGTGTACGGCTTGAAGGAGAAAAGTTACCAGGAAAGGCTTAATGATCTTAACATGTACAGCTTGGAAAAAAGACGAGACAGAGGAGATATGATAGAAACATTTAAATACGTAAAGGGAATCCACAAGGTAGAGGAAGGGAGTATATTTAAAAGGAAACAAAATAGCAAAACAAGAGGACATAGTCTTAGATTAGAGGGGCAAAGGTTTAAAAGTAACATCAGGAAGCATTATTTTACTGAGAGGGTGGTGGATACATGGAACAGTCTTCCAGTAGAAGTGGTAGAGGCCAAAACAGTAATTGAATTTAAGCAAGCATGGGATAGGCATAAGGCTATCCTAAACAAAAGATAAATCCAGGTAAAGTATCCATGTAATTGGGCAGACTAGATGGGCCGAAAGGTTCTTATCTGCCGACATTTTTCTATGTTTCTATGTTTCTAAAATTGGTGTGAAAAAATCTTGCGCCTCGCAGCTTGAGCGAGCTTACATTAGCATCTCCTATACCTAACATGGGGAGCGCAATAATTTACCGTATCGACAAGTTAGGAATTACAAAGGGCTCGTACAATTTACCGTTGGGGGGCGAAATGAAATTTTTTAACTCCTCCTAAAAGCTGGTGTTAAATAATTCTGCAAATGAAAAATCATTTAACACGCTCCAAACCTTATCCCCAAAGTCTCATACTCTCCTCTTATCCCACGACGAAAAGTGTAGCCAAAACCACCACTTCTCACCGGGAGCAGAGTGAGACTTGGAACAAAAGGTTCCTAGTCTCCTCCGCAATCACTCCGCAGCGCTAAAGCACAGAGCTCGCAGCCCGGACGTGCGACACTCCATAGAGTCCAACAGACTCCAGGAGCTGATACTAGCGGTGACGCTGAAGCGCTACTGCGGGTATCAGGGATGTTAGCGCTGCGTTCCAGGACAAGGTGCTGAGACACCACCTTCCCCGAAGTACGACATTAACATGGAGACGATAAGGGAAAATCTGCAAGCGAGCATTATCCTGCTTACCGTCTCCATGTTAGCGTTAATAGTTCAGCAATGCAAAGCAAAGGATTTTTGTTTTTTGCAAGCAAAATTCATCTGCTAATACCCTACAGAATGTGCCCTCCAACATTTTAGCACCTAAAGCTTAACACCTAATTTTCCAAAACAGTTTAAACAGCTTTGATTCCTTTCTTTCCTGCAAGAAAAAAAAAACAGATCCCAGGCTTTACTATGGAGTTGTAATGTTGCTATTTGGCCACCAGATGGTGTCATCTGCCTGTCAGATAATGCATTCAGTTGAAATTGCGCTTTTAATATTTGAATCTATATTTGAAACACAGTTCAAACGATGTATTTATAATGCAAAATTGTTTTCCATAAGGCTAGGGTCAGACTGAGGCAGTGCGAACGCGCGTGCAGGCGCACTTAATCACGGCCGCACTAGCAGCAAATGACGGGCAATGACAGCCAATATACGATGTACGGTCGCACGAAAGTCCGGCTGCGCAACGCAAGTGGAAAATGAACGCATTTTTTCGAGAACGTAAAACTGCTAGTACAGACGTACAGAGTGCGCTGCGTCCGCTAGCGGCGTGTGTGCGTGAATTGGAGATGTCAGACGCTACTAATGTCCGGCCAACATAACGTCCAGATGCACAAAGTGTTTTATTGATGATCCGTACAAAATCACGGACGAAAACTGCGCATCGTATGACCGGTATCGCGTACTCCGTGAAAAAATACGTCCATTCGTTCGAACGCACTTTTTCACGGACAACGTGAAAATGCGTTCGTCTGACCCTAGCCTTAACCGAATGGGACCTGGCAGGAGACAGATGGATACTGCAGTCATTAGATTCAGGACACCTGTCAGCATCCGTCGTAGCTTTTTGATGGGGAGGGATTTTTGACATCCGGTGGTAGCAGGTGCAATTCATGCGCGCACTGCCCCGTCGATCCGTCACAAAGCTGCGACGGTCGCAGGGAAGTACGGTCACACGGACGCACTCAGTCCGTTCGTGTGACCTCAGCCTTAGATAGCTGCAGGGATTTCCCGGGTTCGGATGCCCCTGAGCTGAAGAGGTAAAACAGAGCACAGAGGGACAAAAGGTGAGTAAATTCAATGTACATAACAAATAATTTAAAATAATAATTGAGCAGTGGCTGTCAATAATTTAAGGGGAAAAATGAAAGTCTATTAAATTAATAGAGTATCCCTTTAATTGGAATTTATTTCTGAATTTTCTTTCCTTATATGTGACCTTTTCCTAAGGCCACAATAACCCTAGAGCCCAGCATTGAAGAAACGCAGAGTAGACTCAAGCTCTGCAGGGAATAACTGTTCATTAAGGTTTCCTACGAGTTGTTTAATTTTTCTTCCAAAACAGAGTTTATTCAGCGAGCTCAGGTCTATTGTTAAGTGGCAAGGTGCCACGTAGGGTTTTAATTCAAACTGCGTGCTTTCAACAAATTATTGTATTTCACTTTAAAATATGCTGTAAAGTTTCCTTTCCTGCAAGGGTAAAATAGATTATTTTTTTAACAATAGCAAATAAATATAAAGAATATGTATATATATATATATATACTGTATATAAAAAAAAAAGGAAAAAATATAATCTCTGTTATTATTTCCTAAAATTAGCCCCGTTTTTGAGACCGGAGTCTGAGCGCGCAAACAGCATGTCCTTCCATACATATAAGCCCAAAAATGGAATAAATTATTTATTTATTTTTCAGAAAATAGCATAATTTATTCTCTTTTATAGACAGCAGGGGAAAAAAAAAAAACTTGATTTCATGTGCCGTTTCTTAAAATAGCTGCTTGTTTATCTCTTTGAAACAGAAAGAAAAAGTAATCAAGCATATTTTGATTAATTAAAGGCACTTGGCTATGGTTTATCAAGGCTCTGAGCCTTAATCAATACAATCAACATGCGAGGACCGGGCTACGTATCCGCTGCCAAATAGTGGAGAATGCTAAACAGGAAGCGTTGTCTTATGACATTGGCGCTTTTTGATGTACACAGAGCCATTTTGCTTGCAGAATATTAACCCCTTCACTATCAAGGGATTTTTTTTTTCCTAAAAAAAAAAACCATTATCAGGAACCAGTGGTTTTTTGGAAAATCATTTTTATTTATTTATGCAGTACGAAATATGATTGCCAATGTATTCCCTACCATAATAACTAACTTGGCAGGCAGATGGCGCCATCTACAGGCCAAATTAAGTTACTGCAGTTAGAACTGCAGCTTGTAGCTCCGTGTCTTGTCAGCTTGGGAATGTCCAATAAAGGGCATTCCTTAGCTGATTTTAACCCGTTTTAGCACCTTGGACATTATACCCACAGGGCTAAATTATAGGGAACCTTCTTGAGTCCTATAGCAAACAAAATTTGTTTGCAGTGATACTGCATAGCACCAAATCTGTAAACCTGAGCTTGGGCTCCTGTGTCTGTTACTGGTGATCATGTATACACGATCACAATAGTGAAGGGTCTAAGGAAAATGACCAGGAGTCAAGTCCTAAAAAAAAGTAAATGTGGTACCTCCGATATTCTATATTTCCTCCCATTATTAAATGTTGTCATCTTGCATGTCACCCAATATGATGGGTTTATGTAATTATTATGATAAGTATTATAAATCGAATTTATTTATTGTGACTTAACGAGCATAACAAATGATTGTGAAGCTTTTATTTCATTGACCAGAGTGTGAACCAAATGGGAACTCTGTTCCCTGTACAAAAATAGTTGAGGAACTGCGTTCCCACACGTTTCCCCTCAACTTGATCCATGATAAACACTCCTGGTAAATGTATAAATCAGGGATCTGAAACTCTGACCCCCAGATGTTTCTGGACTACACCTCCTATGATTCTCTGGTCATTTATTGCATTCAAAGAATTCTGGGAAGGGTAATATTCATCTTGGGGGCAGAGTTTGAGATCTGTAAATATTTATAAACAGATAAACTAACATCAAGTTTGAATTTTGACCTGTGTGTTTGGGTGTCCCTTTGGCTTCAGTGGATCCTGTTACATTGTAACAACGCTGAGAAAGTTGGAGGACAGAAGTGATTGGTGGGAAATTGGTAAAATCACCCTTTAATGGGAGATAGGTGAAACTAAAGTAATTTGTATAAAATGCTGTGACCTTGGCAGAGATGCTCTAATGGTCATGATGGGAGTCATCCATGTTGTGAGGTGAAAAATTCGCTTTGCATTCCATATCCCTAACATGTGAGTTAATTGCTAATGGGTGTAACTTCCAGGAAAACCAATGGATGCGAGTTAAACTATAGCCCGACATTCACCACACAAGTTCAGATGACTGCGTGTACAACCTCATGGCCAGGAAACCATTAGTAGTCCTCTTATTTTATGTCAAATGCCCTCGTATGTTCTTACAGACAGTTTTTCTTGTGCTTCTCTCGACTTATGTGTCATATGGTGACGTTTGCAGAATTTTTAGCTTGATGCGTTTGCCAGGTTCCTTGCATCCATTTTTCTTGCTCAGAGGGCCAGGTTCCAGATTGAAGACTGTGGGGGTTATTCAGAAAGATCCAAAATGTAACCAGTCACTGATATTCAGCGAACTGATACATGGAACACTCTTCCAGTAGAAGTGGTAGAGGCCAAAACAGTAATTGAATTTAAGCAGGCATGGGATAGGCATAAGGCTATCATAAACAAAAGATAAATCCAGGTTAAGTATCCATGTAATTGGGCAGACTAGATAGGTTCTTATCTGCCGACATTTTTCTATGTTTCTATGTAACTGTGCCATTTCGGGGCTATTCAGAGAGCAGGCAATTCGCCAAATTCTGGTGAATTGCCTGCACGTACGGTGCCTGTCCGAGGGTTTTATCGGCCTTCATTTATTCACACCAGTCACATTTTTCGAATATCAGGTCCAGCCAAATGGTTTTTAACGGTCTGCCGATATTTGGAAAAAAAGTCTAATAGAATCAAATCGAGCCCTGTACATGTATGATCGTTGTGTATAAAAACATGTAAGATGTTTAACTCGCTTGTATGTTTGGTTTTGCTTCTCCAGGGACTGGTTAAATGCTTTCAGCCCTCCTATCATTCCAATTAGCCAGGAGAAGAACAAGGACCCATTGTTGAGGAATAAGCAATTCAGTGGTAGTACAAGCAATGAAGGTAAGTAGATTTAGGGAGACGTTGATATAGAATAAATAGGTCACAACACTGGAAAAATCAGTGAATCGGAGAATATCAGTACTTCAAAAAAGAGGGTGACATACCGCGGTGTATAATGTATGGTACATTGTTCTGTTGGAAAGGCTAATGGCGTGATCTTCTCGCTGTCTCCAGGTAGGAAACATTCATACAGAGAACTCATAAATCTTAAACACATGTTGACGGCCCAAGGGATGGAAATGTCTAAGTGATCTACTATCCAAAATATATTACACTTCACAAATTGGGAATGATATCAGAGATGTACATTTGTAATTGCTTATGACAGGACAATAATATTTTGTCATAACAAAGGGCTCTATCTAGAAAAAAAGGAGATATGTCACATCTCCCGGAAAACAGCGAAATAGAGCAGTATGAATATTGGATGGCCTCCGCTAATACGTTAGCAACCCCCAAACGGCCTACTTAATTGGCTTTATTCCTTATTGAAATGTGTCTACAATGTATCATCTCCCTAGAACCCACTTGAATGTGCCTTTTAGTAGAATTCCTGCCATATTTGACATTTTAACATATGATGTTATGTCGGTTTCTGTTGGGATTTTCAGTGTAGCACGGTTTGTACCATTTCCATAATGAGATGTTGCTTTTAAACATTTTTATGCTAGTAGCAAAACACTCCAATAACACCCAGATAATCCAATAGAGGTTACAAGCAATATGTATTCATGGACCCAAGGTGGTACATAACATCATATATATCTGTTATAGAACAGGGGGGGGGCACGGGAGCAACAATTTGTAAAAACCGAGGGCTCCTATACCATCTGTAATACCGTTAATGTTTGTCTTTTTGTAATGGATCATTGAAAAGAATCATTACAGAACATGAATCCTTGCTTCAAAGTGTACAGGTCTCCTGCTTCTGTTTGCTGAATCCAGTGTTATTAACATGCAGGGAATCCAGGCAGAACCCATCTACACAAAATGACAAAGACTGGGTTTGCATGGCATCATCCTTTATATGGGTATTTGTCACGGCCCTCGCCGCCGGTGCCGTAAAAAGGCCAAATCTGGAAATGCTCCATAATAAGACTCCGGAAACCCCTTTCATGTAAGCGTTCCAGACCGGATTTTACTTCTTTCATTTGTCCAGGTTCCGTAAAGTCCACGCCAGGTTTCCCTGGTCCTCTCCCAAACCTCATGTGTGGGCTGGGCCTGGATTTCCTTTATAGGTACACCCCACCCTCAGGAGTTTGCTTCGGCATTGAAGTCCTTCATTGTGTCTGACCTGCATGCAATGCACCTCTACTCTGTCTGCATATCCCACCGTGACCCTCCATTCTTCTTCCTGGATTCCCACCATGACCCTCCATTCATGTTCCTGGATTCCCACTGTGACCTTCCATTGCTACCCTCCATTTGTGTTCCTGTGCCTTCTGATAATTGACTTCTGCAAAAGACATTGACCACTCTTCTGCCAGCCGCCTGCCCCGACCCATGCAAAGGACATTGGCCATTCTACTGGATTGCCCCTTTCTGAAAACCTCGCCTGGATGCCTATATTGTGCATTAACTTCTACCCACTGTGTCTCCTGGTCCTCCGCTTCCCTCCTTTTCCTGTCTATTCAGTAAATCTCCTTGTGTTTTTTTGTTTCTCTGTGATGTCTGTTTATAGTCAGCCCTCTTTGTCTTGAGTTCAGTATTCTGTAGTCAGTATCTTCTATTCAGTTCCTGTCCTGTCCATCTATCTGTTGTCAAACCCTTTTCTGTCCAGTCTTCTTGGTGTGTCCTGCCCTGTATATTGTGTGTGTCTAATCAGTCCCATTCCTGTCTCGCCCAGCCACCTCTTATACTCCTTTATCATTCAGTGTCCCCTTTGGTTTACGCCTATTGTTGTTCTCGTGTAATAAAACCTTTGTTTCTTGAAACCCTATATATCTGCCTCACTCCACTTTGTTTATACCGCACATTGGGCTCGAACCTGCAACCCTGTACAAGGAGTCGTGACTGTCACGTTTCCAGCCCTGTCCCCTGTATGTGAGCTGATAAGGCTCGGGTCTTGGTTCCTGTTGTCATTCCTGGGTACCAGCCCAGGGGTTTCTTGTTTGCAGTCAGCTCACTCACCTGTCTCTCTGTGTTCTGATCCACTCCCTATTTAAGGCCACTACTCCCATAGTGCATTGCTGCATGATTTTCACTCACTCTGAGTCTTGCCTGTTTATTGTTGCTCTGTGTTCCTGTTTCAAGCAAGTTCCTGATCTTTTTGTGTATTTTGTTCTAGTGTATTTTTGGTTCTCTGTTTCCCTCTGTTTGTTTCTACTGTCGCCGTATCCTTTGTTTATTCCTTTTGGGCTTTTCCCCATCCTAGCTCCCTTGTGATTTATTTTGTGGTTATCCTTCGCTGTTCTTTTGATTTTGGTTTATTATTTTCTCTGCTGATCTTCTGTGTATGACCCTGGCTTTTTCTGACATTCCTCTCTGGTGTTCTGATCCCTGACTGTTATATGACCACGAGTTTGTATAAACCCATAACGTGCTGTTCCCTTCTGCATGATTAATAGCACATACTGTTTATTTATTGAGACTCTGCACGGCCCTGTGGTATTTTCTACTAGCTTAGAACGTCTACTCTAAAGACTGGCCTGCCAGTGTTAGGGTTCCTTGTGGTTGTGCCGTGAAGGAGTTTCTGCCTAGCCTCGTGATGTTCTCACCTTCTGTCATTTTACGTATTGTCTGAGTGATATTTCCTGTACTTTGGGCTTTTAACCTTGAACATGAGCCCCTCCACGGCTCACGCCAGGTGCCGCTGTGACAGTGACATTATTAATTGTAAGGATATGTAGCAAAGAGTTAAACTCTTTGTCTTACACTCACATTGAAAACACTTAATTGTATCAGAATGCTCCAGATGAAATGTCCAGGAGATGTTTAGAAACATATTGTCCAATGTTCCCACCATACAGAACAAATCCACTTGTGGCAAAGTCACATTTTGACGAGGGACGCGCAGTCGGGGGCGGCAGGTGAGGCAGGGCCTCACCTGCCATTCCATTAAGTGGTTATTAAAATATGTGTAAGTAAAATAAAATCTGCTGATTAAAAAAAGTTCACATACTCGCCTGCTCCACGCTCCTCCGCCGTCCGTCTCTGCTCCGCTTTTTTTTTAGTTCGCCAGCTGCTGTTTTTTGTGTCTGACACAGCAGCAGCAGCTGCACCATTGGTCTCAAGCTATTCAAAAAAATGCCTCCATGTGAGGCAGGCCTCTCATGCAATGATTAACACAGGACAGTCATGTGACTGTCCTCGTCAGTCATGGGGGTGTGCTGCAGGGCTGTGTCCCAGGAGGCACATCATGGAGAATCCTGAGAGCAGCAAGAAGATCCTGGGGAGCCCTGAGAGCAGCAAGAAGAGAGCCTGGGGAGCCTTGAGAGCAGCAAGAGATCCTGGGGAGCCTAAGAGCAGCAAAAAGAGATCCTGGGGAGCACTGAGAGCAGCAAGAGATCCCCGCAGCCCAGGAAATGGTTGCATTGAGGTTCCTCTTAATAGGTATATTACTTATGTTTACAGTTCGGATGCAGAGTTTTGTATCATTAATATAACTGCAGACAAATGTAAGTATATTCAAGATAAACATAAAGGCACACAAGTCAGCCAGTATTCATAATCATGATTATATATTCAGATTCCAGGGTTACCCCCTTCCTAAGTCAATAATACTGTAGCTTCTCCTTTACATTGATTGGATGTTGGGAGTATCCATACTCTACTCTTTGATAAAAACTATACCAGGGGCGGATCCAGGGGGGGGGCAACGGGGCAATTGCCCCCCCGAGATTTGAGCCGGGGACCCAGATGCCGGGCAGCGCGGGAGTGCCTGCCTGGTCCTGAAGAGTCCGTCCTGTTAAAGGGAAGCGGCTGCGTGCAGGCGCAGCGGTCACGTGGTCCGGCTAATCAGGTGGTACTGAGTCTCTGTACCACCTGACTGGCCGGACCGCGTGCCCTGCGCACGCACGCCACGCAGCCGCATCACCTTCAACAGGACGGACTCTTCAGTACCGGGCAGGCACTCCCGCGCTGCCTGGCATCTGGGTCCCCTCAACCCCTGCCGGAGGCCCGGAGCTGGAGCAATATCCAGGTGAGAGCTGGGCAAATCCATGTGTAAGCTGGGCAAATCCATGAGCTGGGCAAATCCATGAGCTGGGGGCAAATCCATGTGTAAGCTGGGCAAATCCATGACCTGGGGGCAAATCCATGAGCTGGGGGCAAATCCATGAGCTGGGCAAATCCATGAGCTGGGGGCAAATCCATGACCTGGGGGCAAATCCATGAGCTGGGCAAATCCATGACCTGGGGGCAAATCCATGAGCTGGGCAAATCCTTGACCTGGGGGCAAATCCATGAGCTGGGCAAATCCATGACCTGGGGGCAAATCCATGAGCTGGGCAAATCCATGAGCTGGGGGCAAATCCATGACCTGGGGGCAAATCCATGACCTGGGGGCAAATCCATGAGCTGGGGGCAAATCCATGACCTGGGGAAATCCATGAGCTGGGGGCAAATCCATGAGCTGGGGCAAATCCATGTGTGAGCTGGGGGCAAATCCATGTGTGAGCTGGGGCAAATCCATGTGTGAGCTGGGGCAAATCCATGTGTGAGCTGGGGCAAATCCATGTGCTGGGGCAAATCCATGTGTGAGCTGGGGCAAATCCATGTGTGAGCTGGGGAAAATCCATGAGCTGGGGCAAATCCATGAGCTGGGGGCAAATCCATGTGTGAGCTGGGGGCTCTCTGCTCCTCTAGATTGTAAAATCCGGGGTGCCCTCTGCTCCTCTAGATTGTAAGCTCCTGGGTGCCCTCTGCTCTTCTAGATTGTAAACTCCTGTGAGCCGGGCCCTCTGCTCCTCTAGATTGTAAACTCCTGTGAGCCGGGCCCCCTGCTCCTCTAGATTGTAAACTCCTGTGAGCCGGACCCTCTGCTCCTCTAGATTGTAAACTCCTGTGAGCCGGGCCCTCTGCTCCTCTAGATTGTAAGCTCCTGTGAGCCGGGCCCTCTGCTCCTCTAGATTGTAAGCTCCTGTGAGCCGGGCCCTCTGTAAATTCTCGTGAGTCGGGCTCTCTGCTAAAACACCTTATTTTCTGTCAGTGCCCCTCCCGAGACTAGTCTCTGGATCCGCCCCTGAACTATACACTACCATTCGGCATCCTTTCTAATAGACTGCTTACACCCTGAGGGGCTTTGGGACTGCAAACTTTCCCGGCCTTCCTAGAGGATTGTATAAACGCTGGATAAAGAGGATTTGACTCCCTTTAGACGGGGGATGAAATTATGGATGAAGCTCTCCCCGCCCATCATTTTATAATCCAGGCTGTAATGCACAATGCGTTCCCAGACTTTCAAATCGCATTAAACCTGTAGTATCTTGTGTTATATAGTTTAAATGGTAGTAGGGTTATAGTATTTTATTTGGTATCTCGTTCATTTAAGGCACACAAGGTTTTAATATATTGTTTCTATTCTTATTGCCAATAAATGACGTAGGGCTCTAAAACCCGGCATTTTCATGTACTTGTGCTACCTGGATTTAATTATTTCAAATTGCAATCACTTTGTAGCATCTTCTTTCAGTCAGTTTACAATAAGCCCGTAGCACATTGTTTTATTTGGCTTTATGCAGTAATAAGCTTGTTGCACCTTGTTTTATATGGGGAAAACAGCCCTGCATTTTATGCCATAATTTCTTTCGTGCTCCTGCGTGCTCCTATTGTATTACGCTGCCGTCAAGCACTTCCAGGGCTAATCACCTAGACATAGATTCAACCCTAAAAAACAACATTAAATAAGTTACAGCGATAAAACCTGAATGTACTCATCCTATTTCACTTTTAAGACACGCCGAAACATCCTATTGCAACAATAAAAGGATATTTTATGACATTAGCATGATGTATTGCCCTTTAGATGCTTCTATCACGATGTATTTTTTTATTTTTTATATTAATCCTTCCTTATATTAAAAGATCTCTGTAAACAACAAATAAAATCATAGACGATGGTGATTTAGGAGCAAATATTAGTGCTGTTCTTCCTTCCTTTACAAGGTTTAAAAGGCCATGTAATCTTCCTACCGATAAAATAGAGAAATGGGCCAATGGCATTTTTAAAAGGTTAATTCAAAAAGCATAAAACACACACACAAGGTAACAAATTTCCTTTGTATAAGTGGAGTACAAAACGGTAGTAATTTCATAAAACTATATTCAGATAATATTAACCGTTTAGATGTCTGCCTAAACCGAGGAGGCATCTTTATAGGGTTTTTCCAACTTTTAATTCTGAAAAAAATGTAAGGATTTTTTTTAGCCTTTTTTTGCAGATTAAATAATTGCTTATTTTGCAATTTTTTTTTTACTAAAAAACAAAAAAAGCCATCTAGTATGGCATGGCACTGGAAAGGAGGGTTCTGTGTTATTACAGAGCGTAGATAAAAAAAAGTGAGAAGTTGTGGACTTCATTTGCATGTCCTACCCAGAGTTCTTTGCTGCATATGGGTAATGTAGCACATGAGCTCTGTAAGCAGTTCTCTGAATTGCTGGGATGTGTAAATGTTCTCTGCAACTATAAACTTTATTATTTGCAGTGTGGAGGCTTTTAATCTCACTTTTTTTTTTTTTGCCCTGCACCACAACTTCAATGCTTATTGATTTGCCCTAGGGGTAAAGCATCAAGTATCAACTAGTTACAGTCTATCTACTGCTGATGAGGGCCTAATAAGTCCAAATCAGCTCTACAGGGGTGTCTGTGACTGGTTGCATAACCTGGCCTTTGCTGAAAAAAACCCAAAACAATCTAGTATGGCACTGGCAAAAAGGGTTCTGTGTTATTACAGACCCTAAGGGCAAAAAAAGTGAGAAGTTGTGGACTTTGTTTTCATGTCCTTCCCAGAGTTCTTTGCTGCATATGTGGAATGTAGCACATGAGCTCTGTAAGCAGTTCTCTGAATTGCTGGGATGTGTAAATGTACTCTGAAATTATCAACATATATATATATATATATATATATCAAGGCTAATATGTAAGGCTTCTCTTATAATATTAAAAAGATGCAGAAATTAACCCAATTAATATAAAATAAAGGAAGGACCCCCATAAACTATTGGTAGAAGGGGTTCTGCAGCTGTAGGAGTGTGTGTATTTTTGTGGAATGTCAGCTTGCATCTGAATAACATTTGCATAGACATAGTGAGAGGCCCCTGGCTGAACGAAGCCTTAGGCGGTTGTCTATTGTGCCTAATTATAGAGCCTCCTTTGCTTGTAATACTGGGCCCTTGTTTTTTGTACAACAATGTGTACTTACCTGCATGTGGGTATTATATAACACATGATGTAACGTGTTAATTATGAACATCTTTGTTACACTGTTACTGCAGAATCTGCCGACACCGATAGAATAGTAATAATGATAATAAAACAGAATAGTTAGATGATCTATCATGCTTAAATACATTTAAAAAGACAACTTCTCTGCAGATCATAAAGTCATTAAAAGACACAATAAATTGTATAAATCAGCATTATATAAATGTGAGATTAAGCGTGTATGAAACCTCGAACTGCTGCACATGACCGAGTACGTAAATCAGTGGGAACATGAATGCTCCTGATTCATGGTATCTACCTCTACAACGTTAGTTCCACATCAGTTTCCAGAAACTTGCTTGAGTCAGTCATTTTATAAAGATCATTTTTCATTACGTCGCAAAAGGTGTGTGTTTAGCATTACAAGAGCCTTGCGAGGTTTTCTTCGTGAGGGTCAATTCAGAAAACGGGGAAATTGTGCTGATTCAACAAGCGACAATACACCGGAATGACCGAGAGGGAGTACCTGCTGAAATGATTACTTTCCCAACTCCTCAAAACGTATTATTGTTTCAAGTATTTGGAGCATTTCTGAAGCTCTGTTGATTAAAACACCAGTACAGGTGCCAGAAAGTTGAGAGCAAATTTGGGCAATAGTTTCGTTCAACTAATTTGATGGAGGAGACTGCTGCAATGTGCTGAACTACATGTCCCACGACCCCTTGCTGAGTCAAAGTTATGGTAGTCTTTAGGTGCCATTGAAAATATAAAATGATTGCATATCTGTTGGTTCCAACTGCTTCCTAGCTCGAACGAAGCTCCCTGCAGAAGCTGCAGACCTTGGTGCAGTCGTTTCCCAGCTGAGTGACTTTACTTAAAATGTTTTTTTCGATGTAGTTCAGGGATTAAATCCTAAAAAATTAGGTAACTCACCAAGATTTTGGTGCCCCAATTAACCATTGATATTTCTCTCACGTAACACAGCATCCATACTCAAATTTGATATTTGTAACAGCTCTCTATACCCCAACTGGGTCACATCTGTTAATGCTGTTCCCTTGCTGGACCCCCGTTTTCCCCATCAGCAATCTTTTGTGCCTTTCTCCAGCTGAAAGCTTAAGGAAGGGTACACTTATGCATGGTGGTAGTATTCCCCATAAATGAGGCAGCACACAGATCTTGGGGTTAGAACAGTCAGTCTCGCATTCAGCCTTTAATGAGCTGAATAATACAGTGCCAGGAGGGGCCTGGCAGCCAATGGGAAATCCTTCCCTGGCATATTGTTGAGACAGCTCAGGAATCATTGCATGGTGTGTTGCTGTTTGTGACATAATTAGACCAGGGGCAGATAATGGCATTAGCTCAGGTCACCAAGATGCATTGCACAACATACCAGCAAAACATATCAATAGGACAATAGCAGATTCTGAGGATAAACCGGGGATTCATATTATACAGTATCAGATACTGGGACAGTGTTTGCAAAACAAGACAGACAATCAACGACTACTCCAACCTTCAACAGATGTACACATATTCTAGATAGGGAGAGTTGGAAAAGACAACAGTTACCCACATAGTAATCCTTTTAGCAGATATTATCTATGATTACCTGTTACTAACGATACTAACAATAACAGTATTCATGCGTAAAAGGTGACATAAACACCCTGCAACTAGACTTGTATGTACAGGGTGACTTCAACATAGGAGAAGACAGGGAAACAATATAGAACATCAGGCCTGCACCTCCCAAATGCATCTCTAGGTCCATATACCCCAAGTTCAAAGTCACCCTCGTTACAATATTATGATTGAACAGTGCGTGAGACCCAAGGGTACTCTGTTCCTGCTGCAACTTGACCCTGATGTAGTCTATTAAAAACAAATGTATCGCTTACGTCGTCAGTGCCCCATTATCCCATTTCACCTCTCATTACTTTAACTTCTCAGATGATGATGGTCTCGGCCACGAGGAAGAGGAGGAGATCTTAACCCTCTTGTATGATCCGTGTCTCAACTGCTACTTTGATCCTGAGACGGGGAAGTATTATGAACTGGCTTAAAAGCAGGCGTGGGTGAAGGACAGCAAGAAAGAATTGGGACCATTTTCCAAATCTGCCATTTTTTTAAATTGAATAATAAATACTATTGTCACAATTAAACAAACAGTATCAACAATTTGCTGTGATTACGGAGTATTTTAACTTTTAATCTGTCAAGGTTTGGTTTTATATTTCTATTCTAAAGATATTTTGTAGAGTTCACTTACAGTATTTTACCAATAATTAGATTTTCTTTTAAAGAGAAATTGCTTTTGTGTGCTTATTTATTATCTTTACTGCTTTTATCACTGCTAAGGGTATGTGTGTGTTTGTGCATTTATTCTTCTCAGTTTAGTTGCCTTGTTTATCGGTTTTCTGTTTTTTCTCTTATTTACTGTCCTTAGTGATAACTGGATAAAGTTACAAGTGGGTTTTTTTTCACGTTTTACCACTAATATGCCGACATTCAATAAAACTTCATATTTAAAATAAAGAGAATAATTGCTGTGTAGTGTTATCTGTATAAACTAATATTGAATATCCTGTATTAGGTGCTGAATATAGTGTTTATGTGATACCTTGTGATATGTACATATATTTATACACAAATTGTACAAAAATCTTTCATTTGAGTAATTTGTGTTTTTATTTAGAACCCCCTGGCATACACTCCAAGGGTAACATAGTGATAGTGTTATTTTAAGACCTTCAATACCAAGGGGTTTTCCATAGAATGACTGTCAGGACCTGGTGGTTTTATGAAAATCACTTTCCATTACCCACAACAGTAAATATATAACGAGGTGTTCCATTGTATAGGTTCACACTAGGATAGCCCTTTTTGACCGCGCCATCTACTGGCCAAATGGGTTATTTACAGTAAGAAATGCAATGGGTATATGCCCAAATATTTCTTACTGTATAATTAAGTAAAAATGATTTTACAAAAAAGCACTGGTTCCTGACAATGTTTTTTGGAAAATCACTTAGTAGTGACGGGGTTAAAACTAGGGTTGCACCGATACCGATACTAGTATCGGTATCGGTGCCGATACCGGGTACTGCAGGAGTACTTGGTACTCGTGCAGTACCCCCGATATTTTTTTCCGATACCGGAAGCCGGCATTGAGCTGGCATCCGTGGGGCTGGGGCGCATGTCCGAATGCTCTATCGGCATTCGGACAGGCCCCTGCAGCTGCTCTCCTCACTGTGTTTATACTTACCTTCCTTTAGCGACGCCGGGAAAGTCTCCACGCGTGCGCTCGTTGGAAGGCCCCCAGCCGCGACCATGTGGGACCATGTGATCGCGGCTGGGGGCCTTCGCCCAGGAAGGTAAGTACGAAACAGTGAGGAGAGCAGCTGCAGGGCCTGTCCGATTGCCGATAGAGCATTCGGACGGGCACCTGGCACTCTCCGCTCATACTTACCTTCCTGAGCGATGCCGGGAAAGTTTCCGCGCGTGCGCTTGTTGGAAGGACCCCAGCCGCGATCACATGGTCCCACGTGATCGCGGCTGGGGACCTTCCAAGGAGCACGCACGCACGCGCGAAGACTTTCCCGGCGTCGCTCAGGAAGGTAAGTATGAGCGAAGAGTGCCAGGTGAGCTGGGGGGGGCAAATCCATGAGCTGGGGTGGCAAATCCATGAGCTGGGGGGGCATTATCCATGAGCAGAGGGGGGGCATATCCATGAGCTGGGGGGCATATCCATGAGCTGGGGCATATCCATCAGCTGGGGGGCATTATCCATGAGCTGGGGCATATCCATGAGCTTGGGGCATATCCATGAGCTGGGGGCAGTATCCATGAGCTGGGGGCAGTATCCATGAGCTGGGGGCAGTATCCATGAGCTGGGGGGCATTATCCATGAGCTGGGGAAGTATCCATGAGCTGGAGCATATCCATGAGCTGGGGAAGTATCCATGAGCTGGAGCATATCCATGAGCTGGGGAAGTATCCATGAGCTGGGGGGGAATTATCCATGAGCTGGGGGGGAATTATCCATGAGCTGGGGAAGTATCCATGAGCTGGAGCATATCCATGAGCTGGGGAATTATCCATGAGCTGGAGCATATCCATGAGCTGGGGAAGTATCCATGAGCTGGAGCATATCCATGAGCTGGGGAAGTATCCATGAGCTGGGGGGCATTATCCATGAGCTGGGGGGCAAATCCATGAGCTGGGGCAATATCCATGAGCTGGGGCAATATCCATGAGCTGGGGGGCATTATCCATGAGCTGGGGCATCACCTCTACGCTGATGACACTCAGATCTACCTCTCTACCCCTGATCTCTCTCCCCCTGTCCTTTCAAAAGTCAGTGACTGTTTATCTGGCATCTCCTCCTGGATGGCCTCCCACCACCTAAAGATCAACATGTCAAAGACTGAGCTCCTACTTATTCCTCCCTCCAATGCCTCCCCACCTCCTGACTTCTCTATCACGGTGGAGGGTATCACCATCTCCCCATCAAACCAAGTTCGCTGTCTTGGAGTTACACTTGACTCTGCTCTATCCTTCATCCCCCACATCCAGTCTCTTTCCTCCTCCTGCCGATACCAACTGCGTAATATTTCCAGAATTCGGCCATTTCTTACCGCTGTCACCACAAAACAACTCATACACGCCCTGGTAATCTCCCGACTCGACTATTGCAATAATCTCTTATCTGGCCTCCCTCTGTCCCGCCTCTCCCCCCTACAATCCATCCTGAACGCCTTCGCCAGGCTAATTCACCTCACCCGCCGCTCTGTCTCTGCCGCTCCCCTCTGCGAGTCCCTTCACTGGCTCCCCATCCACTGCAGAATTAAGTTCAAAATCCTTATCCTTACCTGCAAAACCCTCACTAACTCAGCGCCCCACTACCTGTCCTCACTAATCACCAAATACACCCCAGCCCGCTCCCTAAGGTCAAACAGTGACCTGCGCCTAGCTTCTCCCCGCATCACCTCTTCCCATGATAGACTGCAGGATTTCTCACGCGCAGCCCCCACTCTCTGGAACGCTCTCCCTCGTACTGTCAGACTTTCCCCTAACTTCTTTTCCTTGAAATGCTCCCTTAAAACATTCCTATTTAGGGAAGCCTACCACCCAACTCACTGATGCAACCATCAATCACTCTCACCTTACAGTCCTCTCCTCCTGTTTCCAACCCTCCTAGATTGTGAGTTCCTACGGGAATAGGGCCTCATCTCCTCCTGTACTGTTTGTCAAATGTTGTTCAATGTATTGTAACCCTGTCTATACTGTGCCTATTGTACAGCGCTGCGGAATATGCTGGCGCTTTATAAATAAAGAATAATAATAATAATAAAATTCATGAGCTGGGGCAATATCCATGAGCTGGGGCCATATCCACGAGCTGGGGCCATATCCACGAGCTGGGGCAGTATCCATGAGCTGGGGGGCAGTATCCATGAGCTGGGGCATATCCATGAGCTGGGGGGCAGTATCCATGAGCTGGGGGCAGTATCCATGAGCTGGGGCATATCCATGAGCTGGGGGGCAGTATCCATGAGCTGGGGGGCATATCCATGAGCTTGGCGGGGACATATCTATGAGACCTGGGGGCTTTATATGAGGTCTGTTCTTATTGGAAAGTGGTCACATGACATAAAATAAAAGTATCGGTACTCGGTATCAGTGAGTACTTGAACAAAAGTATCGGTACTCGTACTCGGTCTTAAAAAAGTGGTATCGGTGCATCCCTAGTTAAAACCCATTTCTTCAGATTAACATACCATATTACCAATGCCCACCTATTCCTCTCCTGGCCTACCCACATCGTGATAGAGGTCACTTCCATGTGAAAATTTGTGAAACTCTTGCAAGTGAGCATGACAACCAATAAAACGTCTCTGGTCTACCCCCACCCCAACTTCTCTAGACCAGAGCCCCGTTCAATACCTCAGCAGCTGCTGAATTGCTGCAGCGCAGCAATTCAGTTTGCTGCAGCAGTGTCGTTGAACGCTTTGGATGCGAATTTTGAATCCAAAATGGCCGATTTTTTTAATGAAAGATTCAGATTGTTTTTCATATCACTAGGTCAAAATATAATAAAGAAAAGCAGTCAGCACAATTCAGTTTTGTATGCACACACCACAAATGATAGTTTTTATTGAATAAACGTTATGTTTGCTTCTGAAACAAAATATAAATTGAGCTGTAATATATGTCTGTGTGCAGGAGTAAATAATAAATAAATATTTTGTGCTTTGGTGAACAAAAACCTCAAAATTAACATTGCTGTACGGAATTGTTACTTGTTTCATGGCGGCCATCTTTAATACGTCACACTCAGCTACTCGCAGCATCTCCTCGGGTCGCTGCAAGTTCTAAGTTAGCAGTGCTGAGCGGCTGAACGGTGTTCAATGGCAAGTTGCTAACTTAGCACTTGCAGCGGCTGAGGTATTGAACGCTCCTCAGGGCTGTCAAGCTCACAGACCCCCCAGATGTTGATGCCTACAATTCCCAGAATTCTTCCAGCATTGTGGATGGCCAGGAAATCCTAAGATTTGTAGTTTATAAACGTTTGAGGGGCCGGAGTTTGACAGCCGTGCTCTAGACTTGCAAGCTCATCCGAGCAGGGCCCTCTACACCTTTTGTGTCTGTTCCTCTGTTTGTCTTAGCAGAAACAGTTGGCGCTATATAAATGATGATGATTTTATAAATTGCGTACTCTTTTAGGGCCCTATTTCATTCTTAACGCAAAAACGCACGCTAAACGCATTTTTTTGCGCAAAGCGTTAAACGTTAACGCACGAAAATCACCGCTGGAATTACATTCCTCGCATATTTTTTTCATCCGTCGGGAAATTGCGCTCGTAAAACCGAAGCGTAAAGTACCGTTGCGTGCAGAAATCAGTGAGCGCAATGTAATTTTTAACGTGAGTCCGTCAGACGAACGCATTTTTGTGCGGACTGCGCACAACAGACGTACGTTGTGACGGAAGACAAGGTAGTGGCCGTCATTTTTGACGGATCTAGTAAAAACAAATGTGCGCATCGATGTTCTCCGTTGTGAATCCGCAGTTTGGTACGGTCAGGTTGTTACAGTTTGCCGTTACCACCAGCTTTTCAAAGACGTTAAAATTATGTGCTCAAACGCTGTCCGTTAAATTTTGCGCTAAGGTTGTAATACCATGCGCGCACCAGCGCACAAACACATTTGCGCTCACAATGTTAAGTATAGGATGCGCGCACTAAATTGAGCTCGCAAAGGGCTCGCGCAGGGTCACTCGTGTTAGACGTTAGCGCGCATTTTGTACGCGAACGTCGCAATACGACGTTCAGCGCAAAGGGTTTTGCCCCTCGCGTTAATGTGTTTTTGCGCGCACGCACAATTGCGCGCGAAGAATGTGATAGGCTGTGGTCAGACCAGCGCACTTTTAACGTGCGTTCTGGCGCACATAATTACGGCCGCACTAGCAGCAGATGACGGGCAATGACGGCCAATATACGATGTACGGCCGCACAAAAGTCCGGCCGTGCAACGCAAGTGGAATTTGAACGCATTTTTCTGAGAACGCTGAACCGCTAGTACTGACGTACTGAGTGCGCAGCTGCGGCATAGCGGCGTGTGTGCGTGATTAGGAGATGTCAGACGCTGCTAATGTCCAGCCTACATAACGTCCAGACGCAAAAAGAGTTTTATTGACGATCCGTACAAAATCACGCCCGAAAATGCGTGTCGTCTGACCGTTTTTGCGCATTCCGTGAAAAAATACGTCAATGCGTTCGGACGCACTTTTTCACGTTCGCGGGGAAAAATGCTTTCGTCTGACCCTAGCCTTAGTGCTCGGAAAGCACAAAAGAGTTAAAATGGCCTTACTGTCACTTTTAATGTGCCTGCCCTTCCCCCGGAATATTAATATATGAGTGCACTTTAAACTCATTTGCACATATATTACATTCTGTCCCTGTAACACTCAGAATGTAAAATGTACCCACTTCCATTTTTTTCCTATGATAAATAAAATATAATTGGGTGTTTTGACATTTTAAGGATGTGTTGTTGTATGTGTAGATGTCTGGTATGTCCCTCTGATAGGATAACAGCGTAAACACAATTTCAAATAATGTATATGTATATATGTAGATACAGTAAATATACATACGTATAAGCTCTGATCAGCAAACTCCTCCATCAAATTCCTTGTGTGAAGGCTCCATATATCAACGTACTTTTTGTATGCCTTTCACATAATAAAGTTTGGAAGTGGTTTGTATCTGGAGATCAGTGACGGGCTTTATGGAATGGGAGCAAAACAGCATAAGATCACACAAATTATATAATTAGATCATGGAAAACTTAAAAGATGGGGGTAAAATAATATCTCTAGGAGCAAAAACAAGGAAACTGAATTTCAGTGATAAACTGTACACGATATAGGCTGACCATCCACTGGGTCCGTAGTTGGATGACCAACTTGGTCATCCGCCTATAGACAACACCATCGGTCGACCAGGGTCCTCCACTAGAAGCATCTGTGGATGACCCAGGTCAGCCGATGGACAGGCCGCCGACCGAGTAGAAAAAAAAAAAAACGCTGTGGGGAAATAAACCTGTCTCCCTGGAGAGCACTGGCAAAGATAGAAAAAAGGAAAAAAATCGTAGCCGTACGTTGCAGGGGATGGAGCGTTGGTTTCAGCACCAAGAGCAGCAACGCAGAACGCAGCCGAAACAAAGTAAAGAAAAAAAAAGACACATTCGGCCAGGGAAAGAAGGCCTCGTCTATAAAAAAAAATTGGGACTCGAACTTCATCGAAAAAAATACTCAAAAAAAATCAATAGATAAAAAGGTTTTTGCTGCGGATAAAAAGAATAAATGGTTGGATAAAAAAAAATTAAGAAAAACTAAAATATTTTTTTACATTGACTCTTATGGGCTTCGCCTGTCGAACTGAATCATTTCTCTATGTGACAATTTCCCTGCCGCGGCACGACGGTTTAACTATATAATTCATATTTTTTTCATGTAACTTGTACCAGATCTTCTGATTCCGTCTGACAAATGCCATTGAAATGGGAAAGGTCCCTAGTCTGATGTAGTTGCAAAAAAATCGTCTGACGTCGTTCAATGGAAGTCGGAGGCAGAGGAGAAGGACCAATTCACCTGCATGTTGTGAGATTGGTCAGACGACAACAAACGATATTGGATGATTGCATCATCGCAGAAATACGGACCCAGTGGACGGGCACCCATACAGTACATTGGCCAAAAAAAGTTACAAAACTAGAGCTAGGGTCTAACAGAGAAGAAGTGTGGAAAGTCCTGAAGCAAAGTCAAGGTCAGCACACAAAAGATCATTGAACAATATAACGCACTGAGTGGTCACTAGAGCCACGACAGGGCAAAGATGGAGTGAACAATGAAACCTTAAATACCCGAAGGTGAGTAACTATTGGTTGGTGCTGGCTGATGGCATCAGATGCCAAAAAAACATGCCCGATACGGACACTTGTTATAAGAGAATATAGAGCAAGTCTGTCAACCTACGTCCCCCAGATGTTTATGAATTACAACTCCCAGGACTCCATGACCATCTATTGCATGCAATGAATTCTGGGAATTGTAGGTCATCAACATCTGGGGTTTGTGAGAAGCAAGCACCCACTCAAAACAGGGTGGGGCGTGGAGTGGCAAGTGATTACTATAGCCTCTGAGTACTAGCAATCGTCCACCAAAAACTTGCAGGACTTAGCCCTAATGATGAAGGAGGAATTGGATTCCAAAGAACCCAAAAGGAAGGTGGGAACAAATGATTAAAATTCTAAACCTTTATTGGACTTCTGAGAAAAAACGTATACACCCACAAAATGTATAAAAAACACACAAAAAAGGTCATAAATTAGAGACCATAACTCAAGGTCAGTGACCAATCACAAAAGGCATCTAATGCAGGGTGAGGTCTCTGTGACAACAATTGTATGTCAAAAACTGAGAACCACCACCTGAAATGAATAATAAGCAAGAGATGCCTAAGGATCCCCTCAGAAAAGTATGCACACGTTAGAGTATACTTAAATGGATAAAGACATGTGCCACCAAATTGGTTATTGTAGTTAGCATGCACCACTCAAAAGCGTCACGATGAGGTGCAAACATAAGTGGTCCACGTCACGGAATACAACTGGTTAATACAGAGACAAGGAGTGAGCCTGGTAACTACAATTTGCATGCACTGATTGAGAAATCACAATAAAGTGCAGGCAGTAGCAATCACCCAGCCAAAAGTATTCCTCAGAAAAAAAAAATGTGCATACGTTGGAGTATACTTAAATGCTTAAAGACATATGCCACCAAATTTGTTGTTGTAATTAGCATGCACCACTCAAAAGCGTCACGATGAGGTGCAAACATAAATGGTCCACGTCACGGAATACAGCTGGTAAATATAAAGACAAGGAGTGAACCCGGTAGCTACAATTTGCATGCACTGATCTAGAAATCACAATAGAGTGCAAGCAGTAGCAATCTCCCAGCCACAAGTGTATTCCTCAGCAAGAAAATTCATATAATACATATAACGTCCGTCATAGCATAGAATCATGAGCAATAGAGACGCACACACGAAGTACGTCCGCACCGAACTGCGCATGCACAACGCACGTGGAAAACGGACGCAAGTTAGGCAAGAACGTAAAACCTCTATCACAGACACACAGAGTGCGCCACGTCCTCATAGCGTTCTGTGTGAGTGATGAGGAGATGTCAGACGCAGCGCATTTGCGACGTCCAGCACCTTGACGCACACAATGGCTTTTCATATCCTTTTCAAATTTTTATCATTTTTCATATTAATTTTATTTCCCATAGTTCCCTTTTTTATTCTACGTCCGTCTGGTGTCTGTCTGGTGGTGTCTGCAGTATCTTCCGTCAATACGTGTCTGTCCGTTATGCACGCACGCAGAGTGCGCTCAGACTGCGTTCGTCTGACATTAGCCTTAAACAAGTCTCCTGGTTTTCCACAGAAAGGATAAACCCACATTAATACTGGTAAGAACTTGCGAATAATAATCAATTTCGGGCAGAAAATTCATTTTTTTAGGCTTATTACAGGTCAAATTTTTATAAAAATGGTATATCTTTCAGTATTCGCCTGTGGCCAAGTGCATTCAACTGAATCAGCCGAAACTAAAACAAATATCAGTCAAAAATAGCCAATTTTTTTTTAATATATATATATATAACGAAATGACCAATCCGCTTAAATCGACCCCTTAATTTGCCGTTCACTTTTTATTTCATTGTCTATTTTTTAATGTTCAATTCGTCAGCCACTATCAGGGTTATTCAAAGAAAATCAACAAGTCACCGCACGTTCGGTGACTTTTCCTTCTCTTCAATTCGGCACAATTTGGCGATCCATTTCGGCGACTCTGCGGTGTATTCAGCAAGCACCACAGGGCCGTCGTAAGGCAAGGAAAAGTCGACACAAACCCGACGAACACTCACCGCAAAACCCGGCGAAGGCACACTGAAACCCGCAAAAACATCTGGTTTAACCTTGCCGAAAACGCTGGAAAAACCCGAGCAGGAGCCGATCACACGCAGCGCAGCCACCGGAAAAACCCAACATCGCAGACGAATGGAGTGAGAAAAAAAAAAAGGTTTGCTTGAATGTTTGAAAAGTGAAAGGCTGTTTGCAAAGAAACTACTGAGCGAAAATGTCTGGAATGTACATATGAGGTCCAAGGAATGATAATAAAAAGGGCTGTTACAGAAAAAAGAAAAAAAAAACATTTAAAAAAAATAATAGGATTTTTTTTTTCCAAAATCATCCCGAAAAATGCTTAAAATATCCCAAACAATCTATAAATAAAGAGACTCTTTACTGCAGAATATTATAATGAACTGTTTATTAGATATTGAATTAAAATGGGAATATATTTAACATTGAAGCCTACGGGATTCGCCTGAATAAATCTGCCGCTTGAAGCCACCGAATGGCAGGGCAATTCGGCAACTTTTCACTGCTGATTTTTGTTCTCTGAATAGATTAAGCTATGGGGATTTCACTGCCTTCGAACAGGCACCGTATGTGCAGGCAATTCGCCAACATTTGGCGAATTGCCTGCTCTCTGAATAGCTGAATGGCCAAAAAAGGTAGCCGAACGCCAATTTTCAGCGTTCGGTTACCTTTCCGCAGGCATTCGGATGTCTTTGAATAACCCTGTGAGTCGATTTTTTTTTCCGTTTTCACTCGTTCCCCGTCCAGCCAGTAAGACCTCTAGAGGAGCCTGATCCATCGAAAAATAAAATAAAATTAGAACTCTGTGTGTTCCATAGTTTTATTTTTAGTCAAAATTGCCGGCAGACTTAAAATGCCAAATAGAGCCAATTTTAGCACCTCTCTTGTTAAATACCGCTCTGATTCAACTAGTGCCTCCTCCACCGCTGCACACCCCCAATTCCTCCCCTCCCGAATTTTCTGCTTGACTGGTGACTTTAAATTTAGATCTATCTCCCTTTGAACTACTGATACCGGCAGCAAAGTTGAGATGAGGAACTGCTTGGACATTTTGTGCGTTGCTGCCGAAATGCGTCTAAAAATCTGTTGCTACAATGTCATCGCCATAGAAATGAGATACTCGAGGGCTTTTATTTTATTTTTCGTAATGATCGCTGCTAAATAGTATTGCACTCGAGTGTGTGCTTCAAACACGGGATTAAAACTGACAATGCTTCTATTCCTCTGCTGCATCCAGCGGTAACCTTTGAGCCGTGATCACGCCAAGGTTTTTAATTAAGCTCCTCATGACTTTTTCTCCTGTATGGCCCATTCGGGTGGAATAAACCTCTGACGATTATCCTCCGGAGGTGCCAGGG
Organism: Leptobrachium leishanense; assembly: GCA_009667805.1. Taxonomy (NCBI): domain Eukaryota; kingdom Metazoa; phylum Chordata; class Amphibia; order Anura; family Megophryidae; genus Leptobrachium; species Leptobrachium leishanense. Next base: position 138,820,149 of record CM019070.1, read on the forward strand.
TGCGTAAAATACTGTCTGAGCCGTAGATCACCTGTATGGGTTATGGGATCGTCTATCAGTGATTACAGATACAATTTCCATTTTTTAAAGCTCCTAGACGGATCTCCCCGACCAGAATGACCAAAACTGTTAACAGTAAAAAAAATAAAAAAAATGAAAGATGTGAACTGCCTCCCTTAGCAGAATATTATTTAATTCTAGGAGCAAATATTATATGGGCACATTAGCTCACAGCGTGGGTTTATTCCCAGGCTAAGTCATAAATCAATCGCACTACTTTATGTAACATGAAATGGAATCAATGGCTAATTACCTAAAGAGAATTTGCATACAATAATGCTTCCAACAGCTTGCGTATGTTAATCATCATTTGCTCTGCCAACATCTGCAGCTGGATCGCTTGAAACAGAGATATTGATTCTTTTTTTCATTTTTTTTCCCATTTTTTTTTTAAACCAATCAGACCCAATGATTTTATTTTGCTGAAAACGCCAATTCCTAAGGGGAGGCATTAACATAATCTCGCTTTGACAATGCACGCTTCATATTCACGAGGCGTACTGAGCTAAACTGTGATAACATGTGCTGAGCCCAAGATATTAAAACAATGGAAATATCTGCAGCAGTGCCTTAATAAACTCCAGTGTCTGTTCCTTCTCAGCGTTCGCTGCTTTGTTCTGTAGACTGGTTCTCCACCGGTGAGTTCATCTGAATCCAGTGGGACTGGGTCGGTGGGGAATGCAGTCAAAACAGTGACTTTAGGGGCTGTTCAGAGAGCACTGAAATTTCAGTACTCTCTCGTTCGGCACCTCAGCGAGTTCAATTCGTCGACCCTGCGGTGAATTCAGCATTCACCTCAGGGTCCCCGAAATGCACCAAAGGGCTTTGTCGTATTCTGCCGATCAAGCCGCCGAGCACAGCCAAACAAACCGCTGAGCGCAGCTGCAATCCGCCGAACGCAGACAATCAGTCGCCGAACGCAGCTGAAAAAAGACGATCAGCCGCCGAACTCCGCCGAACTGCAATTTTACAGAAGGCGTTAAAAACAAAAAAAAAAAGCATGAAAATGCATGGAAATAATAAAAAAGTCCTATAAAAGTAATAAAACGGTCTGTTACAGAATAAAAAACAAAACGCCATTTGAAAAAAGAAATCTGAATCAAAATTTTCGCCAAATAAAAATACAGAAAAATGCCTAAAAAATAAATAAACATAAAGACTTTTAGCTGCAAATTAAAAGAATAAATGGTTGGAAAAAAAATAATAAAACCGGTATTTATATTTTTTACTTTGAAGCCTATCAGATTCACCTATTTAAACCCGTCGAACTGAAGCACCGAAAAACTGGTAATTTCCCCAACATTTTGATGCAGTTCGGCGTTCTCTGAATAGATTAACCATTACTTCTCTATGGGGAATTGCGGTGATCTGAGGCGAATTGCACCGTATTTCGCTGACAATTCGCCAATATTTGACGACATTCTGAATAGCCGAGTTACCACGAAATTTCACCGTACGGTACACGTACACAATTCGGTGGCAAGTTCGGCACTCTTTGAATAACTCGTTATATATACAGTATACTCATGCATGGAATTTATTGCGTGTTTAGTCCATATATTACAGCGTGGTGAGATTTATTTCCCACAAACTACAAATAATCACAGTGGTAACGCTCATCTTCTTTATCAACCATGTAGGAAAATCCACAAAAACATGGCGGCTAAAAGGTTGACAAGCACAAGCAATTACACTTACAAGTATTTAGAAAGCGCTAACAAATTTCGTAGCGCTGTACAATGGGTGAGACAGAATAACAAATATACATACAAGTTAAACACACAGAAGAGTAGGAGAGATGAACCTGCTTGAGAGCTTACAATCTAAGAGGAGAGGGGTGGCACATTAATTGTGGGTGAACAGAGGACCTGAAGTAGTGGGTGCGTGTGGGCTGGGTGGGAAGATGGTGCAAGAAATGTACAGTGGAGGAATCAGTGTGTGAGCCATTAGGCTTCTCTGAAGTAATGTGTTTTCAGAGACTTCTTGAAGGACTGGAGAGACGGGGAGACTCTAATGTTGCAGCGGAGGGAGTTCCATATAAAGGGGGCAACTCAGGGGAAGTCCTGAAGGCATGAATTGGGGGTGTAGGCACGGGGAACTGATAGCATTAGTTCATTGGCAGAGCGAAGTGGTCGGGACAAGATGTACTTGCTAAAAAGGGAGGAGTTGTAGGCAGGGGCGCAGTTATGGAGAGCTTTGTATGTGAGAGCACCAGTATTTTGAATTGGGTTCTAAAGGAAACGGAGCCAGTGTAGAGATTGACAAAGTGACGAGGTGCGAGAGGTGAGGTAGATGAGCCTAGCACAAGCATTCATAACAGGCTGCAGAAGGAGCTTCTGGGATTTCTTAAGGCCAGAGAGAAAGAGGTTACAGTAGTCAAAGCGGGAGATAATAAGAGCTTGAATGAGCATGTTATCAGATTTCCTGACTAAGACGTGTGCAATGTTTTTTTGGCGGAAGTAGCAAGATTTGGTTAGTGACTGAATGTGAAGAGTGAAGGAGAAACTAGAGTTCAAGAGGACCCAGAGACAACGAGCCTGAGAGGTAGAGGTAATGGTGGCACCATTCACCTGAAGGGAAATGAGTGCAGGAATGTTGGTTTTAGAGGGAGGGAAGACGAGAAGTTCAGTTATGGAGAGGTTAAGCTTTAGGAAACGGGAGGTTATCCAGTCAGAGACATCCGATAGGCAGGCTGTAACACGGTCCAACACAGGAGGAGGAGAGAGATCGGCGGATCAGCAATGCACCGAGCGGGGTTACCCATCTACACACACCTATGGAACTCAAAAAATATTTGATGCATTTAAAGTGTCACTATTAGTGATGATAACTCTTTTAAATATACAGATACTGTTCCTCATAAAGTGTTTGCAGGGAACCGTTATGGTTTACCCTGACGGTAAATTAAAATTTTAAAGCAGATGATATGAGAAAACATGTGCTTTGCAACATGACGTCCCCATTATCTGTAACCTTCAATGACAGGAAAGGACAGATCTAGAGGACGTGTAACGACTTAATTCACCTTTTTTTTTACCATCTTTTCATTAGCTTGTCGAAAAAAATGCAAATAAGGGAACGGATAGCAGGTTTTAGTAATAAAAAAGCAACATTATGTGTTCAAATGTCTTTTTCATGTCTCCTAAAATGGATCACTCGTTCAGGTTCATTTTATGAAAGGTCCGCAGTGTGTGAGTCACTCACATAGAAAGACCATGTAGGGTTGTGATTCCTGCATGATAACGCTTTTTTCCTCTCAATTTTATTGTTTGGGTATGTGTAGAATATGTAACTATACTGTGCTGTATTATTTTTTCGTGCTGGTGTATTTGGGATCGGCCATAACGTTCAGATTTGCCGTTACCACCATCTTTTCAAAGACGTTAAAGTTATGCGCGCAAACGTTGTTCGTAAAAAGTTGCGCATTTGATTGTAATACCATCTGCATACCAGCGCACGAACGCATTTGCGCTCACAAAGTTAAGTATGGGATGCGCGCACGAACTTGCGTTCGCGCAGGGTCACTCGCGTTAGACGTTAACGCACTTCGTATGTGCGAACGTCGTAATACGGCGTTCAGCGCTAAGGGTTTTGCCCTTCGTGTTAATGCGTTTTTGCGCACGCGCACATTTTTGCGCGAACAGTGTAATAGAGCCCAACATCTTTTGACATCCCAATTGTAATGGTAGGGGTCGGAAGCTGGCATTGTGGCTCATCGGGTATACATTGATGGATGTAATCGCTAACCGGTGAATCAGTGGAGAACTGCAAGGAGTTTGCAACTCATAGGTCATAATAGCTGAATTTAAAATTTGGTCCAACTCATGTGTATCATGCGCCACACGATTTGAGGACAGCACTACCAAGGGGACTAACTCACCTTGGCTTATGGCTTGACTGACTTGTTGCACACTTTCTCGGGGTGGCACATCCCTTTTCCAGAGAGACACATCCCCTTTCCTTTTCTGGCTGGCCATGGCCTCTTTCTGGCCAGGTCCACTCCTTTCATCGTTGCCTGTGGGACTGGCATGCTCCTTTTCCCGACAGGCCCATCATTCTGGGCGTCACCAGTGACACAAGTCAAATACAGATGATCTTAAACTCGTAGAGAAACCCTTGGTCATTACATAGTTACATAGTTACATAGTTATATAGGCTGAAAAAAGACATGCGTCCATCGGGTTCAGCCTCTCCCACATAACCTACTGCTGTTGATCCAAAAGAAGGCAAAAAACCCAGTCTGAATGCTTGCCAATATGCAACATACTGGGAAAAAATTCCTTCTTGACCCCAGAATGGCAGTCAGATTTCTCCTTGGATCAAGAAGCTTTTACCCACATATTAAATATTATAACCCTTAATATTCTGTGTCTGCAGGAAGTCATCCAGTCGTTTTTTAAAAGTCTGTACAGACTCTGACCCAACCACCTCAACAGGCAGAGAATTCCACAGCTTTATTGTTCTCACCGTAAAATAACCCTTCCTATGCTTTAAGCTAAATTTTCTTTCTTCCAGTCTAAATGGATGACCCCTTGTCCTATGTATAGTCCTGTTAAGGAATAGGTTATCAGACAATGGTTGATAATGGCCCCGTATATATTTATATAAGGTTATCAGATCCCCTCTAAGGCGCCTTTTCTCTAAACTAAACAGGTTTAAGCTTGTTAGTCTTTCCTCATAACTTAACCCTTCCATCCCCCTTATTAATTTAGTTGCCCGTCTCTGCACTTTTTTCTAACGATATAATATCTTTTTTTTAAGACAGGTGCCAAAATTGCACGGCATATTCAAGGTGCGGCCTGACCATTGATTTATACAGAGGCAAAATTATGTTTTCATCCCGTGAGTGAACTCCCCTTTTAATGCATGCCAGTATTTTGCTGGCCTTGGCGGCTGCTGTTTGACATTGCACATTGTTACTTAGTTTGAAGTCTATGATTATTCCCAAATCCTTCTCCTGCTTGGATTTCCCTAACTCCGTACCATTTAGGGTATAAATTACTTGTGTGTTCTTCACTCCAAAGTGCATAACTTTACATTTATCTAGATTAAATCTCATCTGCCATTTAAGTGCCCAGTCCCCAATCTATCTAAATCCCTCTGCAGCGAAGTAACATCCTGCTCACATTGTATTACTTTTCCTAGCTTTGTGTCATCTGCAAACACTGATACATGACTTTCAATGCCTATCTCAAGGTCATTTATAAATAAATTGAATAGTATTGGTCCTATAACAGACCCCTGAGGGACACCACTTACCACTGGTGTCCATCTTGAAAATGTACCATTTATGACCACTCTCTGTACCCTATCTTTTAGCCAGTTTTCTATCCAAGAACAAGTATTTTCATCTAGACCATTTTTTCTTAATTTAAGTAGTAACCTTTTGTGTGGAACTGTGTCGAAAGCTTTGGCAAAATCTAAGTAAATCACATCCACTGCGACCCCCTGATCTATACTTCTACTTACTTCCTCATAGAACGTAATTAGGTTAGTCTGACATGATCTGTGTTTCATGAAACCATGCTGATTTTTGCCAATTACATTATACCTCCCAATAAATTCCTGAATATTATCCCTTAGTAACCCCTCAAATACTTTCCCAGCCACAGATGTTAAGCTCACAGGTCTATAATTCCCAGGCACAAATTTTAAACCTTTCTTAAATATAGGGACCACGTCAGCTTTTCTCCAATCCTCTGGTACTATTCCTGAAAGAAAAGAATCTTGAAAGATTAAGAACAGAGGTTTACATATTTCAACACATAGCTCTCTTAGTACTCGCGGGTGAATTCCATCTGGCCCTGGGGCTTTATTAACATTCACATTGTTTAATTGATCTCATACTAAAATGTTGGGGGGAATGCATGTATGCGGCAAAAACATCATATAGATCCCTGATACATTTGAGTAATTTTTTAATAAGATATTACATCAGTACTTACTTTATCTCCGTGCTACCTTCTGGCTCATTATTCACACCCATCCCTCTCCTACATCACGGGCCTTGCTTGGGAAAAACATCACCAAGCAGGGCACAAGCTGACATGATGACTTCATTGCCAGCTCATCAGCATGCTCCGAGTAGCCAGCAGGGTCAATAGGAGAACCTTTTGTTGTAGGCTTCTTTGTTGCTCTTGTGCGAGTGAATCTGCTGCAGCATAACTAATTCAGGGCCGAACAATTAATTGATAGATAGGTGAGGAATTTTATTTAATTATTATTAATCAATTTTTTGCAAATCTGTGCTTTTGACAGCCCAAAATACAAATAGAATTTGAGCATTCTTCATTTGATCCATAGGTGAATCTGTCAATGTGTGCGTCCATCAATGTTGTGTAAAAGTCCAATTTTTACAGAGTCCACTGTATGTCCACCAAAGGTTTGGTAATCATTGTTGAAAAACTTAGGCCTCAATTATTTTGACTGAAATTGACACCTTTTGGGTCACATTTTGGACATTTTTTTTGTTCACGAGATACAAATTCATGCTTACTGGTGTTTCAGTTCCCGATTAACCTCCCTGGCGGTCTAATTTTTTCATACATTTTGTGTCTATAAGCGTCTCAATTTTTTTTTTACAGAAAACGTGTTGTTTTAATATAGTAAGCCTGTAATAATTAGGAATAGCTCACTGAAATCCGTGCAAATAAGATCTACAAACCATATATATACAGTGATGTCAAGTCTTAGAATGTGTATGGTCTGTTAGTGCCACCTAGTGGCCGTTCATGAGCAATTCATGCTGTTGGATATTTTTTTTTTTTACAGTTTGCTAATTTGCTGCCTGGTCCCGCCCCCCTGCATCGTGTGACTCGCAGGGAGCGTTACCAGGAAGCAAGTGGCCACAATCACACTGTGGGGGACATCGAGGGAGCGCAGGATGAGGTGAGTATGCAGCCCGAGTGTGGCTCGGGGTTACCGTTCGCGGTAGCGAAATTTAACCCCGAGTCACACTTGGGAATACCGCCAGGGAGGTTAAACTTCTGATCAAACATCGGCTCTCGCGGCTATACTTTTCAATGGAAATATCTATTGGCTTTAGAGATTTAATTCGAATTTAACTGAATGCCGATTTCTGGAAAAAAAAACAAGTGCTGGAAGTTTTTGATGAGTGGATTTACCAGGCAAGGGAAAAAGAAGGAATAAGACTGAAATCTATTTTTAAATTCTTTGGGGTTTTTTTTAGCCATGGTTCAAGGCACAAATCTGAATGATGCCGACCCAAAATTAGCTTTTATCTGACTTTCTACCAGCTCTATTTTCAGACCGGCATATTTCAAATATTGGCTCTGACTGAACTTTTTCAGTTGGATCAGCGGATATTTTGAAGAATATATCAGCCACAAGCAGGCGATATTTGTTTTCTAAATAATGACCGATAGAATTAAATTGTTCCCTTATTTTGGTTTATAATGACAGAGCACGTGTTTTGTTCAGCTGCAGTTTTATTCTACTTCAGAATGGAATTTCCTATACAAGCTTAGAGTAGCAATGCAGAAAAAAACACAGGTTTCCAACTGGGTCAGTGCTGTGAGAGAGCCTGAGCCACTGCCTTCATGCATGCAGGAGCTTGAGCTCTCGCACACAGCATACTGAGTAGCAATATGTCCAGTACAGAAAACATGGATGTTCTCCATCATCAGTAAAAAGTAGCTTGGTTCTAACAGCTGTGATAGCTTAAGGTCTTCTAGCATTAATCTGTACTCAGGGACACGTTGACACGGATCTCCGTGCAACATACAGGGTTATTCAGAGAGAGCCGAACTGGCACCCAACAGTGAATTTCCCTCTACGGTGCAATTTCGGGGCTATTAGACTATTTAAAACCTGGCAATTGGCCAAATTGGCAAATACGGTGCCTGTTCAACGACACTGAAATCCCCATAGAGACGCAATGGTTAACCTATTCAGAGAACACCGAACAGCAGAGAAATGTCAGTGAAATACCCTGATGTTCGGTGTTTTCATTCGGCAGGTTTAATCCCATAGGTTTAAATGTTAAAACTATTCCTGTTTTTTTCAATATCTATTAAACCATTTAATCTTTCAGTTTGCATCAAAAAGTATATTTATTTTTTAGTATTTTTTTAAGCATTTTTTGGTGATTTTTTTCAGCAAAAATGTTTTTTTCAGTTTTTTTTTAAGTAGCGTTTTTTTTTTCTTTTCTGTAACAGACCTTTTTTTTTATTATTCATAGGACCTTATATGTTAATTCCAGGAATTTTCATCCAGTAGTTTTTTTGCAAACAGTGTTTACAATTTTGAAAGTTTCAATTGTTTTTTTACCCAGTTCATCTGGTTTGTCAGCTTTTTCCGGCTGCTGGTCGACGCTGTGTTCGGTGGATCGTCAGCTTTTTTCAGACGTATTTGACGGGTTTTCAGCTGGTTACTGGATCAGAACCGATGTTTGCCGTCGGGTTCCCGTCAGCTTATCGGATCGGATCCAATAATTTCGGTGGTTTTGCTGCGTTTTTTTTTTTTCTTTAATCCAGCAATTTTGCGGCTGATTTTCTCTGTACTTGGGGGACCCTGCGGTGAATGCTGAATTCACCGTAGGATTGGTGAATTTAATTCCCCTGAACTGCAGGAAGCGAGAGAATAACCCCCTATAATCTCTGTAGGGCACCAAAAATGTCTATGGTACCTCGAGTGTTCCTTTTAAGCAGCATTTTTAAGTTATTTCTGGTATATATTTTTTTCTGTTGCTGATATCATACTGCAAAGTTCCAAAGAAAACAGGAAACAAAAAAAAATAGAGTTTGGTCCCTGCAGGCTCCGTAAAATCCGAAATGGCTTAATTTTCCGTATCTACAAAAAAAGCACGGTTTTATTGTGTCCAGTTGCAAGATAGATTTTGCAATGTGCTCTTTTACCAGGTCTGAATTTCCTGTAGTGCGCTCGCCTGCGGCTGGAAAGTAAATGTAGCAACCAACTAAAATAAATATTGTACAGATTGCATTAATTGAACTTGTAGTTCCTAAAATTCCTGATTAGAAGACGTTTCCTTAGGTTGGATAAGCCATCAGTCTTTATTTCAAACCTCTTCATTAAAACTGGACATAATCAGTGGCGTAGCGTGGGTTGTCAGCGCCCGGGGCCAGCAAAGAATTGTGCGCCCCCCCCCAACCTGTGGACGTTATCGATATTGCCCCAGCTCACACATGGATTTGCCCCCAGCTCACACATGGATTTGCCCCCCAGCTCACACATGGATTTGCCCCCCAGCTCACACATGGATTTGCCCCCAGCTCATGGATTTGCCCCAGCTCACACATGGATTTGCCCCCAGCTTACACATGGATTTGCCCCCAGCTCACACATGGATTTGCCCCCAGCTCATGGATTTGCCTCAGCTCACTCATGGATTTGCCCCCATCTCATGGATTTGCCTCAGCTCACTCATGGATTTGCCCCCATCTCATGGATTTGCCTCAGCTCACTCATGGATTTGCCCCCATCTCATGGATTTGCCCCCATCTCATGGATTTGCCCCCAGCTCACTCATGGATTTGCCCCCATCTCATGGATTTGCCCCCATCTCATGGATTTGCCCCCAGCTCACTCATGGATTTGCCGCCATCTCATGGATTTGCCCCCATCTCATGGATTTGCCCCCAGCTCACTCATGGATTTGCCCCCAGCTCACTCATGGATTTGCCCCCAGCTCATGGATTTGCCCCCAGCCCTTACCTGGATATTGCGGCCAGGCCCCAGCTCCGGCGGGGGTTGAGGGGACCGGGACCCAGATGCCGGGCAGCGCGGGAGCGCCTGCCCGGTCTTTAACAGTCCGTCCTGTTAGGTGATGCCGCGCAGCCGGTCACGTGGTCCGGCCAATCAGGTGGTACAGAGACTCCGTACCACCTGATTAGCCAGACCACATGACCGGCTGCGCACGCCGCGCAGCCGCATCACCTAACAGGACGGACTGTTAAAGACCGGGCAGGCGCTCCCGCGCTGCCCGGCATCTGCGTCCCCTCAACCCCCGGGCCAGTTTTAGGGGCGCAAATGCGCCCCTAACAAAACTGCGCCCGGGGCCACGGCCCCCCCAGCCCCCCCCCACGCTACGCCACTGGACATAATATATAAATTTGAGGATTTTACAGTTTTTTTTCACATTACAAGATGTCTGTCTGCATCAGCTGATCTTTGAAGCCTTGATCTAATTCAGCCCAACAGCTGTAATTGGCCCCTTTTTGGACATTTTTCAGTTCATGAGATTTAAATTCGAGCTTCCAGAAGCTTGAGCTCTCGCACATTTCCATTTCCTTATATTTAGACGTGTCAATATATAACGTATTAACAGCATAGGGGGCTAACTCTCCTGCCCACCCAGCTTTCACAGGGATCCTTCAATGCCAAGATTAAGGCTAGGGTCAAACGAAAGTATTTTTACACGCGAACGTAAAAAAGTGCGTCCGAACACATTGATGTATTTTTTCACGGAATATGCGAAAACGGTCATACGATGCGCATTTTCGTGCGTGATGTTCTACGAATCCAAACCAGGAAACTTTTTGCGTCTGGACATTATGTTGGCCGGACACGAGCAGGGTCTGACGTCTCCAAATCACACACACACGCCGCTAGCGGACGCAGCGCACTCTGTACATCCGTACTAGAGGTTCTGCGTTCTCGAAAAAATGCGTTCATTTTCCACTTGCATTGCGCGGCCGGACTTTCGTGCGACCGTACTTCGTATATTGGCTGTCATTGCCCGTCATTTGCTGCTAGTGCAGCCGTGATTAAGTGCGCCAGAACGCACGTTAAAAATGCGCTGGTCTGACCCCAGCCTTAGGCTAGGGTCAGACGAGCGCATTCTGTGTGGACTGTGCGTCCGTGCACAACAGACGTACTCTCTGACTGGTGACAAGCTAGTGGCCACACGGTCTGTTTTTGTGACTGATGTGTTTTTTGACTGATGTAGAAGGAAAAATAAATTAATATGAAAAACATTTTGTCCGTCAAAAATGCTGGACGCCAAAAATGCAGTCCGTCTGACTTCGTTCCATCACTCACACACAAAGCTATGCGGACGTTGCGGACACAGCGCACTTTGCGTGTCCTTTCTAGCAGATTTATGTTCTTGCCTAACCTGCGTCTGTTTGCCGCGTCCATTATGCGTCCGCAGTCCGGTGCAGACGTACTTCGTGTGTGGGGCTCCATTGGTCATAATTATATGCTATAACGGACGTACAGAAGTGCGGCAACACGGACGTGATCAGTGCGCTCGTCTGACACGAGCCTAAGAGGATAAATTAGTCCAATAGTATTTAACTAGGAATGCTGTCTAAGGCTCTTCTCTGACTGCTCAATTGTGTTAACATGGCCACACTATGCCAAACCAATTAGAGAACCGTTGAAAGGAGCACCAGACTTCCTACCCCCTTCATGCTGCTCAGAGCATGACAGCAACTGCTATGTACAGTAGCTGTGAGCTGTCAGGGGGGCTGAACTCTTTCCCCCTGTGTGCCAAGCCAATCCAATTCGCCTCAATGCATTTGCATTGGCTGGTCAGGAATGCACAGACCTGTGCATTCCTGACCTAAACCCCAGAAAGCTGATTGGCTCTGTTTGAGTGACTGCTTCCTTGACAGGTGACAGGTGGAATGGTCCACCATTGAGAAGGCTTTTGGGGGCAGACCTGGGTATATTCAACTAGCATTTACCTCATTCTGCAATGTGACTGAGAAGTCATAGCACTTCTCCCGCTACACATAAAGTAACATCTCAGAAAAATATCTTTCTGTCCTAGAAGGTTGCTGAAAATGTTGATGTTTGCTAATAATAGAATACAACCACAGCAAAAGTTAATGGTTAATGTATATTTATGCATATTTCATGTAACAAGTGAACTTCGTACTTCAAAGGCTACATAGCGGTAATAGAAGGCAGCGATAGTATGTACTATTGTATCAATTGCAGAATGTAGAATATATACATGGAATGTTTTGCACATGTCAACTCAAACCTTTTTTCACTGACTCAATAGTATAACATACTAATACTATTCATTGACAGGATCAATGTCCTACGCAGACCTTCTCACATAGAACCATAGTGTACCGAAACATATACTACATTGAGAAAAAGACCTGCGACTGCTCATCCATTCAGTATGTTATATTACATTTAACATATACATATAATACTAATATTTTACAAATATATGTATACTATATAATTTATCATATATATCTTCTGTATATACATATACAGAAACACTCAAAAAATACATACACATGTTAAACCATAAACCCTTTTGTTTCAGACAACGTGTAGGGGGTGTCTTCCGCTGATTGCATTCGCTGCAGACATTGTCTTCCACACTTCTTCTGTTATTCTCACAGTTTCGCCGATCCCTTGGTGTTCGGCACCTTCCTGTCTACCCTGGAATGGCCAATGGAGTGTCTGGCCAATCTTGGGGAATCACCAGCGGGCAGACACATTTTGATGTCCGTTACATCCCCTTAACTCCAGTATTTATTAATGGAAGCAGGGGTCATTTGGACCCCTGTATCTCCATCTCTGTACAGCCAACATGGGATTAAGTGAGGTGCCATTGGACAGGTTAGCGTCTCCCAAAAATGAACATTTAACGCGTACAACGTTTTAAAAAAAAAGAAAAATTAAATAGAATAAAAAATTAAATTTTTATTTTAAGGCAGTGGCATTGTCCGCTTTTACTTATTAAGCAAACAATGCTGCCGCAATGACTCACCTACTCATTTCTCACACCGGCAGCAAGTGTGGAAGAAATGAAGTAGTGCATAATCATGCACTGGTCATCTAAAAGAGTGGTTCCCGACCGTGGTCCCCAAGTACCCCTAACAGGCCAGGTTTTAAGGATTCCCTTGCAGACTGAATCCTGCAGTCACTGAGCAGCAAATCATATCACCTGTGCTGTGCTTCAGATATCTTGCAAACCTCGCCTGGTCGGGGTACTTGAGGACAAGAGTTGGGAACCACTGATCTAAAATATTAACCGGAAATAGAGACCCCTGTACTCGACTTTATATTCTCCACTAGGTCAAATGTGGTGTCACTGGACAGGTCAGAGTCTACACTTTCCAATGACACTAAACATGTCCATGAAAAATATAAAGATTAAAAAATAGATATTGTTTTTGTTCTAAGGCAGTGGCATTGTTCCCTTTCCTCATATCCCACATTGGCAGCAAGGACATTGTTTTATACATAATCATATTATTCATGAGGTGCACTGCACTAAAATACAAGATCATTTTTTTCCTTACAAAAAGACAGTAACTGGTTCTCAATTTCTATTATTTTTCTTGTGAAAAAATTATTTGATATGCTGTTAGTGATTGAAATCCGAATGAAAATTTACACTTTTGGCATTTTTTTGATATAGCATTTTGATGTGACATGACATATACACACAGTAACTAATGTTATATATTGAATCTGCTGAGTCAGCTGAAAAAAAGGGATATATAATTTGCGGGGATCCTATGATAAAACATGACTTCCAATAGCGTTTAAATACGATAAGCAAAAAATGGTCAACAGAGATGATCAGCACCCTGAGTGAATCGGCTCAGCAGTGAAGCAGTTAACAGTGCTGACATACACCCACACAGCATTTCTGTGAATGATCCTACCAGGTCAAAGAGGACACCATAAAAGAGATAGAAAATGCAAGATTGCCTCTTTTTATTAGTTGAGTCACATACCGACAATCCCTGGTTCAGCGAAGGAATGAAAAATATATACACGGACATGTTTGTTCGTGTTCAAAAATATGTAAGCCAGGAAAATGTTATTTCTTCATCTGTTGGTGTTGGACTCCATTGCTTCGGAACGGTTCTTGCTGTTTATATATGCCAAGATATTATAATTATTAGCAACGCAAAAAATACCCCTTTGAGCTCTATATCTTTAATCCTTCGTAAATTAATTGTATGATTACACCGCAATAGCTCCTGCTTTGGCAAGACAGTAATAAGTTATGACAGCTGTAGTTTTCTGGCCAGCAGGTTTTGCTTGTAATACAGGAATATGCACTTGTCGGACCAGTGGAACTTCTCCATGTGTTTCTTCACTTGCACACACCAAGCAGCCGTCCCATCTTCATTCATTACCTGACAATACTAGGAGGAATGTCATTACAAATAGGGTGTGCCTACTCAGTGATCTGCTCCTGCTTTCTACCGTTTAGGTCCTTCTCTACACTTTTTGGGTTTTCCGTACTTGCTTATATGCAAATTGCCTTTGATCATTTACCATCTTTAAGTAATACATTTAGGCTGTGTGCACATCCCAAAATAGGGGCTGAGATCGTCCATGGGCATTACTGTGGGTTACGTGCACCTTTGGGTGGGGTAAGTGGACACGGCCCCAGGTCCTGCACCGCTGCCAACACCTTCTGTGCGAGAGACAGTGTCCGCATCCGATAGACCAGTGTTTCCCAAACCTGTCCTCGGGACCCTCAACCAGACCAGATTTTGCAGATCACCTTGGGGAAATGCAGACTGAATCCTGAAATCACTGAGCATCAAATCATGTCACCTGTGCTGTTCTTCACATATCTGGAAAACCTGGCGAGGCGGAGGGTCCTGAGGATAGGTTTCGGAAACACTGCGGTAGACCATGGCATGGAGTCTGTGCAATTCTGGCTTTGTATTTGTATGTCATGATAGATGAGAGATTGTTGGCACTGCTGACACAGACATGGACTCTGTGCTGCCATTTGTCGGCATGGGGCTCTGCCTCTGGAACCTGTCACTCCAGAGCTTGCCGCTTTATATGGCTTGGTGTGCAGACCCAAAACCAAATGTGCTCAGCTTAGCCCAGGGAGAGCAGTGCCTGAGAGTCTTGTCAAGAATGCAATGAGCTAGGGTTCAACACGAACCTCTCCATCCACCCACCTCCATGACCTCTCAGACTGAGAGCCTCTCTCCACCACCAAATAAGCAATGACATGAAGCTGTTACTGTGGCTTGGTGTGCAGACCCAACACCAAAAGTGCTCAGCTCAACCCAGGAAGAGCAGTGCCTGAGGGTCTTGTCAAGAATGCAATGAGCAAGGGTTCAACACGAACCTCTCCATCCACCTGCCTCCATGACCTCTCAGACTGAGAGCCTCTCTCCACCACCAAATAAGCAATGACATGAAGCTGTTACTGTGGCTTGGTGTGCAGACCCAACACCAAAAGTGCTCAGCTCAACCCAGGAAGAGCAGTGCCTGAGGGTCTTGTCAAGAATGCAATGAGCTAGGGTTCAACACGAACCTCTCCATCCACCCGCCTCCATGACCTCTCAGACTGAGAGCCTCTCTCCACCACCAAATAAGCAATGACATGAAGCTGTTACTGTGGCTTGGTGTGCAGACCCAACACCAAAAGTGCTCAGCTCAACCCAGGAAGAGCAGTGCCTGAGGGTCTTGTCAAGAATGCAATGAGCAAGGGTTCAACACGAACCTCTCCATCCACCTGCCTCCATGACCTCTCAGACTGAGAGCCTCTCTCCACCACCAAATAAGCAATGACATGGGGCTATTACTGTGTCTATCTGGGATTGAGGCGTGTCTACCTGGAGGAGAAGACAATCGGGGTGTCTATTTAGCAGTTGTCTCTCTGGTGTAGTGTCTACCTTGCGTAGAGGTGGACTAGGAGTGTCTATGTGTCAATCTCTATCTGCAGGGAGGATCTTTTTGGGGGGGGGACGAAGATCCAAGTTGTCTATTTCAGAGGGAGTGGAGTCTATCTCGAAGGAAGGAGGCAGGGATGTAGATGTGCATGTATGAGGTTTTAGTGTGTGTATCTGTGTGTAAGGGAAAAAGAAAGAGTATAAGGAGATGTGACGTTGGGCCAAAAATTATTTTGCCCAGGCCCCCAGAAATGTTAGAGCTGGCCATGCTGTGGGTAAATTGCTGAGTACTGTAACTGCAGAGGGTTTGGTAATTCTAGGAGTTCATTTTCCCCTTGTGGTCAGCTTCGGTTAATATTTTATATAACAGTGACGTATCACATAAATCACGTCTGGAGCCGTTACATTTAATAACTTCATTTTTCAGACTGCTGCAAAATCCATCCATTACACCATCAATAGTTTAAATTTTTCAGAACATTTTTATATTTATTTATTCTCTTTTGGCGTTTGCGGATGTTGGAGAAAGACGGTGTTAAGGAAGGACCCAGACGGCTGGTCTGTAGCTTGACTCCATTGTCTGCTGAAGATTGATAGAAGCGGCCGTACACTTTGGATTACTTTTGGTTCAGATTGCCCAAAAATCCTTTTCTCGGAGCTGATGAACTGCTATTTGAGCTGATTGATGTGAATTGCAGCTCATTCCGAATACATACAAAATGAGTTCTGAGCGAGGAAAATGGAACACGAACTACGTTTAAGAGAGCCTACTTAAGCTTTCATTTCGACGGAAGATATGTCAAAATTGTAGCCGCTTTTTTATTTTTTTGGAGTCGATAGTCCTATTTATGATGAACAAAGAACTATAAATGCCTCGGAAGAAATATTCAAATCAAAAGTCAGCCCGGCAGCAGTTTAGGTATAATCTTTTGTTGTTCGTTTCGTCTCTCGCTGTACATCGGTGATCGCGGAGAGCGTGCATGCGATTTTAGCTGTGGCCATCCAGAATTTGAAAGGTAGTCCTGCTTTTTAACATATTTTCCATATTTTGCAACATGGGAAAAGTTAAGTAAGTATCCCCAAAAGGCTGATTCCACTTTGCGGTGAAATTTTCAGTAATTGCGGTACATTCGAGGCTATTTGTGGTAAGTGTACTGTGATTTGTTAAAGGGACTCGATTTACGTGTGTTCCATACTGAGTGTTGTCCTCAATTTCTTCCTTTTAGATACAGGCTTGTTTTTGTTTGTGTTTTTCCATCATTTTATTTTACCTTTCAGCTCACCATGAGTCTAGTATTTTGCTGAAAGAAGTCCTTGTACTCCTAGAAATGTAACTATCGCCTTTAACCCTTTCCCACTGCACGGCATACCATGCCGTCCCTGCGATGGATGGGCTTTGAAGACACGGGACGTACTGTTGACTTCTATTGGCTGACTTGGTCCCGCCCTCCCTGCAGTGGGAGCTTGCCACTCGCTCTTGGCTGCTGCGGGCCGGCCTGAATGCTGACCGTCCCCCTGCAGCCAATGAAAGGCTCGCACATCATCAGCTAGGCGAGCCGAAGGAGGGACCCGCTGAAAAGGCCAGCATTAGCCTCATCCTGCTGGCGTTTAGAGGTTAAACTCAGGGACGTGCAGTCAGGGGAGGCAGGGCCTCCCCTGCAATTCCAGTAAATTAATGTGCTGTAATGACATGTTTGTATTTAATCTGTAAATAAAAATGTTATTTATTGAAAAAAGTTCTCATACTCACCTCTCCCTCGCTGTGCTTCTCTGCTTCTCCTCAGCTTTCCCCCCCCCCATACTTTCAGTTTGCCGGCGTGTGTGTGTGTTTCACTACACAGACAGCAGGGGCAGCACTGAGCCAGCCTAGCCTATGCAATTTGCGCAGCTGAATGCTACGCTAATTGTGTAGCTCAGGCTGGCTTCCTGATACTACGCTCTTCAGTGCCTCCTGAGAGGCACTGAGAGCAATTGAAAGCTTGAGCCAATGGGAAAGCTCCATTGGTCTCAAGCAATTCATTTTTTCTTAAAAAACACCCCCCATGAGATTGAGGCAGAGCCTCCCATGGATTGATTGATGCAGGGAAGTCATGTGACTGTTTTCGTCAGTCGTGGGGGGGGGGGGCAGGCAGAGCTCAGCAGGTGTGTGTGTGCTGCTGGGGGTGTGTGGCCTCAACTACTGACACTGTCTGACTCTGTCTGAGTCATGCAGTGTCAGAGAGATGAGATGAGTGTCAGTCTTGTGACTGACTGTGCAGGAGCGCAGAAGAGAGAGACAGACTGTGCAGCTGGAAGTGGGAACCGGATGCAGGATGCCTTTAGGTAATGTATTTGTAAAAAAAATAGAGATATGCTCATACTACTGATATATAGAGTGCCAATTTCACCATCATGCTATATACTGAGTCAGTATATATATATATATATATATATATATATATATATATATATCATGATGGTGAAATTGCCACTCTATATATCAGTAGTAAATATAGTTACTGAGGTGACTCAGGTGAGGTCACCCTAATTTTACTGTTCTAAGAGTGTGAACTTTACTTTAAAGTAAGAGTTGTAATTACGCCCTCTATTGGTCAGTATTGTAAGTGCATGCTCTTAGAACATTAAAAACCAATATGCGAACTTTACTTTAAAGTAAGAGTTGTAATAGCGCCCTCTATTGGTCAGTATTGTAAGTGCATGCTCTTAGAACAGTAAAAAACAAAATACAAACTTTACTTTATAAATAGTAAAACTCTATTCTCCTATATAACGATAATCAAATGCGTAAATTGTGACTGCGTAAACTGTGTATATCTGGCTCTGATACTAGCCAGTGCCTCCCCAGCCACTGACCTCAACGCACGTCACTGGTTAAACTGCATTCCAAGAAGAAAAAAACATTGTGGCTGAGGGGCCTTAGGGATCTGCTTAGGGCAGAACTCAGCAACCCTGGCCCTCTAGCTGTTTTGTAACTACATCTCTCATGAGGCTCAGTCATTCATTAGGTTGGCAGAGCCTCATGGGAAACATATACAGCTCATTCTATATATATTCAGGGAGTCAGGTGACCTCATGTTATGCTGAAACACCTTAATCACTGCAGTAATTATCCAATGGAAGGCTTTTACCTCTTAACTAAGTTAAATCCAGGTGGTGACTTTCTTTTTGGCCAGGCAGTGTATTTTTTAGGCTGAAGGCGGGCAGGTTTATTAAACCTGTTATGAGTGAGATTTGGGATGATCTGTGAGCTCTGACAAATTCCACAGCCCACAGTTATTGTGGCCCACCAGGTAAAAGAATCCACGTACAGAGCTTTTGTTGTAAGCATTAGTGGCCAAAAATATCCTACTAAGACCTTACAAGTCATAAACACAAACTCACTTACAGGGAGCGGCCATCTTGGTGAAAAACTTGGCATTGCAGACTTTGTTGCAGCCAGCGCTGCTGTGTCAGGGTTTACTTGCCAGGCTGCAGCATGACAGGTGCACTTTAATGAAATGCTTGCACTCTAGCCATGTTTGGTTTCCAAGAAATCCAGGACAAAGCCCTAAATGTTTTACTGCTGCAACCATTCTAGGTTGTATGAGTAAACTAAATAATCTGCTAGGTCAATGCTTCCCAACCTCGGTGTACAGGTCCCCCCTAACAGGCCAGGTTTTAAGGATTCCCTTGGAGAAATGCAGACTGAATCCTGCAATCACTGAGCAGCAAATCATATCACTTGAGTTTTGCTTTAGATATCTGCAAGCCTGGCCTGTTGGAGAACCTGAGGACTAGGGTTGGGAAACTCTGTGCTAGGCCTTAATGCAGCAACATGGCTGTAGAATAGAGTTGCCAGATCAGCCATGTTTTCCTGGACACATAGGGCCCTATTGCATTCTTCGCGCAATTTTTAATGCGTACGCAATAACGCATTAAAGGAACACTCTACTCAAAAATCACCCCCCCCCGTTTTTTTATCCTAATCTATCCCTATTCCCTTAATAAATTTTTTTTTTTGCGTAACTGTAATACTTACCCTAAAATCCACTTGTTTCCAGCGGCGTCTTTTTTATTTTTTTATACTCACCTCCCTCCTCTTCCGCTCCCTTCCTTCTTGCTTCTTCTTGCCTTCTGGTTTACGTGAGAAGCGCGCATGCGCGCCTCTCACGTAAGCCAGCCAATCGGCAGGCTTCCTCCCGGCTCCCTCTGACGATTAGTGTTGCGCGCAAGAGGATGCGTGCAACACTAACCCTCAGCCGCTGCCGCCAGCTACTGCGGCGAGTCGGAGACATCATCGCGCTGAAAGCGCGATGACGTCTCCTACTCGGCAAAAGTCGGCAGAAGCGGGAAATATGATTCCCGTTCTGCTGACTGACAGCTGGGAGGACGGAGTAAAGTCCTCCGCCTCTCTCAGCTGTTTTCAGCTTTTTCTGCTGAACTGCCGAGCGGAGGGAGGGGGGACAGAGGGCGGCATACTCCGGGCATCATGACCACCTAAAATAGCTAAGGTGGTCATGTTGCCTAGAGTGTCCCTTTAATGCGGGGGGGGCAAAACCCTTTGCGCAGAACGTCGTATTACGACATTCGCACACAAAATGTGCATTAACGTTTAACATGGAGGGACCCGCGTGAGCATAATGAACTGTGCGCGTCCTATACTTAACATTGTGAGCGCAAATGCGTTTGTGTGCTGGTGCGCGCATGGTATTACAATCTTATTGCAGAATTTAACGGACAACGTTTGCGCGCATAATTTTAACGCCTTTGAAAAGCTGGTGGTAACGGCAAATTGTAACAACCTGACCGTACCAAACTGCGGATTCACAACGGAGAACGTCGATGCGCACTTTTTTTACTAGATCCGTCAAAAATAACGGCCACTACCTTGTCTTCCGTCAAAACGTATGTCTGTTGTGTGCAGTCCGCACAAAAATGACGGACTCGCATAAAACAATGACGGTCTCACATCAACAAATGACGGACTAGCGTCAACAAATGACGGACTGGCGTCAACAAATGACGGACTCGCGTCAACAATGACGGACTCGCGTCAACAATGACGGACTCGCGTCAACAATGACGGACTTGCGTCAAAAATTACATTGCGGTCACTGATTTCTGCGCGCAAACGTACTTTGCGTGCATTTTTGCACGTCGCTTTTACGAACGTTATTTTTTGACGGATGAAAAAATATGCGAGGATTGTAATACCACCGTTAATTTTCGCGCGATAACGCATAATGCTGTGCGCGAGCGTTGAGAATGTAATATGGCACATACTATTTCATGCAGTGTATGCTGCAGGGTGGCATCTTTCATGCGCTGCTCAGCAGCATGAATGAATTATGTGTCCAGGAAAACATGGCTGATCTGGCAACCACCATATTATAGAGGCAAGAGCGGCCATCATTTTACCTGCAAGAATCTAGCATTTAAATGAATTCTAACTTTATTCGAGCTGAATTTTCTTTCTTCTGTCTTTGAGAAGCAAAACTGAGATTCAGTATCAGTTAATCATGTTATTCTGCCGCACGTTCAGAAGGAAGCGCGCTCAGCCCGATATTGTCATTGTAAAGTGCGGACATATTTAGTAGTAACCTTTTGAATGTACATATTCTGTATGCTTTTACTAATGCGTCTGAAGAAACCCACAAGGGTCCATTAGAGACGGAGCCTGCCTTTAAATTATTCAAATGTGCTTGCTATACGTAATTATATATATATAATATATATATATTACTACCTGTCGATTTCCTTACTATGACTGCGACATTTTACACCTTTTCTAAAGTATTGGACTGTTGCCAGGCATTTAGTGATATTAAAACAGACATTTGTTTCCACGTCTACCAGGAATTGCTGCCGTCAATAAATGCTCAAAGACTACAAAGAATCAATTACTGTAGATACTCGAGTATAACGCTAGATTTTGGTGACAAAAAATTACCTTAAAATTGGAAGGGTCGCGTTATATTCGAGACATCTGCATTGCGTGTAAGAAAAAGGAAAAAAAAAAACTTGACTTTCTCATTAGACTTGTGCACCGATTTTTTTTTCGGTTCCATTCGGTTCGGTTCGTTCGCTTTTTGTAAATTTTTGTTTCGACCGATTTCCGTTTCGGTTCGGTTCATTTCGGTTCGTTTTTCGTATCGACTTTTTTTCGTGATTTCGGAAATTTTCGTGTTTTTCGGAATATCTGTTCTCCTCGTTTCAAAGTGTCTATTCGTTTTGACGTAAACGAATGGTTTTTCGGATCCGATATTTCTGTCGATACGATAATTCTGCCGATAAGAAATCTCAATGGCAGATTTATCATATGTTTTACAAGAAGGATACATTGAGATTTCTCTGGTTTCCCGGGAAGGATACATTGAGATTTCTCTGGTTTCCCGGGAAAGATACATTGAGATTTCTCTGGTTAACCCGGGAAGGATACATTGAGATTTCTCTGGTTTCCCGGGAAGGATACATTGAGATTTCTCATGTTTTACAAGAAGGATACATTGAGATTTCTCATGTTTTACAAGAAGGATACATTGAGATTTCTCTGGTTTCCCGGGAAGGATACATTGAGATTTCTCTGGTTTCCCGGGAAGGATACATTGAGATTTCTCTGGTTAACCCGGGAAGGATACATTGAGATTTCTCTGGTTAACCCGGGAAGGATACATTGAGATTTCTCTGGTTAACCCGGGAAGGATACATTGAGATTTCTCTGGTTTCCCGGGAAGGATACATTGAGATTTCTCATGTTTTACAAGAAGGATACATTGAGATTTCTCTGGTTTTACAAGAAGGATACATTATTGATTCTTCTATTCACAGAATGCCGAATTGTGCCAAAATTTCAGCGACATTACCTGATTTTCAGTGTTTCAAATCGACATGTTTAAACAGGCGAATCCAATAGGTTTCCTTGTAATTTCTTTTATTTCTTGAGAAAGGATTTTACCAGGAAGGATACATTGAGATTTCTCTCGTTTTCAAGTATGTCCTGGGTGGCGAATATGTACCGTTAGGTGTCTTGCCCAAGGACACTTCCTGGAGAGGTGCTCTTGCTGGGATCGAGCCCATGACTCCACAGGCTCTCTCCAAGCAGAGCAGTGATGTTACCTCTACTTTTTAATTTTTTTTTAAAGATCGTTTATTATTTTTATTTTTTTAATTTTCTTTGCTTTTTAAAAAGACCTTTTAGAATTTGTGTTTTATTAAAATACATTTTTCTTATTTTTAAAAGACTTTTTTTTATTTTATTCAGTTTTAAAGCACCTTTTTTATTATTCGGACACCTTTTTACTACATTTTCGTTGATTTACGCTCCTATTAGGAGGATAGGAGACTTTTTTCTCTCTTCCAGTTCGGTGAAATTCGCCGATGCCGATTCGGTGCAATTCAACGGTTTTCACCAACGTCCTGTAAGGCTGGGGTCAGACCAGCGCACTTTTAACGTGCGTTCTGGCGCACTTAATCACGGCCGCACTAGCAGCAAATGACGGGCAATGACGGCCAATATACGAAGTACGGTCGCACGAAAGTCCGGCCGCGCAACGCAAGTGGAAAATTAACGCATTTTTTCGAGAACGCAGAACCTCTAGTACGGACGTACAGAGTGCGCGGCGCCCGCTAGCGGTGTGTGTGCGTGATTTGGAGACGTCAGACCCTGCTCGTGTCCGGCCAACATAACGTCCAGATGCAAAAAGTTTCCTGGTTTGGATTCGTAAAACATACGCACGAATAGCGCATCGTATGACCGTTTTCGCATATTCCGTGAAAAAATACATCAATGCGTTCGGACGCACTTTTTTACGTTCGCGTGTAAAAATGCTTTCGTTTGACCCTAGCCTAACTGCTTTGAAACTCCAATTTTGGCAAAATACAGTGACCATACGCTAAATAGTACACTCACAGTATTTGCGGTGAAATGGAATCTCCGAAGCTAACCGAAATAAGCCGAAATGCAGAGTACCAAAATTGCGTTCCATTTCGGTGCTTTGTGAATAGACCCATAGAGATCTCGGCCAATGACCTTATTTCAAGAAGTACCTTGAAGCAGACGTATTGAGAGATCCATCATGGAAGGTCAAACAGATGTCTGAACATTTTCTGCAAAAAAAAAAAAAAAAGGAAACCGTTCTCTTGGTTTTCGAGTTGTCCTGCCAACATGTATCAGGTGACAAGATAAATCACATATTCTGTCATGCAGGTGATTTTATGCTGAATCTTGAATTCTCTCCCAGAATGTGTTTGATTAAAGGCGAGGATGGGAAGCATATGGGCGCATGCTACGCGGCAAGGCACATACGCATCTGGAACTGGTGTCGCCCAATTTTGCAGAGGTACATGAACATCTCAGGTCTGCCGGAAAAAAAATATATAATTAACTACATCTTGGCTAATCAGAGGTGTTTCATAAAAGACCCCTGGCAATTCCTAATCGTCAGTATCTGCATGCAAGTTAGATTGACTGACTTTGCAGATCTTTTATGATGTAGACAAGTAGGTTCTATCAGGCACGAAGCTTGAGAAATGAGAGCTATTACAGCATCAGTATATAATATATATATATATATATATTATATATATATATATATATATATATAATATATATATATATATATATATATATATATATATAATCTCTCGATATTAGTAGTGAAGGAGTTAAATGTGTGAGCTGCTGTTAAAGTTGTTGAATATATCAGATGGAGTGCTCTTCTCCTGGTTTGTTATATATATATATATATATATATATAACAAACCAGGAGGAGAGCACTCCATCTGATATATTCAACAACTTTAAGGCTAGGGTCAGACGAAAGCATTTTTCCCCGCGAACGTGAAAAAGTGCGTCCGAACGCATTGACGTATTTTTTCACGGAATGCGCAGAAACGGTCAGACGACGCGCATTTTCGGGCGTGATTTTGTACGGATCGTCAATAAAACTCTTTTTGCGTCTGGACGTTATGTAGGCTGGACATTAGCAGCGTCTGACATCTCCTAATCACGCAAACACGCCGCTATGCCGCAGCTGCGCACTCAGTACGTCAGTACTAGCGGTTCAGCGTTCTCAGAAAAATGCGTTCAAATTCCACTTGCGTTGCACGGCCGGACTTTTGTGTGGCCGTACATCGTATATTGGCCGTCATTGCCCGTCATCTGCTGCTAGTGCGGCCGTAATTATGTGCGCCAGAACGCACGTTAAAAGTGCGCTGGTCTGACCCCAGCCTTACAGCAGCTCACACATTTAACTCCTTCACTACTAATATCGAGATATCTCAGGCTTCAAGGCACCATCTGGTGCCCGATATAGAGTTATCTCGATATGCTGATCTGCAGCCCAAAACCAAATCAATTTCATTAGCTTTTTTTTTTTTTTTTTTTTTATTGTAATAAAGTTTTATTATGTTTTACACACGTATTTTACATGACATTAAGAGCATTACAACATATTCAGGCAGCTATGTGGTACTTGTGACATATGCGTCTGATGGTAGACACGCAGGTTGTAGTACTGCGTTCCTCTTAGTGTCTTATGTGCATGGAAACATATAAAATACCAATTTAAAATATCAATTTATACAGAAAAATAAAAAAGAAAAGAGGGAGGTAGGGCCCGTGACAAATGAAGTGGGGTAGGAAGGGGGGTATGAAGGAAGCGGTCCTTCGTTTGTTATTTAGTTGCGGTCAAGAGTGGTCCACTGGGTTTTAGGGTGGTATGCCTGCTGGTGTAGACCAATAATACCAGCGCCGCAGATGTTTGGCGGTGGTGCCAGAGGATTGATGCAACAGATCCTCCACATCTCTGGTACGCTGGACCTCATCTAACCATTCCCGAAACGTGGGGGCTATCGCGGACTTCCAGTGTCTAGGTATCACCGCTTTGGCGGCATTCAGCAGTCGAATGTCAAGGGTGTTTCTGTAAGTGTCCACAGGTAGCGGTGTGTGGTGGAGCAGCATTGCTGCTGGTGTAAAGGAGGGTGGAGTGTCAGAGACCTTGCTAATGGCATCATGAACCAGTGTCCAGAAGGGTTGCAACACTGGGCAGGACCACCATATATGCAATAGGTCTGCGCGTTGCGATCCACATCTCCAGCAGGAAGCATCTGCTGTGTCCGAATATGTGGCAATAGTGATGGGCGCCCTATACCAACGCGACAGCAGCTTGTAAGCCGTTTCTTGTGCGCGAGTAGCAATAGAGCACCGGGTACTGAGCGCAAACATTTGATCCCATTTTTCCTCTGTGAATGTCTGGTGAAGGTCCGATTCCCATTTCGCTACATACAGGGGCGTGGTGGGGGAAAGGTTTTGCAAGACACCATACATGGTCGAAATGCCATGTTGGGGAAGGGTCCTACGGGTAATCACTTGCTCAAATGCGGTCAGTGGGCGAGTGTATTTGTCTAAAGGAGCCAGGGAGCGAAGATATGTAATGAGACAGTGCATGTGAAATGTCGTAAGGAAGGAGTCGGGGTGGGCCAGTGGGATGTCCTTTGGGGCTTTAGGTCGGTCACCACCTATGTAGAGGCCAGGTAGGGGGGTCTGTGTCAAAGCCGCGTCAGGGAGAGGTAGCAGTCGTGGCGAGAAGGCCGGTAAATGATTGAGCGGCAGGAGTGGTGAGGGCCAGGGGGCCAGACGTGTGGACCTCTGCAGCCGCCGCCAGATGGCCATTGTGACTGAAACGGTCGGGTGTGTGGGGATATCAGTAAGGGCAGTGGTGCCTATAAGCCAAGGGAGGGAGGTGAGCGAGCGCCCTACCAACTCATGTTCCAACGCCACCCATTGTTTACCAGAGGCACCCAAGCTCCACTCCACCAGCCGCAGAAGGTGAACAGCCTGATAGTAGCGCTGCATATGCGGCAGAGCCAGCCCCCCACGAGAGCGAGGAGCCGTCAGCAGCGCCACCCTCAGTCTTGGTTTACGCCCGGCCCAGACATATCTAATGAAAAGGGATTGCAAGGATCGGAAGAAGGCAGTCGGGACATGTACCGGCAAGGTTTGCAATAAGTAGAGGACTCTTGGGAGAACATTCATTTTAAGGACATTTATGCGCCCAAACCATGTGATATGTGGGATGGCCCATCGAGTAAGATCTTTTTCCAGGACCCGAAGCAAAGGGACAAAGTTCGTGACATAGAGGTTTGATACCGCTGGGGTGAGGTGGACTCCGAGATATTTAAGAGACGAGGTACACCATCGAAAGGGGAATGTGGATTGAATATGTGTGCTGAGGGGGGCAGGTATTGAGATATTCAAGATTTCCGATTTTGACATATTAATTTTGTAATTACTGAGCGAGCCATATTCGCGTAGTAGTTCAATGAGTGAGGGTAAAGAAATCTGGGGCTGCTGCACAAAAAATAGCAAATCATCTGCATATGCCACCACCTTATGAGTGTGGCGCCCAACACCCACACCATGAATGGAGGGATTAGCCCTGATAGCTTGAAGGAGGGGTTCCAGGGATAATGCAAATAAAAGAGGGGAGAGGGGACAACCCTGGCGAGTGCCATTTTTGATGTTAAAGGGGGGGGACAAGGTGCCATTTAAGTTGATGCGGGCGGTGGGTGAGTCATATAAGGCGGTTATCCAGCGTAGGGCATTGGGGCCAAACCCCATATGATGCAAAGTCTGGAATAAGAAAGGCCAGTGTACCCTGTCAAACGCCTTCTCAGCGTCGGTGGAGAGGAGCAAGGTCGGACCGGCACCGGGTCTCTGGGCAGCGTGAATCAGATTGATAGCCAGCGTAGTATTATCTCGTCCCTCCCTCCCCGGGATGAAGCCCGTCTGGTCAGGGTGGATCAGATGTCTCATATGGTTAGCAAGGCGCAGGGCAAGGACCTTAGCGAAAAGTTTTACGTCCTGATTCAGGAGGGAGATTGGTCTGTAGTTAGCGCACAGGGCATGATCCTTGTCTGGTTTAGGGATCAGTGTGATAGTGGCAGAGAGTGATTGTGGTGTCAGATGTGATGCAGGTTCAGTCAGGCCATTAAAAGAAGCCAGCCAAGCGCGGGAGAGGAGTTTTTCGCAGGTTTTATAATACTTAAGGGTAAAGCCATCAGGACCCGGGGTCTTACCCACTGGTGTTCGCTTGATCGCTTCATGCAGTTCTTCCGCTGTGATTGGGCCCTCTATGGAGGACCTCATGTGCGGCGTCAGTTTTGAGCGTAAGTGGGTGCGAAGGAAGCGCTGGGTGGTGTCTGGGGCCGTCTGATCGGGGGCCGTGGGGAGGCCATATAGCTTAGTGTAATAATCATGGAAGAGGCCAAGCATATCTTTCGGGAGGGTAACGGTGGGTCCCTGTGGTGTGCGAAGATGGGTGACATATAATGCCTGTCGGTGGGTTCGGAGGGCGTTGGCCAAAAGCCTACCGCATTTATTTCCATGTTCATGGAAGGTCTTGCGTACCGTCAGAAAGGCCTTCTGAGCCCTGTTATTAAAGAGAGAACGGAGCTGCGACCTCAGGTCTAATAATTCAGCGTAAGTGTCATCGTCGGAGTGCAGTTTATGGGAACGTTCCAGGACCGCTATGCGCTGCAAGAGGGACTCTTGCTCCGCGGTGCGTTCTCTCTTACGACGCGCGCCCTGCTGTATTAGGTATCCCCTAATGACGGCCTTATGAGTTTCCCAAATAATCTGCGGGGAGCAGTCAGGTGTGTCATTTTCCATAAAGTAATTTTGTAGCGCGTCCTGGAGGCCTTCTTTAATCTGGGGGTCATTGAGAAGGGATTCATTGAGGCGCCAAAGTTTCTCCCTTGGTCGGGCTAGGGGTGAGGAGAGCGTGATCAGGACCGGGCAGTGATCTGACCAGGTCATGGGACCAATGGTGGCAGACTCCAGGAGGTGCATACTACCGAAGGGGAGGAAAATATAGTCGAGGCGTGTGTAGAGCTGATGCGGTGCACTATAATATGTATAATCTCGTGCGGAGGGGAAGAGCGAGCGCCAGCAGTCCATCAGTCTCAGGGAGTGTAGTGCCGTTCGGGTGCGGCGGAGGACGGTGTGTGGGGTGCTAGTGACGCCTCTAGAAGTGTCTAGGCGAGCGTCGAGCGGCAGGTTGAGGTCACCTCCTACCACCAAAATACCCTCCTGGAAGTCCTGTAGTTGATGAAATATAGAGCGAATGGCGGAGTGTTGCTGCCGATTCGGGAGATATATGGAAACAAAAGTGTACCATTGCGCGCCAATTTGGCCCTTCACAAACGTATAGCGACCGGCCGGATCCAATAAAGAGGTCGGATTGCTAAACGGGGTGGAGCGAGAAAACAACACGGCAGTTCCGCAAACTCTACCAGCAGTAGCATTACTGAAGTAACCAATAGGGTATTTGTGGTTTTTAAATGAGGGAGGTCGGGCCTGCGAAAAGTGGGTTTCCTGCACTAACACTACATCCGCGTGAAGTGAAGTGAATTCCCTGAGGGCCGCATGGCGCTTTTCGGGGATGTTCAGGCCTTTCGCATTTATGGAGAGAACTTTAAGAGTGCGGGGGACGGTGGCCATGTCAGATTGGTGCGGAGGTTATTGATGCAAGGAGACCTGGGAGGGGGGGTACGGGGCAGCGCCCAGTAGGGCAGACCAGGTACAGGGGGGTAGCAACAAACAATCAATTACAATGGTACAAATATATACACAGGGAGCACGTGCCTAATAGGACAGTTCACCGCGTCACTGAGTGAGCACGGGAGAGTCCCAGGCCACAGAGGGGGATGCGGACACCGCCAATCACTCTGTGGAGGCACTGACTCGTGGGGGTTACCCAGCACGGGACAATCAACAGTGAAGATCAAATAATATAACGGTAAATTCTGAGTGTAATTTTAGCAACAGCTATGAAAAAGACAGCGAAGTATAATAAGTAATAAATTTCCAAAAAATTCAATAAGAAAAATCAAAAAGCACATAGGAGACGCTGAACGCGCAGCCCCCAGAACAGATAAGTACACAGGTGTACTCCAGGAAAAAGAGAAAGAAAAAGAGAACAGCCCATTCAAGCCGCTCCTGAGGTGCATGGAAACTTGTATTGTTTCAGACCTTAAACAATATGAGCGGGCCGTCGGAAGTTCAGGGCCGAGTATGAGCCTTGCCTCCAGTTGTGTCACACAGTTTATGCTGAGAAGAGGCTTAGGCCGTCAGGCCCACCTCAGGTCGGGGGACCCAGAGAAAAGGGGGGGTCTCGCAGGGCAAGGAGCATATAAAAAGGATACTAACGTCGTCATTGTCAAGGTCTTCAGATCGGAGAGGCACCGGTGCCAGTTGGGGGCAGCTTCCACAGTGTCGGGAGAGGTCCGGGGGGCCCAGTGCAACCCAGGCGAGACCGGTGGAGGCCAGTTCAGGTCACCCGTGCTTGCGAGGAGGAGGAACGGCGTCTGCGGCGGGATCGTCGCGGACGTTGCGGAGCCTGTTCTGGCGGCATGTACAGCAGTGCCAGGTCTGGCCAAGCCGGGAGTGTGTCCGGTGGAAGTGAGAGTTCCTCCAGGAACAGTGGGAGATCCAATTCGCTACGAAGGCTAAGAGGTCCCGATGGCGTGCGGATTTGGAGGCCAAAGGGAAAGAGCCACTTATATTGAATTTTCATGTCCTGCAAGGCAGTCGTGAGCGGTCGTAGCATTCTTCTGGACTGCAACGTAGCAGGCGAGAGATCTTGGAATAGTGAGATCTTAGCCCCCGCGAAATCGATGGTGCGAGAGCCTCGGGCCGCTGCCAGTATGGAGTCTTTCAGCGGGTAGCGCAGAAGGCAGCAGATCACGTCACGTGGGGGGGCGTCAGGTGGGCCCTTCGGTCTCAGTGCCCTGTGATAACGTTCCAGTTCAATAACTGTGTCAGGGTCCCTTCCCAGGACATCATTGAATAAAGCGATAAGCGTGTTTTTTAATTCCTCCTGTGTGTTCTCTATCTCCGGGAGACCACGAACCCTGATATTATTCCGGCGATTCCTGTTCTCCACATCTTCCAAATGACGCGCCATCATTTGTAGGGCTGAGCGCTGTGTGGTGATTGCAGCGGAGTGGGTCACTAACGTGGCAGACTGTTGTTCCTGCGTCACCTCCACGTGCTGCAGCCTGGTTTGAATGCCGCCAAGATCAGTGCGCAGCGCGCGGATTTCTGAGAGGAGAGAAGCTCCCAATTCAGTGGTGGCCATGGCTAAGTCCTCTTTACTGGGGAGGTATTGTAGAAGCTGGCGCAGGTCATTTGGGGGGTCCCAGGCACTCACCGAATGTGTTGGAGAGCTGGAGACTGAGGAGCATGAGGCGGCGGCCATCTTGGATTCCGGGTCAGCGTTTTCAGCGGTCAGAAGAGGAGCTAAAAACGGCCTGATGGATCCAGTCTGCTGATTCCCAATGTTCTCTGGGGGGCCTGGAGTGTGTGGGGGTTTCCTGGCTTTACCCATGGGTGCGTATGTGCAGCGGAATAGGGGTATATGCAGCGCGCTCAGCGGAGCTCACCAGTCAAGCGGCCATCTTCCTGGACGTCCCGGCCACGCCCCCCCATTAGCTTTTGGACTGCAGAAGGTGCCCCCCAAATTTTAGCCCTGTGGTTGAGTGCTGCCCTCTTCGTATATTTGTATGTATAGGGTTGACAACCCTTTTGGGCAAGCACCCCTCCCTGTCACAGGTGCTCCACCCACAGGTTCTATTTAACCTTGATCTGCAGGGAGCTTCAGAAAGGACTGGTTCCTCAATAAGTGATTATATCCCATAAAGAGCAGTCATTAGGTTAGTATGATAGGACCTGTCAGGGGTGGAATACATTGTCGCTGTTGGCAGGTTTACGCACTCCATGGCCATCCATTGCAAACTAAACTTCCACCATTTTTCAACAGAGCTCAGTATTAAAATTGTGAAAGGGTTAAGAACTGCAGTGATTTTGAAGAGGACAGGAATTGTTTGTAAGCATCTAAAGGGTTAAATCTGGTCAAATCTCTATGTTTAACCCTTTCACTGCTGAGGACGTGTGGGGAACGTCCTCATTGACTCCTAAGGAAATATAGGGGGTTCCTTTGAACCCCGATATCTCCCAACTCTTGGTAGCTAGCAGGGTCATGTTTGGTATCATCAGAAAGGCCAGAGCATGGCCTCTCCAATGATACCAAACATGACCGTGTTTTAAAGTAAAGAAAAAAAATAATAAAAAGAATAATAAAAAAAAGGGAAAATGTGTTTTTTTTAAGACGTGAAATTTGCTCAGCAGTGAAGGGGTTAAATTAATTTAGCTGCTGTTGTGGTTTCTTTTGTACTGTTTGAATATGTTGTTTGGTGTGCTCTCTTTCTGTTTATATATATATATATATATTATATATTATAGTTGATTATTGAAGAAGTCATTTACACATTTCAGCAATTTAGAGAACTGCTTCACAGAGCTCATATGCAGCAAAGAACTATATGCATCCCAGAGCTCCTGTGCTACATTCCCCATATGCAGCAAGGAACTATACATAGATATATATATACATACACATTATATACATGCACACACATATACAGTATAATCAGAATTTTTCAGACCCCTTTGTTTTTTCACATTTTATTATGTTCTAGCCTTTTACTATAATTGTTTAAATTATTTATTTTCACATCGATCTTCCCTCGATGTCCCAAAATGACAAAAGCAAAAAAACTATTTTTTACAACATTGAAAATTAATTAAAATGAAAAAACCTGAGTTATCACACCGACTTAATAATTCAGATCTTCTACTGTGACATTTGAAATTAAACTCATGGATCTTGTGACTCTGGATCATCTATAATCTATATGTTATATCTACACTTTGATTGGAATCACATTTGACATTGATTGGCCATGATTTGGAAAGATGTCCACCTGTCTATATATGATCTCAACGCTGTAGATGTAAATCAGAGCAAAAACCAAGCCACGAGTTCAAAAAGGGACTCCCTGGAGAGTCCAAAGATATTATTTTGTGGAGATAGCTACAAAAATATTCAGCTGCATTGAAGGTTTCAGGGAGCACAGTGACCTCCATAATTCGTACATGGAAGATGTTTGGAACAATCACGACTCTTCAGTCGCCCTGGACAAACTGAGTAATTGGGTGAGAAAGACCTTGGTAAAAGAGATGACCTAGAACCTGATGGCTATTATGGGTGAGCTCCAGAGATCATGTGTGAAGATGGAAAAATCTTACAGAACGACCACCACTAATCTGGAGTTTACGGCAGACAGGTCAAACAGACGTATCTCCACAGTTCAAAACAAATGAACACTGAAACAAACACCAAAAAGACTCTCAGACTGTGTAAAAACAAAAGGTCTCTGATCTGATGAAATGAAGATTGAATCGTTCGGCCTCAATTCAAAGAATCACTTCTTTAAGAAATCAGATACGGCTCATCACCTGCACAATAACATCCCAATGCTGTAGCATAGTGGTTGCGACATCATGTTTCTGGGGTATTTATCAGTAGCAGGCACTGGGAGACCGGTCAGTGTTGGGGGAAATCTGAATACTGCAAACTACGGAAATATCCTTTATGAAAATCTGGTCCATAGCTTGGGCCGACGGTACACTTTCCAACTGGACAAAGCCAACAAGCACGCAGCCAAGACAATGCACGAGTTCTTAAGGTACAGATACAGCTCATCACCTGTACAGTAACATGCCAAAGGGTAAGCATGGCAGTGCTGGCATCATGTTTTTCTGGTGCTTTTCAGTGGCAAGTACTGGAAGACTGGTCAGGGTTGACAGAAATATCCTTAATATAAACCTGGGCGATTGGTTCATCTTCCAACTGGACAATGACCATAAGCACACAACCAAGACAATGCAAGAGGGACTTAAAGACCAGAT
Organism: Leptobrachium leishanense; assembly: GCA_009667805.1. Classification (NCBI taxonomy): domain Eukaryota; kingdom Metazoa; phylum Chordata; class Amphibia; order Anura; family Megophryidae; genus Leptobrachium; species Leptobrachium leishanense. The sequence continues at coordinate 138,853,611 of CM019070.1, forward strand.
ACTGCATATCACCTTCACAATATCATTCCAAAAGGTGAGGTATGGTGGTGGTGGCATCATGGTATTTGGGTGTTTTCAGCTGCAGGGACTGGGAGAGTGGTAAAGGTTGCTGCATACTGCAAAATATGGACATCAATAACCTCAACATAATCCTGGTCCACAGTCTGGCACTTAGTTCACCTTCCAACTGGACGTTGGCCATAAGCAAACTGCCAAGACAACAGAAGAGAGGCTTAGGGACAAATCTGTGTTTGAGAGAGTGGAGCCAATGTAAACAGATTTCAGATTTACGTATCACTGATGTGCCCAGTAATAGGTAATCAGTAAATATATGGGAGAGGTGTAGAGATCGAAGCGGAGTTTGTCTATTAGAGGGAAAAATTGAGTATATGGAGTAACGAAGGAACAAAAAATGGCAGGTAAATCCCTCAACAAAGCACCGTGTTACCAGGCACTCCCTACAGTTAGCATTTAAACGAGAACATTGAAAAGGCCACACACTGTAGCCAACAAGAGAATAAAGGCATATACTCAATCGCTAAAGTGGCGGGTGGGCTTACACTTTAATGGCCATTCAAGTGAACCAAAACCTCTATTTTGTTTTAAATGGAGACATGAAGCTAAGTGCAAATGACAACCTTTTTTCTTGTTACGTTTTATACATTAAGTGGGCCGGATACTTCTAGTTGACGCAGCCACTCTGGTATAAAAAAGGTGCAAAACCATTTTTTTCTGCATATATTTATATTTTATTGTATCCCCAGCCAGCTCATTTTTGCTGCTGCTCCTTCCCGTGTTTTCTTTTTCAAACCCAAAATGGAAATGTTTGTGGTGAGGATATAATTATAAACCCACTGTCTTGTCTCTTGGCTGAGACGCAGCATGAGGACATGTAGCCATTCAAGTAAACCAAAACCTCTGTTTTGTTTTTCATGGAGTCACAGGGTTAAGCGCAAATGACAACCTTTTTTCTTATGTTTTATATATGAAGCGGGCTGGATACTTCTGGTTTACGCAGCTGCCCTGGTAGGGAGTAGGCACAAAGCCATTTTTTCCTGTAATATATATATATACACACACACACACACACACACATACTCGATCACTGCCACGTGCTAGTAATGGTCACCATGACCTCATTGCCCTGATCATACACATTGACTGACTGGCCACCAGGGGGTGCAGGAAACCAAATGTAGGTGAACTATTGAGCGTTCTGTCCTTTAATTCATTGTGAAAAAAACAAAATGATATATATATATATAAAAAAAAAATAGAGAGCCAGCTCTTTTGGGTCTTTTAAAAAAATATTAAAATTTATTTAGACATAATAAAAAGTGACCAAGTCGATGTTTCAGCTCCTGCAAGGATCTTTCATCAGGACTATAAATATAAGGAAACTCTTTGGCTATATGTGTCTGCCACGTCCCTTGGATTATATATATATATATATATACTGAATATATAAAAAATCACCAGTGCGTAGCAGTAGTAGTGATACCTTTTTTTATTGGACTAAAAAAGGTATCATTACTATTGCTATACTCTGCTGATTTTGGCATCTGGACTAACAAATCTAGAATATATATATATATATATATATATATATATATATATATAACCAGAAAAGAGCACTTCCTATCAATGACCATCTTCATCCACCATTTTCTTAAAAAAAAAACACATATCAAAAATTCAAAAAACCTGACTGAGGTAAAATGATGGGGATTCAGTTCACAAAGTTATGATCATAATTTTCTAAAGCTGTCACAGTCGCCAATGTACCCCATCTTTGACAGGTCCTATCTAACTTGATCGAATCTGCACTTACAGGATCTACTCACCCTGGAGCTCCCCGGCAGGCACTGGCCTTTATATATACGCACACACTCTATAGGGCAGCACTCAGCCAGAACATGTATACTTTATAATACTGCGTCTGAGACCTAAAGATACGCACACACACAATACAGAGCTCTCAACCCAGCTATACATCTAAAAAGGTTGAGAGCACCTAACTTGGGCCTTGATCTGATTCGGCCCTATAGCCTAAAATCGACACACTTTTCGTCCATTTCAGACATTTTTCAATTCAAATGCAGATTTACCATCATTTCAATCCCCCCAAAAATTCAGCTCAAATATCGGCTCTCATGGCCGTACTTTTTAATGTAATATCGTCGACTTTTCTTCAGACCAGCAGCATTTTCCAAATAGGGGCTCAGGATGATTTTTTTTTTTTTTTTGCTGAAACAGATGATATTTCGAAAAAAAATATAATCGACCGCAAAGATCAGATAATGTTTTTCAAAAATGAGCAGAAAAGATGGGGGTTCAGTTACAAGATCTGATCACGTCATGTGTCAGTCAATATACTCCATACAACAGGTCCTACCTATGTAAACCTAATGTCTGCTCTTATGAGGTGAAAGGGACACTACCTCTAACGTAAGCTGAAGCTAAAAAACACATGCTGCTGGTTTTCTTTGTCTGAATTAATTGCATGTAAAAAGGAAAATAAAGTTACCTTTTTTTATCTCCTGTTTACACCTTGTAGATTTTTCCCATGATACAACATTTACCAAAATTTGATGGCAAGTCTCACTCTGCAGCTGTGGTATGGGATAAAACTGCAGTGAAGAGGCAATAGGGTGGAGAATGAAATGTTTAGAAAAGGCTGCAGGAGATCTATTGTGTTGGCTGTGCTACCCGAGATAAGAGAGGGCAGCGGAATGAGATCTGATAGTGGGCTTCCAACACTGGATGCTACTCCCTGGTGATGACATTTACATACAGTCCAATGCAAGTCAATAGGTCTGTTCAGTGAACTTCTGACCCATAAAGCCCATTCTATGCCCAATACCACACAGTGAGGAGCAAGTCATGAAAATATACTGTGGGGGGAGCAGTTTACATGAAAGATCACACAATGGATGCACCCAGTGACACATAGAGAGTAAAATATTTTCTTAACTCAACAAACAAGAGTAGTAACAAAGCACATGTAAGATATCAGCAACATAAAATAAACACAATAAGGACATTTCATTTTTTGGTGGTAATGGCCCTTTAACTCACTTACAAGCAGGCATGTACTGGCCATCGGGAGCACCGGGAGAATCCAGAGGGGCCGATGGGTCAGTGGGCCGGCTGAGCCTGGGGATGATTTTTTTTTTTAATAATTTTTTTAAACTTAGTCCAGCACTTAGTATAACCAGGACTGGATAACTCAAGTGTGGAATGTCAGCACTTGTTTCAAAGGTCTGAAAGATTTCTGCATTGCAGGGATGGGCAAGGGGGGCTTCCTTGGACACCCACACATGGATTCAGGAGCTGGCTGAGGCTTTATTGTGTGTAAAGGAGCGGAATCCACGGAGACTGTGAGGATTCCGCTCCACATTTTACTTACAGCTTCTCCTTCCAGTGACTGGGGCTTCAGAGTTTGAAGCCAGCAGCAGCCCTACACACCTCTCCTGTGCAGTCTGCTGTGACCAGGAGGCCATCCAATACCTATACTAAGGTATTGACTAAACATGCCAAGTGAGGGTGAATCCCACCGTTATGTCTTATACCTGGGCACTGATGCGACTCTTGAGAGCAGTGTGGCGGCCAGACTCACAGCCAGGCATGTAGGGAGCCGTAAATCTGACAGATCCTCTGATCTTACAGTCCCTCTCCCCTGCTCCCTTTCTATAGCCTATTAAGTCAGAGCTCAGTGTGGCAGTGCTTTGCATTCTCTATAGGAGCACTTAAGGGGTTAATTATCACAGGAGTCTGCACAGAGCTCAGGAAAGTATTTGCTAATCAGTCATAGCCACGTAGCAGGGAGTCATGTCACTGTCCAAATTGGCTATTTGGTCTAGATTGTTCATTCTCCTGGCAATTCTCAAGGTTTTCACCTCTCTCTGAATAACCCTATATGTCACAGTTCTGAGCCCCTTCTTAGAAGTGTCCCCTAATTACATTTTAGTAAAGTATATTTTAATATTTATTTTTTATAAAATAATTTAAACTAGAATATTGATTAAAGTAAGTATATTTTAATGCATATTTATTTTAATTGTTCAAATTACATTTACAAGAATATATAATTATTATTAAAATACAATTTACTTTAATAATCCATAGTTATTTTTTAATTCTATTCCTGTGGATTCTGTGATACGTTCATACACAACGTACATTACTGTGAGTTTTATTTTTGTGCTACTCTGTGATACGCATTAACATGTTTTGGTGGGCATGGGGGGGGGGGTCAGTATTTCATCCTTGGATCCAGGCAGCACAATGTCTTGTGCTGGTCCTGCTCCAGTCCATATCAATATATGAATCCGGCCCTGCGTGTTTGCATATCGGAGTGGGCCGGTCTGGATGAAGTCCAGGGCTGGTTTTTTTGTCCCAATCCAGCCCTGCTTACAAGGAGCATTCATCCTTCATGGAGCTTTCTGCAGAAGCCATGTTGTACACATTATTATATATTTATTTAGCACCACATATTCCACAGCACTTTACAGAATCAGTGTACAAGTATTTTGTGAGGTAGGCGCATCCATATCGTTAGGCATCTTTCCCAAGGACACTCGCTGGTGGCGTCTTCTGAGAGGGATCAAGTTGTCTTTCCATGATTGTAGCGATGATCAGCGACCTGGTGGTTAGGTTGAACCCGCTTCTCGTAAAGTCGAGACCTCACCACAGTTGTACAGGAGGAATGTGCCGAACGGAACCTTGACTTGCTTCTCCACAGTTGAAGGATAGAGATGTTACCACTGGACTCCACAGCCCATAAGAATGTACCGTTAGGCTGGGGTCAGACGAACGCAGTGCGAACGTGCGTGCAGCCGCATTTTATCACGGCCGTAGTAGCAGCAAATGATGGCCAATGACAGGCAATGTACAAAGTACGGCCGCACAAAAGTGCGGCCGCGCAACCCCACTGGCAAACAAATGCATTTTTTTCGAGAACGTGATACCACTAGTACTGACGTACAGAGTGCGCTGCGTCCGCTAGCGGCGTGTGTGCGTGATTAGGAGATGTCAGATGCTGCTAATGTCCGGCCAACATAACGTCCAGACGCAAAAAGTGTTTTATTGATGATCCGTACAAAATCACGGCCGAAAATGCGCATCGTATGACCGCTATCGCGTATTCCGTGAAAAAATACGTCCATTCGTTCGAACGCACTTTTTCACGGACGACGCAAAAAATGCGTTAGTCTGACCCTAGCCTTACTGGAGAGGTGCTCTGGTTGGGATTCAATGTTACCTCTGCTCCATAGAGCCCGTACACTTACATATCAATACAAAGAAAAATGGTAAGCGCCCAAAAAATGCACCAACACCCGTGTCCTGATGCCAAACCAGATGTGTAGAGGTTTCCCCTAAACCAAGTGTAACAATCAAGCAAATTTAAACGTATCTGGTAGCGCGATGTCAATCGCTTCTCAGGACCAGGGTGCCTCTCCTATAGTACATCATCCACATGGATTATATAAAAAAGGCAGAAAAGTATAATAGTGAAGATGGTATTATTACAATATTATCGGACACTCTAAGGTTATTCAACTCACAAGTATAGAGCCCTATCACTGGCTCTGAGTGGTTAGGTGCGTCTGGGTTGTTTTGACATCATTCCCTCCTCTGCACAAATATAACAGTATAAACACTATGCGCTCTATTACATTCTGCACGCAAACGTTAGCGCGTGTGCAAAAACGCATTAACGCGAGGGGCAAAACCCTTTGCGCTGCACGTCGTATTACAAAGTCAGCACTACAAATGCGCGTAATCGTCTACCGTGGCTGGACCTGCGCGAACCCTTTGCGAGCGTACTGTACTGCAATCTATGCGCAGTTTTTAACACTTTCGCTGCTGAGGCGTTTCACGCCTCTGTGCTGAGGTCATTTTTACCGGTTTCGCTCATCATGTTTAAACGTGTTTTGAAGGCTTATTTTAGAAAAAAACCCAGACATATTATATATCGTTCTTTCTGTCAGACTCGGCAGATTCATAATATGTCATTATTAAATGTATACGTCATGTCCTGTCTGTATATTATAACAAAAAATGCAATAAAATATGAATTTTCAATAATTTACAACGTGTAAAGTGTTTTTTTTTCACATTTTAACATGCGAGCAATTGCGGTTATATTTTGTATGGGGTGCACTTGTTAAAAAAATTAGAGATGGGGTCTTGTTACATTTTTTTTGGGGAAAATTACACGATTTTTAACAAACGCACCGCATACAAAAATCGTTAGTGCAGCATCATTGTTCACATTATAATTGAAATGGGAACAATATTGCTGCATTAACAAACCAAAAAAAAAAATTGTTTTTATTAGAATTTTTTTTTTAAATATTTTTTTATTTTTAATTTAAATTTTTTTAAAAAAACTTTTTTCACAGTGGTGTTTGGTATCGTTGGAACGGCCATGCTCTGTCCGATCCAACAGTACCAAACATTAACCCCTAGCTGCCACGGATCGGGAGATAGGGGGTTCCAATGAACCCTCTATCTCCACCGTTGGTGGCAGCTAGGGGTTAACTCCAGGACTGGCATCATCGTGCATAGCACAATGACGCCAGTCCTCAGGGGGAGTTCCCGGAGGCTTGGCCGACATCCAAGATGTCGGCCAGCTCCAGGAAAGGATCACGAACCGGCGCTTTTCAGCGCCGATTCGTGATCCGGCTCCCCAGGTGTTAATGACAGCCACCGTTTGGAAGGGCAGGCTGTGCCCTTCCAAGCGGTGCCTGTCTTAACCCCCTGCTCCCCGGCGATCGGGAGGGAGAGAGGTCCGAATGACATCGACGCGATGACATCTAATGTCCCCGCCGGGGTCCCGGATTGACGGGCTGACATCCAGCGCGTCCGTAGCACAGGAGAACCACTTGGCTGGACACCCTGAGCGCGTCCATAGCAGCCAAGTGGTTAACGCACAGCGTTTGCGCACATAATTTTAACGACTCCTAAAAGCTGGTGTTAACGGCAAATCTGAACGTTCTGGCCGAAACAAAATATAGCAGCCCAAAAATAAAAATACAGCACAGTATAGTTACACATTCTACACATACCCAAACAATAAAATTGAGAGGTTGTGCGTGTTTTTATTATTGCTGCAGCATATATACTCAGATTGATTTTGGCAGGCGCAAAAACTTAACGGGAGACAATTGTGGTTCTTAATTCTGATTGCACGCAACGTTAATGCACGCGCGTTTTTTGTGCGTTCGTTTTATGCGCGCAACTTTTCGACGGATAAAAAAAATACTCGCGGATTGTAATTCCAGCATTAAATTACGCGCGTTAACGTTTAGCGCGCAAATTAACGCGCTGCGCGAGCGTTTTTGTGCAAAGATTGTAATAGGGCCCTATTTGTACAGGCCACCACATAGTTAACGTAGCTTCTTAAATGCATTTATTTTTGCTTAACAGCTGTGACTTTTAGATTCAACCTGGATGTAGGGGGAGAAAAAAAAAAAGAGTCGGAATGACCGGGCAGTGGGGACCTCACTGTGATGTGACATTTTCTTTTAGCCTCGAAGCATTGATGTATTTTTACTCAGCCCTTTGTCTTCAAAGGAACGGGATAGAATTGAATGACACCGGGAAGTCACTCCCCACAATTCTTCTTCTATGACCCCAACAAAGGCTTTCCATTCTACTTGACGTGCTTAAAATGCCTTATATCCTCCAATATATATTTTTTTCCTTTTCAGTAGAAAGCATCCCACTGCTTATGCAAGTTACATCCGGCACAGCAAAGGTACCAAGCCCATTCAAATGTATAACATGTCCCAAAACCCTATTTGTATGTTTTTTCAGTAGGAATACATTTGTTCTATAAACCACCCGTCCCCCCAAAAAAATGAAATAAAAACACATATCGATCAGCCGATCAATGGCAGTTATGCTGTCATCCTTTTGGATGGCGAACATAGCTTTCACAGAACAATGACGGGTTTAGTCATTCGAGTCTCAATTCTCCGTCGATAAGACTATTTTTTTTATCTTGGTTTCAGTGGGGCTTTGGGCGTTCGATTGTCTCGTGCCGAAAACCCTCTGTGCATCGAGAACACGCGCGCAACATGTCAGTCTTTATGCCGGTTTTAAGTGTACCTTTTTATGCCATCCTCCATAGAATCTGGGACAAAGCCGAGCCGCGCCGAACATTTTTATTTTTCTTTTAGAAAATTTCCATCTGCCTTAGGACCTTAATAAATTCACATACATGGCAGACGTAAGCACATAAAACAACATTGATTTGGCCGCACTAGGGTCACTTTGTGCTCTTGGTTTGCGAAGAGAATGTTCTACGTGTTTTTGTATTTCTATTTTTTGTTACATTGTATTTAATGAATATTTGGCTTGTTTTTGTTATTGTAAGCACCCTGTCCTCCGCCTTTTGTATTTCAGTCTCTAACCTGTGTGCTGGTTAGAAAACAGACCTCCATCCCTCTCAGCTTGCGATCTCCTTAACCCTTTCACACCAAAAACCGAGTTATCTCGATCTTGCATTGCACTGCTTTGAAAAGCACTCATTAGCGTATCAAAAGGCCATTTTCACAGCTTCCTAAAGCAAGATTAGTGTGGAGATATGAAATCCTTTGTTTTATGTCTCTCCAAGCACCCTGGAGAGACATAAAACCAACTGTAAACAGCAGCCCTAAACCTCACTGTAACAAAAATTTACAATAGATTACTGCAACATTACAGCTGCCAGGGAGAGGGCAGAATAGACGGAGAGCTCTGGGGTCGCTCACTGCTGTACAGGGATAAGATCCAGGGGGTTATAATGATTGAAAATCCCTGTACAGTACAGATACAAGGTGTTACTGTCATTTCCATACACAGGCATTATGCAGCACATACAGATATTGGTATTTTTGGAAGCTGCATTGTTAATAATCTCGTTATAACCACTACAAATCCTCATAAGCAGGAGATCTCACCATTTTTATTTTTTATTGTTATCACGGTTACTGTATCTAACACAAAGATCTTTTCTGCCTGTATGATGATAATGCAGATCCCGTTTTAATTGTGTAAGATAAAGGACACCATCTAGAGCTCAGAATCTTACATTGCAACAATATTTCTGTGAAGGATAAACGATTACATGAAAAATTTTAAATGAGCAAATTAACATTATTTTAATCTTTTACTTATATCAGAATACCGTATTTTTCGCTCCATAAGACGCACCTAGTTTTTAGAGGAGGAAAACAGGAAAAAAAATATTCTGAATCAAATAGTGTAATAATGGCTATGCCCTCATGGATATGCCCCAGCAGCTCTCATGGATATGCCCCAGGAACTCTCATGGATATGCCCCAGCAGCTCTCATGGATATGCCCCAGCAGCTCTCATGGATATGCCCCAGGAGCTCTCATGGATATGCCCCAGGAGCTCTCATGGATATGCCCCAGCAGCTCTCATGGATATGCCCCAGGAACTCTCATGGATATGCCCCAGCAGCTCTCATGGATATGCCCCAGCAGCTCTCATGGATATGCCCCAGGAGCTCTCATGGATATTGCCCCAGGAGCTCTCATGGATATTGCCCCAGGAGCTCTCATGGATATTGCCCCAGCAGCTCTCATGGATATTGCCCCAGCAGCTCTCATGGATATTGCACCAGCAGCTCTCATGGATATTGCCCCAGAAGCTCTCATGGATATTGCCCCAGCAGCTCTCATGGATATTGCCCCAGCTCCTCTCATGGATATTGCACCAGCAGCTCTCATGGATATTGCCCCAGCTCCTCTTATGGATATTGCCCCAGCAGCTCTCATGGATAATGCCCCAGCTGCTCTCATGGATATTGCCCCAGCAGCTCTCATGGATATGCCCCAGCTCCTCTCATGGATTTGCCCCAGCTCCTCTCATGGATAATGCCCCAGCTCCTCTCATGGATAATGCCCCAGCTCCTCTCATGGATATACTGCCCCAGCTCCTCTCATGGATATACTGCCCCAGCTGCTCTCATGGATATACTGCCCCAGCTCCTCTCATGGATATGCCCCAGCTCCTCTCATGGATAATGCCCCAGCTGCTGTCATGGATAATGCCCCAGCTGCTCTCATGGATAATGCCCCAGCTGCTCTCATGGATAATGCCCCAGCTGCTCTCATGGATAATGCCCCAGCTGCTCTCATGGATATACTGCCCCAGCTGCTCTCATGGATATACTGCCCCAGCTGCTCTCATGGATATACTGCCCCAGCTGCTCTCATGGATATAATGCCCCAGCAGCTCTCATGGATATACTGCCCCAGCAGCTCTCATGGATATACTGCCCCAGCAGCTCTCATGGATATACTGCCCCAGCAGCTCTCATGGATATACTGCCCCAGCAGCTCTCATGGATACTGTCCCCAGGCCCCAGCTCACCTCCTGCTGCCGCTGCTGCGTGTTTGGCTCCCTCTGAACGTCCAGCGGCATGGAGCTTGGGCGCTCGCCTGGGGGAACCACGTGACCAGCCGCGATCTCGCGAGAACTCGGCTGGTGACGTGGTTCCCCCAGGCGAGCGCCGAAGCTCCATATCTTCGGACGCTCGCAGGGAGCCGAACACTGCAACGTGCACTTTGCAGTATTTGCTCCATAAGACGCACACACTTTCCCCCCTACGTTTTGGGGGGGGAAAAGTGCGTCTTATGGAGCGAAAAATACGGTAACCATTTCTTTGCAAAATGTCTATTTCACCTCATATTTAATTGTTAACATCACATCCCATGTTTCAAACAAATGTTATGATATCATTTATTTTTTCAACAAAAAATGCTTGGTAGTGAAGGGGTTAATGGTTTTTAGCATTCTATTATTGTGATCATTTGTATAGCACCAACAGTTGCCTGAGCGCTTCACAATAAGTGGGGAACTAAACTAAGGAACAAGAGGTATGGACGACCCTACTCGGAGGAGCTTACAATCTAGGGATGTTGGGGTGGAGCGGAGGAGAGGAAGAGGAGCAACCTTCTTGTTAGTGGTCAGGATCGCCAGTACTAGCATTTTATGCCAGAAATGGTGACGGGCGCGGTGGTAAACCAAGCTATGAAACCTATAATGATGTGGCAAGGAAGGTGAAGAGAGGACTTCATCAGGAATGTGTTACACTAATGGGTAAAATGGGTTTTGAGGGATTTCTTGAAAGATTATGGGCGAGTGTGATAGGGCGAGATATGTCAATCCACAGGATTGGTGCATATCTTGAGACGTTTTGGAGTTCTTAAGTGGCACCGGGGAATCCGAGCACAGGCAGAGGTCGCTCGCAGACCAAAGTGATCTTGAAATGATGTAGTTGTGAAGTAAGGAAGACATATTGGCCATTTTGGGTCAGCACCAGGGCCAGAAGAAGCAGTAGAGAAGAGCATCTCCTCCCTCCATGAGCTGCTGCTGAGCTAAAAATCCCTAGGGAGTATACATAAGACTTGAATGCCCTCATTAGTCCCTGAACATTTACAGATCCTTGTAAAGTTCAACAATTAACTCTTCCATACAGTGCTTGGATCCCCCTATGAGTGCCATATTTACATATACAACATGTGCGCAGAAGGCACTAAGGATATTAATAAAAAAGAACATACCGACGTTTTGGTCCCTGGGGGCCTTTATCAAGTCGGTATGTTCTTTTAAAAGATTGCAATAAATACAATTTTTATTAAGACCTTGAGACCCTGAACCGGCTGGGTGGAGTAGAGGTAACATCACTGCTCTATAACAGTGGAGACACAGGTTCAAATCCCGGCAAGAGCACCTCTCCAGTAAGTGTCCTTGGGCAAGACACCTAATGGTACATACTCGCCACCCAGGACATACTTGAAACGAGAGAAATCTCAATGTATCCTTCCTGGTAAAATACTTTGAGTGCCTCCTCCGCACATGCTAACAGCTGTGTGAGCGTTAATGTTAGGTTAAGTGGCCCTAGCGTGGGCCGACCATATTACATTCCGAATGCTAACAGGTTAAAAAAAACATTAGCGATTCGGATCTTGTGCTTTTCAGCACGAGGTTACTGTACTTTGCGCTCCCTATGCGTAACATGGGGAGCGTAAAGAGTTAAATAGCGTTAGGATCACAAAGTCCTAATGCTAATTACCGTCCTGCTGCGGTTAACTGAAAAGTTACCCACAGCTAGGACCTGGTGCTTCTGCAGAATCTGTTATCACCAGCTGTAAAAAAACACCAAAAATCACATACTCGTCACCTCTCATCCTGTGGTGAGAACGGCGGCTCGATCCACTTCTTCTGGCCGCCTGGAGCAGACGGAGACTGGGGGAAAAGGTCCCCCAGTCTCCCTTTGCGATCACTCTGCCGACCTGCCGGATCTCGCAAGAGGCGAGATCCTGCAGGTCATGTGACCGGCAGTGGAAGCCTCAATGGAGGGGATGCTCGCGGTGGCGCTTTGCGCTGCCTCGTGCATCCCGCGTTACGGTACAGGCTGCTGGATTTGCGCCTGCACCGTAATATCGCGCTAAACCGGGGATGCTAAGGATAATCCTAGAGGCACACATTATCCTCCTTAGTGTCCCTGGTTTAGCGTGGTGATTGAATGGGGCCCTGAGAAAACAAAAAAATGTACGTATAGCTGGACTATGTGCTGAATTGGCAAAATGATTCAAATTAAGAAGAAATAAGATTAGTTTGATTCTGGGAGGTTCGCAGGTATTGATAAAATTTAAATTCAGGCTTTTTCTTTTTTTTTATTGCATAAAAATCTATAATTCTGTATTAATTCCCCACTCGGTGACTAAAACTCATCATCATATAGCTGACTCCAAGCGCCTCTGGATTAAATTTGCAAGTTTAGATGGAGCAGAAGAATCTGCTTTATCGAATAACATGCTTTTTTTTTTTACCGTTTGGGCGAGATCAATGTAATTTGAGTCACGTTCGCTCAGCGTACAATCCTTTCTGTTCCTTTTATATGATGTTTGCTTGCTTTATGGTAACACGGTGCGGTGCACACATGGTTAATGCAGATCCTGAGATATGTAAGAGCAATAATGAAAATGTACTTTTTAAACAAATCAGCTCCAGAGATGCGCTGCGCCGCGCCTCCCGTGTCACCTGGATAATTTATATAACAGTGCCACCAGCAGACTGCTCGAGGACTCGGATCAGGTAATATATTGTAGCCAGCGCTTTATAGGCAGTTGCTGGCTCAGAATCTTGGCAGTTGCAGTTCTGCAACAGGAGACGGGTTACCTGGCGCCCGTCCTCTGGTTATGGCGCAGTGAAGCGTGATACTACCTTTGTTCTTGTGGGTTGCAATGAACCTGCGCAAGACGCCGCGTCTTCTAACCTTTGATTCCCACAGATAGCGAGAGATGCAGTGACAACTCTTGTGATTCTTTTTTGATAATTATTATTAACTCCTTTGCTACCAAACGCTTTTTGTAATGGGAAAAAAAAAACATATCATAACGTGTTTGAAATACAGGATGTCAATTCGCCGACTTTAGTGCCCTTTTGTTCCCCGCACTTCGGGGCGATTCGGTAATTCTAGTTCGCCGACCCTGCAGTGTATTCAGCAATAACCTCATGGTCCCCGGAGTGCAGGGAAAACCTGCCGCAAACCAGCCTCCGAACACTCACTGAAAACCCGCAGAAAGCGCAGCAAAAATCACGCCGGAAAAATCCGAGGAGCCGCCGATCACAGCGCAGAGCTGCCGCCGGAAAAAGCTGACAAACAGACGAACGGGGTGAAAAAACAAACAAAACACAGTATACTTGAAAGTTTCAAAATTGAAACGCTGTTTGCAAAAAAACTACGGAACGGTAATGCCTAGAATTTACATATAAGATCCTATGAATGATAGTAAAAAGGTCTGTTAAAGAAAAAAGGAAAAATCCTGAAAAATACCTAAGCGAATCTAAATAAATAAAAAAAAAAATCTATAAATAAAGAGATTTTTTACTGCAGAATAAAATAATAAATGGTTTATTAGATATTGAATTAGAACGGGAATATTTTTAACTTTGAAGCCTATGGGATTCACCTGAATAAACCTGCCGAATGGCAGGGCACTTCGGCAACTTTTCACTGCTGTTCGGAGTCTCTGAACAGATTAACCATTGCTTCTCTATGGGGATTCACTGCCTTCGAACAGGCACCGTACGTGTAGGCAATTCGCCAAAATTTGGTAAACTGCCTGCACTCTGAATAGACAAAGGGCCCCGAAATGTCACCATACGCTGAATTTCAGTGTCCGGTTACATTTCGGTGACATTTCGGATCTCTCTGAATAAACCCCATAGAAATGTATGATTCAAAAGCAATTTAGTTTGTAGATCGTTATGCGGAGATGGTTAGAATATAAAAATGTACAGTTGTGTTCAAAATTATTCAACCCCCACTGAAATTGAGTGTTTTGGCCAGTTTGACATTGATTTTTGATCAGTCATCTTGCTTACAATTAAATCAAAGAGGCACGTGTAGGTCAAACAAATATAACATAACATTTATAATGAAATAACCACAAATGTCTTTTCTGTGCTCACATCATTATCAGTTTTATTCAACCCCCAAGTGACATTCAATCTTAGTACTTAGTACAACATCCTTTTACAGTTATAACAGCTTTTAAACGTGAAGCATAGCTTGACACAAGTGTCTTGCAGCGATCTACGGGTATCTTCGCCCATTCGTCATGGGCAAAAGCCTCCAGTTCAGTCACATTCTTAGGCTTGCGCACTGCAACTGCTTTCTTTAAGTCCCACCAGAGGTTCTCAATCGCATTTAAGTCAGGTGACTGCGATGGCCACTCCAAAATGTTCCAGCCTTTAATCTGCAACCATGCTCTAGTGGACTTGGAGGTATGCTTGGGATCATTGTCCTGTTGAAAGGTCCAACGTCTCCCAAGCCTCAGGTTTGTGACGGACTGCATCACATTGTCATCTAATATCTCCTGGTACTGAAGAGAATTCATGGTACCTTGCACACGCTGAAGCTTCCCTGTACCTGCAGAATCAAAACAGCCCCAAAGCATGATTGACCCCCCGCCATACTTCACAGTAGGCAAGGTGTTCTTTTCTTCATAGGCCTTGTTCTTCCTCCTCCAAACATAGCGTTGATCCATGGGCCCAAACTGTTCTAATTTTGTTTCATCAGTCCACAGAACACTATCCCAAAACTTCTGTGGTTTGTCCACATGACTTGGCATACTGCAGTCGACTCTTCTTATTCTTTGGAGACAGCAAGGGGGTGCGCCTGGGAGTTCTGGCATGGAGGCCTTCATTACGCAGTGTGCGCCGTATTGTCTGAGCTGAAACTTCAGTACCCACATCTGACAAATCTTTTCTCAGTTCCTCAGCAGTCACACGGGGACTTTTCTCCACTCTACGCTTCAGGTAGCGCACAGCAGTCGAAGTCAGCATCTTCTTTCTGCCACAACCAGGTAGCGTTTCAACAGTGCCCTTTGCCTTGAATTTGCGAATGATGCTTCCTATGGTCTCTCTTGGTATGTTTAACATCTTTGCAATCTTCTCATAGCCATTGCCCTTCCTGTGAAGAGTAATCACCTCTTCTCTTGTCTTCCTGGACCATTCTCTTGACTTCACCATGTTTGTAACCACACCAGTAAATGTCTAGAAGGAGCTGAGTATCACAGTCATTTTAAAGCTGCCTAATTGGTGCTTATTATGCTTTATTGCTGCTCCGTGACATCCACAGGTGTTTTCAATACCTGATTGAAAACACTTGAATGAACCTCTGTTCTTCAGAGTGGTAGTCTTTAAGGGGTTGAATAATTGTGTCAATGAAGAATTCACAAAAGAAACATTTACTACTGTATTACAAAACCAATTGATGTCATTTTAGTTGCATATGGTTCTTTAAAAAGTCCTTGTAGGATTTCATTCTGAATACAATTACAAATGTACACTAAATTCCCTAAAACCCTTTACAGCATTGGGGGTTGAATAATTTTGAACACAACTGTAGGTGAGAGGCCGTCATCCACAAAATGCAGATATTTTGCCTTTCAAGCTACAACACCAGGTCTCGGACTGTTATTAAACGACCCCATTCATTAGACACATGTGCATTAATGTTGTTACGGTTTCACTGTTTTCTTGTTTCTTCCAGGATCTTGTGACGTGATGGAAAACATCCAGCTTTGCGTATGCAAGATAGTAACACTCCCCACGAATATGGCACAAATACAGCAACATCCTGGAACGATCAGAAGTCGTATGAATCAGGTTTATGTGTTATTCATTAAGTTTCTGTTTTGACACAATGGTTCCAAGACATATTGAATTGACAGCGTCGAATGTTTCAAAAGAATTAATCGCTTTCACTTCATTTATCAGCACATGTAAAGACTCTTTCTGATATGTAAGTGACCTACATCGGCAGCTTTGTATGTTTTCGAAAGTAGAAAAGCGATTTTAGAATTTCCTCGTACGGGGCCATTCGGCTTTTCAGAAACAAGGCAGTTCGCTAAATTTTGGCGAATAGCCAGCATGTACAGTGCCTGTTCAAGGGCAGTGAAATCCCCCATATAGAAGCATTGGTTAATCTTTTCACAGAACACCGAACAGCAGTGAAATGTCAGAGACATGCCCTGCTGTTCGGTGCTTTCATTCATCACTGTCACTGACAATTCGGTGCTCTCTTGTTCCCCACACTTCGGGGGATCAAATTCAACAACCCTGCATTGAATTCAGCATTCACCGCAGCGTCCCTGAAGTGGAGGGAAAAGAGGCCGGATTAAAAAAAAAAGAATCGCTGACAACTCCTGGTAGAAATCGGCGAAAATCCACCAAAGACCCTGCCGATAACCCACCGACACGATACAAAAAATCGTATCGATCCGAAACGCTGCCGCAAACCTGCCGAACACGTCCGAAAAAAATCCGCCGAACAAAGCGCCGGCCAGCCACTGGAAAAAGCCGACAAACAGTAAAAAAACGAAAAACTAAAAAACTACTGAAACGCTAAAAATTTCAAACGCTGTTTGCAAAAAAACTTCAGGGCGAAAATGTCTGAAATTAACATGTAATGTCCTATGAATAATAATAAAAAGGTCTGTTACAGAATAATAGACTCCTTGTAAAAAAAATAAGTAAATAATCGGAGGCAAAAAATTGCTGCAAAAATCACGAAAAACATCATAAAAAATAAAGATACTTTTTGCTGAATACTCTAATGGCCCCAAAATTGCACCATATGGGGACATTCACCGTTCAGAGCAATTTCGGAGCCAGTTCGGCTTTCTCTGAATAACCGTGTGTATGTATATGTATGCAGGGGTTAAGTTGCATGGAGAACGCAGTTCCTCCACTGTTTCAGAAGTAATGGAGTTCCGACACACTGAGAAAACGTTCGCCCTACCTACTGTCACGTTTCGTCGCTCCAGCCCTGTCCCCCTGCCCTGTGTATTCATGTATACCTGTTTGTCCCATGTGTTCCTATTCTACTATTGCCTGGATAGCAGACCAGGGGTTAATGGCTTCTTGCCTGATCAGCTCACCTGCCTGTGATGTGTGCTGATCCCCTCCCTATTTAAAGCAATGGGCCCATATCCCATTGCTCTGTCATTTTGTTTCAGTCTGCCTGTATCCAGTCTGCTGCGTTCTGGGCTCCCTGCTGTTTTTCTGGTCCTAGTCTGTATTTTCTTGTTCAGTTTATTTCTTTGGTTTCCCCTGTCTGCTGTTTCTTCAGTTATTCTCATGTTCCTGGTATATGTCTATTATTCCTGTATATTTAGTTCATACTTTTTCTCCCTTGCTGTGTTTTGGTTTTTCTGTTTATGTTATATGAATATGCTGATTACCTGGTTTTGACCCCTTTTGCCTGGCTGACTTCTCTCCTGGTTCTGGATCCCTGGCTATTGTATAAGGTACATGTTCTGGTTATTGACTTCTGGCTTTTCCTCTTTATGTTTCTATTGGATGCTCCTTGTCTGTACTATCTGTATCATTTCTAGTGTACCCTGGTATCTGTAGGATTCATGACTCTGCACAGCTCCTTAGTTTCTTTTCTCTAGTATAGATCAGGCTATTCTAAAGACCGGCCTGTCAGATTTAGGGCTGCTTTTCCAGTGTTGTGCAGAGTAGGGATGAGCCGAACACTCCGAGTTCGGTTCGAAGCCGAACCCGAACTTTCCAAATGTTCGGATCCGAACCCGAACTCAATGCAAGTCAATGGGGCTGAAAATTTGGTTTTTAGAGTGCCCTCCAAGAGGGCATATATGCTAGATATTTGCCATAAAAAGTTTATGGGGGTCCGGGTAGTGCCCTGGGGGACAGGAAACAAGGACAAAAAGTTAAAAAAAAAGTTTTTAAAGGGACAGTGAGTTTTCCATGAAATAAGGGTTAAAAATAAAAACGAAAAATTCCTTCAAATATCGTGCCTAGGAGGTCCCCATAACCTGCCCGTGAAGTGGCGGATTTCTAGGATGTATAGAAATATGTAAAAACCAAAAAATGACATTTCAAATGACGGTAAATGTTTTTCCTTTAATCTATCCATAAACAACTGCTTGGGGCGGCAGTCTGTATGAAAAGAGGAGACATTTTCGGACACGCAGAAAAAGTTTACTGATTTTTTGGCGGTGAAAAGCACGAGAATGACTGGAGAATGGAAAATTCTAGACCAAATAGCCGATTTGGAAAGTGAGATAAATGGGAGAATTTTTCTGGTTCGGCTATTTTGACCTAGAATTTTCTCTTCAGTCATTCTCCTGAGTTTCACCTTTCTCTGAATAACCCTGTCAGGGTTATTCAGAGAGCGGTGAAGAGCAGGAGAATGACTGTAGAATGGAAAATTCTAGGTCAAAATAGCCAAACCAGAAAAATTCTCCCATTTAGGCTAGGGTCAGGCTAGCGAATTTGTAACGTGCGTTTAGGCGCACTTAATCACGGCCGCACTAGCAGCAAATGACGGGCAATGACAGCCAATATACGAAGTACGGTTGCACAAAAGTCTGGCTGCGCAACGCAAGTGGATAATGAACGCATTTTTTTCGAGAACGCAGAACCGCTAGTACGGACGTACAGAGTGCGCTGCGTCCACTAGCGGCGTGTGTGTGTGATTTGGAGACGTCAGACCCTGCTCATGTCCGGCCAACATAACGTCCAGACACCCAAAGTTTCCTGCTTTGGATCCGTAAAAAATCACGCACAAAAATGCGCATCGTATGACCGTTTTCGCGCATTTCGTGAAAAAATACGGCAATGCGTTCGGACGCACTTTCGGTCGCTGTGAAAAATGCGTTAGTCTGACCCTAGCCTTATCTCACTTTCCAAATCGGCTATTTGGTCCAGATTGTTCTCTTTTCCTGCCATTCTCCTGGTTTTCACCTTTCTCTGAACAACCCTGAGAGAGAGGTGAAAGCCAGGAGAACTGGCAGGAGAAGAGAACAATCTAGACCAAATAGCCAATTTGGAAAGTGAGATAAATGGGAGAATTTTTCTGATTTGGCTATTTTGACCTAGAATTTTCACTTCTCCAGTTATTCTCCTGCTTTTCACCGCTCTCTGAATAACCCTGTGAATGTTTAATCCCGAGGTGAAAAATAACATTGCTTAAGGCTGGGGTCAGACGAGCGCAGTTAT
The DNA here is from genome assembly GCA_009667805.1 of Leptobrachium leishanense. NCBI lineage: Eukaryota > Metazoa > Chordata > Amphibia > Anura > Megophryidae > Leptobrachium > Leptobrachium leishanense. The sequence goes on from CM019070.1 coordinate 138,873,174, forward strand.
CACATCTGTGTTGCCGCACATTTGTACCTCCGTGGCAGCATAGCATTCTGACCAATGGAGCCCCACACACGAAGTATGTCCGCACGGAAGTGCGGATGCATGGCGGACGCAGCAAACGAACGCAGGTTAGGCAAGAACGTAATACTGCTAGAACGGACGTGCGGAGTGCGCCACGTCTGCAACGTCTGTGTAGCTTTGTATGTGAGTGATGAAACGAGGTCAGACGGACTGCATTTATACGTCCAGCATTTTTGACGGACAGAATGTTTTTTTCATTTTAATTTATTTTCCCTGCTACATCAGTCAAAAAATACGTCCGTGAAAAAAACAGACTGTTTGGCCACTACCTTGTTGTCAGTCAGTAAGTACGTCCGTACTGCACGGATGCACAGTCCGTACAAAATGCGCTCATCTGACCCTAGCCTTAGATGTTATTTTGAAATTTTTTCAAACACCAGTTAAATGCAGCATATTAGGATGTTTTAGGAGGGAAATTAATTCTCAAATCTCAATCAGAAGCAGACACCACCCCACCCCCTCAGTATAGTGTACAATGTATCAAATTGATTACCAGACTAAAAACACCTGGTGTTATGCCCGTTTGTGAACAGAGATCATTTAGAGTTGATAATCTTTCCACGTACACATTAGTTTTTAATTCAATATCTAATAAACCGTTGCTTATATTCTGCAGTAAAGAGTCTTTATTTCTAGATTTTTTTAGTATTTTTTTAAGAATTTTCTATACTTTTTTCAAAATTTTTTTTTTTTTCGAACTCGAACCGAACACACCCAAAAAGTTCAAAGTTCGCGGACTTTCGAACTGCCAAAGTTCGGGTCGAACTCCGAACCGTCCGAACCCGAACAGCTCATCCCTAGTGCAGAGGTCTCTCGTTATCCTGTGCTGTTTGCTCCTGTTATTGCTGTCCATAGTGTATGTCTGCACATAGGGGATTTTATCGAGAATGAAAATGAACACCCATAAGGCGAATAAACTAGAGCCAGTGCGGGCTCCACCTATGTGGGTGTGGCATCACTATATGGATTGGTGAATTCAAGTACATACTGGGAAATTATTCTCTATGGCTTTTTGTTTCCATGTATGCTAAGTGATCTCTGAGAGAACTGATCCCTAAATAACAGAGTGTATTGGTTTGTATAGAGTGCGCTGTACCAACTCTTTTTCATTTTTTGGCTTTAATCGAGTGCCTGGTGCCCCCCTTTGTAACACCTACATCTTGCAGAAAAACTTGAGCAATTTGTGTTTTGTTCCATTTTAATTACCTCAAGATGTTCCATGGACTTTGCTTGTGATCTACATCTTGTAGCAAATAATTTGAGTAGATAACTCATTATTTACATCTGATAGCAAAATCCTTGCAAATACCTTGTTGTTGTCTTGGTTACTGCTAGAAATTACAGTGTCTTGGCAATCTTCCTATAGCCTCGGCCATCTTTATGTAGAACAACAATTCTTTTTTTCAGATCCTCAGAGTTCTTTGCCATGAGGTGCCATGTGGAGCTTTCAGTGACCAGTATGAGAGAGTGAGAGCGATAACACCAAATTTAACACACCTGCTCCCCATTCACACCTGAAACCTTGTGACACTAATGAGTCACATGACACCGGGGAGGGAAAATGGCTAATTGGGCCCAATTTGGACATTTTCACTTAGGGGTGTACTCACGTTTGTTGCCAGCGGTTTAGACATTAATGGCTGTGTGTTGAGTTATTTTGAGCAAATTTACACTGTTATACAAGCTGTACACTCACTACTTAACATTGTAGCAAAGTGTAATTTCTTCAGTGTTGTCACGTGTAAAGATATGATAATATATTTACAAAAATGTGAGGTGTGTACCCACTTCTTTGAGATATATATATACTGTGGGCCCTTTCAGCTGGTGTGAGCTAACCCTAGCGTCAGTCTGTTTTCGCGTTAGCGCCAAGTTAATTCAGTCTAGCGCCAGACCAACAGATCGTTTGTCTCTCGCTAGAACCGGCGAAAACCACTTAACGGTAATTAACGATTTGTAGCGCGAGCTTACTGTACTTACCGCGTCCTATACTTAACATGGGCAGCGCTACAGAGCACATTCGCTATTCTAACCAACAGATGGTTTGGTCCCGGCGCTAATTTTAGCGCCGACGCTAATCACCAAAATTTACTTACTGCTCTTGGCTCGCTGGTTGTAGTTTACGTGTAAAATATGCATTGTATGGTTAAACCGGAGCGCTTCAGGGAAACGTGAGAAGATGCATTGTATAGGAAAACCTGCCGTGTGCGAAGCCCATAGGATTCAATGTAAAAATATTATCATTCTTATCCTTTATTTAACCGTTTATTTTTTTTAATCCGCATCAAAAAGCCTTTTTATTTATTGAATTCTTAGAATTTATTAGTGATTTTTCTGGATTTTTCAGGCAAAATTTGGGGTTCCGATTTGTTTTTTTTTATAAAAAAAACAAGCCTTTTTTCCGCTGGAACTCTTATTATTTTTTAACCATACAACTAGCGCTGGTTCTCAGTTCGGGTCTTAGCGTTCCCCTAGCGTGCGCTAATGAATCTTGTACACGGACAAGGTTTATCTGTTGGTGGGTTGTCAGGCGCTACCTTTTAGCGACTCGCGCTACATTTGTCATGTACTGTATGTAATTTATATTTACATAACAATTTGTATTAATTTTTTTTCCTCCTGGAGCATTTTGAGAATAAATTTATAAATTTTTGGTTTGATTTATCACTTTGATATACTTATCCCAGGCACGCCGCCACATTAAAGAGTTAAGGCAGCGTGCCCAGCCCCAGAGTACACTTTATTCCAGGATGACAAGGGTGAAAAGTCAAGTTCCACTTGCGGAGACAGGTGCATGCATGCAGTTGTGCAAGAGAGTGTAGGAATTAAGGCGTGAACTAAAACAGGTAGATTAGCTGTATTGTACGTGAAAATCCAGTTTGTCAGTATGTCTCCTCCCTTCCATTCCATTTAACACCACGCTTCATCTATGCATACGTCTTTGCCGGCCAAGACACTAACCAAACCAACTTATATGTAGTCGAATTCATCCCAAGAACCTGCCGTTTACCTCCATAAAGTAAGTCAAAAGCATTTATTCTGAATATATTGCGTTTTACACTTTAATAATGCTCATGTCATTGTAACCATTTGTTAGTTCTGGGTGTTTTTCTATAACTTGTTGTCCTGTTTCTTTCTGTTTGTTTTTTGTTTACGTTTCCTCTTGTTTTATACTGTTTCTCTTTTTCCACGTCCCATATTATCTCTTTTACTTTAGGCAGCGCTGACACAATCAGGACGATAAAAGGGTTGCAGCTATTCATACTATTCGGGCTTTAATTGCCAAGCTGGGTATTATAGAGCAGTGGTTCCCAACCGCGGTCCTCCGGTCCCCCCTAACAGGCCAGGTTTTAAGGGTTACCTTGGGGAAATGCAGACGGAATCCTGCAATCACTGAGCAGCAAATCGTATCACCTGTGCTGTGCATCAGATATCCTGCAAACCTGGCCTGTTGGGGGGACTTGAGGACCGCGGTTGGGAACCACTGTTATAGAGCATTGATCGGAGCATTGAAAAGTTTTAACCCCTTCCCACCGCAGGAGGTTTTTAAGGAAGAGTCACTAAAGAGTGAAGATTCTCTGCCATTCTTTCTCCATCGTTCAACCTTTGTGCTGGCCCTACCCTTCTTTTTCATTTATGCTTCTCCGCTCTTCCACTCAAATCCCTATAGGGTTTATTCAGAGTGAGCCGGACTGGTCCCGAAATTGCACCGAACAGGGAATTTCCCCGTACAGTGACATTTCAGAGCCATTCAGCTATTCAAAACCTGACAATTCGCCAAATATTGGCGAACTGTCATCGAAATCCGGGTGATCTTCGGCAGCAGTTAAATCCCCCATAGAGAAGCAATAGTTAATCTATTCAGAGAACACCGAACAGCAGAGAAATGTCAGTAAAATGCCCTGATGTTCGGGGTTTTCATTCGGCAGGTTTAAACCGGAGAATCCCACAGGTTTCAATGTAAAAAATATTTCTATTTTTATTCAGTATCTAATAAACTGTTTATTCTTTTAACCTGCAGCAAAAAGTCTCTTTATTGATTGATTTTTTTTAGGATTATTTTAGGCATTTTTCTGAATTTTTTCAGCAAAATGTTTTCTTTTTCAGATTTTTTTTAAATCACGTTTTTTTTCTGCAGCAGGCCTTTTTAGCATTGTTCATAGGACCTTAAATGTTAATTCCAGACATTTTTGTCAGGTACCTTTTCTGCAAACAGCTTTCAAAATTTTTAAAAGTTGCAGTCGTTTTTTTTTGGTTTTGTACCCCATTCGTCGGCTTGTCGGCTTTTTCTGGCAGCTGGTCGGCGCTGTGTTCGGCGGATCGTCGGCTTTCTTTGCGTTCAACGGGTTCTCGGCGGCTTATTGGATCAGATCCGATAATTTTGCGGGTTTGTTATTTTCGATTCGGCAGTTTCTCGATGGATTTTCCCTGAACTTCGGAGATGCTGCTGAATTCACCGCATGGTCGGGGAACTTTATTCCCCGAAGTGCAGGGAACGAAAGGGCACCGAAATTCCAATGTCGATTATTCCATTGATCTTTCCCCCCGATAAACATTTCCATTTCTCTTTTACAACCTGCAGCTTAATTTCTCTCTCTCTGTCTCTCTGTCTGTCTCTCTGTCTCTGTCTGTCTCTCTGTCTCTGTCTGTCTCTCTGTCTCTCTCGTTTTTTTATTTGTGGTTTTTGCAAATAACTGCACGTGTCACCATTGTTGCAGTCATGGTAAACTTCAGCAATCCTAAGAGGGCAGGGGTCAGCAACTCTGGCCCTACAGATGTTTTAGAACTGCATTTCCCATGATGCGCAGCTAATTTTTCCCCACATGTATAATGATACAGTTACGCGTTACTACGTGGACACTCCTGATACAACATCCTGTAAAGTAACTCGTTTTATTATATCAGCCCCAATGCATGATGGAACAACAGAAAATTGGGAAGTAGGAGATAAGATACAAGAGAGTGTGCCAGTCTCCCGGCAGGGTTCTGCAAAGCATAATGATGAAACCCTGGCTGCACATGTTCTCCAAGTCACGTTTTCGATATATTTTAGATTGTTTTTTATGTATTTTTAATGAATTATTCATGGATTGCGTTGGAAAAACATTGTTGCAGTCAGGATTGCTGAAGTTTACCATAACAGGGCAGGGGTCAGCAACTCTGGCCCTACAGATGTTTTAGAACTGCATTTCCCATGATGCTCAGCCACTCATTAGCTTAGCAGATCCTCATGGGAAATGTAGTTTCGAAACATTTGGAGTGTTAAAGTTGCTGATCTTTGCGACAGCGTGGCAGGGGACGTTTCACTGATCCAAGAAGATACCCCTGCCATTGTTTGATTCTTCTCATAGGGATCGCTGAAGTTTGATGTGGTTGCAATTACGTTTTGTGAATAACCATTTTTCTGTTTCATCCAGTCCTCGATTATTCACATTGCATCATTTTTAAACCCCTGTGTTTCATTCTCATCCTCATGCAATCCCCCCTTATTTTAGCAATCTGACAATCTCCAGGGCCCTCCAGATGTTTTGGAACTACATTTCCCATGATGCTCAGCCAACCTAATGAGTGGCTGAGCATCATGGGAGATGTAGTTCCAAATCACCTGGAGGACCCAAGTGGTTGCTGACCCCTGTTCTAATTTTTCCCCACATGTATAATGATACAGTTACGCGTTACTACGTGGACACTCCTGATACAACATCCAGTAAAGTAACTCGTTTTATTATATCAGCCCCAATGCATGATGGAACAACAGAAAATTGGGAAGTAGGAGATAAGATACAATAGAGTGTGCCAGTCTCCCGGCAGGGTTCTGCAAAGCATAATGATGAAACCCTGGCTGCACATGTTCTCCAAGTCACGTTTTCGATATATTTTCTATTAGTTTTTATGCATTTTTAATGAATTATTCATGGATTGCATTGGAAAAAAACAACAACATTAGCCCGCTGTGGGGTAATATTTATATATATCCTCCGCTGTCTTCTGTTTTGTTTGTTATTCTGCTTTTAATTAGATTTTTATCTTTCCTCTGGATTTTTTACCACAAAAACTGACTTGCTCTGATTATAAAATGCTGGGTCTTTCACGGCCTTTTTTAAATGTGTTTAGGGTTTTCTATGCTCTTGTCTGGTTCTCATTATAATAGATTGAGTCAGACTTCACTTTGAGTCATTTTTTCATTGTCTGAAACTTCCTCTTAGCAAACTCGTTCTTAATGCATGAGGGCTCTGCAAAAAATACCTGTACATGAGCTTTTATACGCTGCTGGTCCAAGTTCTTTCCGTGGAACCTGTTTATTTTGCTGCAACAAATTTGGAGTAAATGTATACATATTTTTTCCCTTATCCCCTCCTGGGCGGTATTTTATTTTTCTCAGAATTTTACATTCTCAGGTCCTCTCCCAGAGGCCTGGGTGTGTGAGGTTTTTGCAACGTAGTTTGGCTCTTCTTGCCACTGCACTTTCTGCACGGAGATTTCAAATGTCACACCCGGAATCTGATGAAGCCACTGTGCCAACATAGGGTTACAGGGGTTTGGGTCAAAATCCCTACAACCAGGTTCCCTAAAGCCAAAATCCCAACGCCATCTTCCCTACACAGACAACTCCCTGACGGCCAACTTCCCTACAAAGACAACTCCCTGATGGCCAACTTTCAGACATCTAAAATCCCAGCGGCTAACACTAACCCTAACCCTACTCCCTAACCCCCCTAAACCTAGCCCTAACCCCCTAAACTTAACCCTAACCCCCCTAAATCTATCCCTAACCCCCTAAACCTAGCCCTAACCCCCTAAACCTAGCCCTAACCCCCTAAACCTAACCCCCCTAAATCTATCCCTAACCTCCCTAAATCAAGCCCTAACCCTAACCTCCCTAAATCTAGCCCTAACCCCCTAAACGTATCCCTAACACCCATAAACCCAGCCCTAACCCCCTAAACCTAGCCCCGCCTAAACCTAGCCCTAACCCCCCTAAATCTAGCCCTAACCCCCTAAACCTAGGGTTAGGGTGTTAGTATTAGGGTTAGCTGCTGCGATTATGGATGTCTGGAAGTTGGCCGTGTAGGGAAGTTGGAATGTCCGGCACTTGTTCTGTCTGGAAGTTGGCCGTCGGGATGTTGGCATTAGGGAACCTGGCTGTAGGGATTTTGTCCGGCACCCAGGGTTACAGCCTCAATTGCTGCTATCACAATTGGGACTGCACTCTTTTGGGAAGAGATTTTGGATGTTCCACCCAGAATCTGATGAAGCCACTGTCCCAACCTGGCATAACAGCCCCGAGTGCTGCTATCATAATTGGGATTACTACTGCCTTCACTTCCCACAGCCTGTGTAGCTCCTCTTCCATCCCTTGGTATTTATTTCTCATGTTCCTTCTTTTCGATGTCATGGACAATGGGTAACCCCTGATTAAGGCGCAATATCCCCGAAACCTCGGGTACCTCGCCAAGCTGCTTTTTTGGTGATTTATGTAAACTTCTTTGTAGTTGCTGCTGCTTTTTGTGTCTTTATAGATTTACAGGATTCTTCAGAGAGAGCCGAACTTGCCACGAAATTGCACCAAACAGTGAATTTCCCCTTACGGTGCACTTTCTTGGCCATTCGGCTATTCAGAAAGCTGGCAGTTCTCAAAATATTGGCGAATTGCCAGAGAAATAAGGTGTCCAACGTAAGGGAGTCAAAGATAAACCCTTCACCCAAGCTTAGGGTATGTCTGGGCACCCCCAGTCACATCCTCTGCACACACCTATGGTCATAAACATTTTCATATTTCCCACATCGTAGTATATGTATACATTATTGCAGCTCAGTAAAGTGACAGCTCAGCAGGAAAAAATGTCCGTCCTCAGTGATTCTATGAGGCGTCTGATTGGACAATGGGCGGTGAAAACCAGGAAGTAATGTTCACAGGGTGAAACGGAGGAGCTTTTTTTAGCTGCAGATGGAAAAAAATACTGCAACGAAATGCAACAGAATGCGCTTTAGTTCAGAGATTAATTAAATTATGTTGAAAATAAAATGTTTTCTTCTAGAAAAGTTCCACTTAAATTAAGTCCAGAACAACCTAAAGCTGGGAAAAGTTTCCCCAGCCTATTGAGCTCCATATCCTTTTGACACTGATCATGCGTTTCACCTGCGTATGTGCTATATTCCTTTGACATTTATTATATACTTTCAAGGTTATTCAGAGAAAGGTGAAACTCTGGAGAACTTTTGGAGAAGTGAAAATTCTAGGTCAAAATAGCTGATTTGGAAAGTGAGTTAAATGGGAGAATTTTTCTGGTTTGGCTATCTTGACCTAGAATTTTCACTTCTCCAAATGTTCTCCAGAGTTTCACCTTTCTCTGAATAACCCTGTGTGCATGACCCCCTTGACACCAATAGGAGGGTTGTATCTATTACGACTGTAGTCATACTAATAGAGACGGTAATAGTGAGCTGCTAATAATGAAAACATGTGCAAAATGTTGCCGTTAGTAAGTTGCTAGTGACGGCTACATCCTAATAAAGACCATTGTGTTATTTAAAAAGCTATTTTGAGGAATAATTTCAATGGATAAAATTGTCATCCTCTGTATCAGGTAAATGTCACTTCTTAACTGAAGTGATGGCATACCATGGCACCCAAAATGTTCCATGATGCCCAGCAAGCTTTAAAGTGGCACAAGCACTTACATAAGCTGTAACTAGGTTATTTGTGCTTTACAAATGAAACCACTTTATAAAAACACATGTGTAACAAATCTCCATACCCTGAGATTCACATCTGTTAATGCTGCTTCCTTGCCAGATCTTAGTTCTCCCACCAGTAGTCTTTTGTGCCTTTCTCTAACCCTTAGCCGAAGCTTATGGACAAGTACACACAAAGAGCAATAACAGCGTTCCCCCAGAAAATGAGGCAACGCGCGGATCTTGCGGTAGATCAGACAGCAACAGGGATTGAGCCTTTAATTAAATAATATATTCAGTGCTAGGTGGAGCCTGACAGCCAATGGGAAATGACATTCTGGCTTCTTCTGCACTTCATCATTAATCCTTCCCCTAGAATTCTCTTACTGCTCTGATTTTTCTGCTCTGCGTCTCGGAGTCTGAGACATAATTACACCAGAGACAGATAATGGGATTAGTATTGCTCAACAGTTGGAAAATAAAACAGAACAATATCCATTCAAACCTTTAACAGATACAAACAAATTCCAGATAGGGGAAGTTGGAAAAGACTAAGGCGACCCACACAGTAAACCTATCAGCAGATAGTAAGGTATATACATAGACAACAACAATATCAACAATAACAGTATCCATACATAACACAGATTACACAAACACCCTGAACCCTACGGGTACAGGATGAACCAACATAGGAGAGGGTAGGGAAATATATAGACCATCAGGCCTGCACTTCCCGAATACATCTCTAGGTCTATTTACCCCAAGTTCAAACTGACGCACGTCACAACATGCTTCTGTTTTTTTTCTTTGTCTGCATGTTAAAAGGAAAAATAAAGTTGGGGGGGTTTAGAAACATAGAAAATGTCGGCAGACAAGAACCTTTCGGCCCATCTAGTCTGCCCAATTACATGGATACTTTACCTGGATTTATCTTTTATTTAGGATAGCCTTATGCCTATCCCATGCTTGCTTAAATTCAATTACTGTTTTGGCCTCTACCACTTCTACTGGAAGGCTGTTCCATGTATCCACCACCCGCTCAGTAAAATAATGCTTTCTGATGTTACTTTTAAACCTTTGCCCCTCTAATCTAAGACTATGTCCTCTTGTTTTGCTACTTTGTTTCCTTTTAAATATACTCCCTTCCTCTACCTTGTGGATTCCCTTTACGTATTTAAAGGTTTCTATCATATCTCCTCTGTCTCGTCTTTTTTCCAAGCTGTACATGTTAAGATCATTAAGCCTTTCCTGGTAACTTTTCTCCTTCAAGCCGTACACCATTTTAGTAGCCCTTCTCTGAACTCTCTCTAAGATGTCTATATCCTTCTGGAGATACGGTCTCCAGTACTGCACACAGTACTCCAAGTGAGGTCTCACCAGTGCTCTGTACAGTGGCATGAGCACTTCCCTTTTCCTACTGCTAATACCTCTCCCTACACAACCAAGCATTCTGCCAGCATTTCCTGCTGCTCTATTACATTGACTACTTACCCTTAGATCCCCTGCAATAATAACCCCTAAATCCCAACCCCCAGATGTATCAAATATTCTATATTCAGCCCTTGGGTTTTTACGTCCCAGGTGCATTATCTTGCACTTATCCACATTAAAACTCAATTGCCACAGCTCCGACCATTTTTTTAGTTTACCTAAATCATTTGTCATTTGGTTGATCCCTCCAGGAACGTCAACCCTGTTGCAAATCTTTGTGTCATCAGCAAAAAGACATACTTTACCATTAATACCTTCTGCAATATCACTAATAAAAATATTAAAGAGAATGGGTCCAAGTACTGACCCCTGAGGTACCCCACTGGTAACCAGACCTTGCGCCGAATAAACTCCATTTACCACAACCCTCTGTCGCCTGTCACTCAGCCACTGCCTAATCCAGTCAACAATATTGGAATCCAAGCTCAAAGATTGCAATTTATTGATAAGCCTTCTATGCGGAACAGTATCAAAAGCCTTACTGAAATCTAAATAAGCAATGTCTACTGCACCACCTGTGTCTATTATTTTTGTTACACAATCCAAAAAAAATCAATAAAATTAACCTCCAGGTTCCAGTTTCTGGATTTTTCCCATAATGCAGTATTTACCATAATGCTTCGGAATGCTTAGAATTGTTTAGATAAGAGTATTGTTCTCCAGGCTACCTGTGATTAGAGCTGGCAGCTGAATGCGATATGACGGGAAGTTTAAGATTTTTTTGAATCTACCCCCTGGTGATGTCCTTTGCATACATCCCATACAATACTACGATTCGTGTCAGCTGACTGACCCCTAGACTCCATTGTAAGGCCAAAACCACACAGTGAGGAGCAAGTGATGTAAGGATACTGTTTACAACAGTTTACAACAAAAAATATCACACAATGGGTGCAGCCAGTGACACATATAGAGTGAAATATTTTCTTAAGTAAACAAACATGAAAAAAACAAAGCACATGTAAGATATCAGCAACATAAAATAAACACAACAAGGATATTTCACTATGGTTGGTAGTGACCCTTTAATGCTACCAGAGCATCATGGGACATGTAAATAAAAACAAATGAGGTGCCATGGTTTGCCACCACTGTCGTAACGGATTCAAATCAAGCTAACTCAATTTATCGGGAAATGGCCCTGATAGCCCCATAAAGGCTCTTGATGCTGAGATTTAGAATCCCCTCACCCGTCGAGATTGTAAATTCCTGTTGGAATAGGGCCCTCATGTCCTCCTGTTTCTGCTGGCAGTTATATTGACCGGCATCCTGTATGTATTGTAGAATTGTCCTGTCTTTACCCATTGCATCTTTTGTACAGTGCTGCGGAATGTGTTAGCGCTTAATAAATAATAATAATAAATAAAAGGTACACTAACCAAATTAACATATTTTCTTTATCAGTTCTGCAATTAACAGGGCGAATGTTAAAAAGGCAATTAGGTTAAGTAATAATTAAAATGGCACTCCCACCCTCCCCCCACAACATCACTTCATTTGTTTAAGCTGAATCTGATACCTGACACGTGTAGGACACAGCATGATGGATTGGACCAGGGATTAGTTCCACAAAAGACTTATTTGTAAACAAATACCTTGGCTCCTCTGACTTTAAGTACTTTAACGGTTACCTTCGAGTTGGTCCAAAGACAATGTGAGAATGGACCAGGACACTTAAAGACATGTAGTCATTCTCAGTGGCGTAGCGTGGGTTGTCAGCGCTTGGGGAAAGGTAAGAATTGCGCGCCCCCCAACCTGTGGACACCGTAACACACCCTGATTCCCTTCCACCAGTAGAGTATTGACCCCCTTACCCCACAAGCACGTGTATTGTATATTAACAAAGTACTGATCTAATAAAAAATGAAACACGCATGCCCCCCCACGCTACGCCACTGCTACCAGTCACCCTGTCCCAGTATACCCTAGCATAGTTCCACTCACACTATACCCAGTCACTCTCTCCCAGTACCCCCAGTCACTCTCTCCCAGTACCCCCAGTCACTCTCTCCCTACAAGTATCCTCAGTCACTCACTCTCCAGTTACCCAGTCACTCTCTCCCAGCACCCCCACTTTCTCCCAGTACCCCCTGTCACTTTCTCCCAGTACCCCGTCACTCTCCCCCAGTACCCCACTCTCTCTCCGTACCCCCAGTCACTCTCTCCCTCCAAGTACCCTCCAGTCACTCTCTCTCCCAGTACCCCGTCACTCTCTCCCTCCATGTATCCTCAGTCACTCACTCTCCAGTTACCCAGTCACTCTCTCCCAGCACCCCCACTTTCTCCCAGTACACCCTGTCACTTTCTCCCAGTACCCCCTGTCGCTTTCTCCCAGTACCCCCTGTCAATTTCTCCCAGTACCCCCTGTCACTCTCTCCCAATACCCCAGTCACTCTCTCTCCAAGTACCCTCCAGTCACCCTCTCTCCCAGTACCCCAGTCACTCTCCCAGTACCCCCTGTCACTCACTCTCTCCAAGTACCCCCAGTCACTCTCTTCCAGTATCCCCAGTCATTCTCTCCCTGAACCTCCTGTCACCCTCTCCCCATATCCCCAGTACCCTCTCACTGTGTGTTGTTCACTCTGATCTGGTGTCACAGTGTCGCCTACCTGCATGGAGTTGCTGGTGGCCCGGGGGGAGGGCTGTCCGGGGTGCTTAGTGGGGACCGGATTTTAAATGTGCCGCAGGGCAGGTGACTCCCTCCCTCCTTCCTGTTCAGCAGCTGCAGGGCTGCCAGCTGACACAGGGCTTCAAGGGGGGCTGACAAGCGTTGTACAGGGTGTTCCATCGAATGATGCTGCGCTGCTTCATGAGACTCAGGACCAGACTTTTCTGTCCTGGTCCTCCCATCCGGACGCTGAGTGCTAAGTCATCGCCGGCACCGCAAAACTGGCGGCTGCCCGTGCAAGGGTCTCTCATGGACACCAGTGCTGATCCCTGCTGGAAAATATTAGTGGTTCAAATGTCTTTTTGAAATTATGCGCCCCTAACAAAACTGCACCCGGGGCGACCACCCCCGAGGCCCCCCCCACGCTACGCCACTGGTCATTCTACACACAGGTAGACCGAGTTATTACGAGGCTTTAGGCAAGGCACAAATGCAAGGATCTTAATATAATACCAAAAAATACTCCATCATTTCATTAATAAATTCTCCCCATTGTCTACTCGCATTGATGTGAATGTAGAACTTAATTTGTGTGGAATATCAGCATGAATGCCATTTGCATCCTGACGTTACACAAAAATTCCACTGTGCGAGGCCCCTGTATGAGTGATGCCTTAGCTTAGGGGACCACCTAGTTTGCCTAATTATAGAGCCGCCTCTGATTCTATGACTGGTTTTCTGTCAGGTTTCAGTCGAGTTATGAATTTGTGAAAGGAAGAGGACACACTAATAGGGTTATTCAAAGAGAGCCAAATTGGCCCCAAAAATTACACCGAACAGCGAATTGCCCCATACGGTGCAATTTTGTGGCCATTCAGCTATTGAAAAACCTGGCAATTGGCCAAATATTGGCGAAATGCCAGCAAAATACGGTGATCTTCGGCGGCAGTGCACTCCCCATAGAGAAGTAATGGTTAATCTATTCAGCGAACACCGAACAACACTGAAATGTCAGTGAAATGCCCTGATTTTCAGTTCATTCGACAGGTTCGACATGCGAATCCAATAGGTTTCAATGTAAGCAATATTCCCTGTTTTTATTAAATATTTATTCAACCGTTTATTCTTTTCATTTGCAGCAAATGTCTATTTATTTATTTATTTTTTAGGCATTTTTTGGGATTTAACAATTCTTTTTCGAGATTTTTTTAAATGGCGTTTTTTTCTGTAACAGACCTTTTTATTATTATTCATAGGACCTTATATATTATTTTCAGGCATTTTCATGCAGTAGTTTGTTTGAAAAACATCTTTTTAAAGTTGCGGGGGGGTTACCCCATTCGGCGTCTTGTCGGATTTTTTCCCGCAGCTAGTCGGCGGTCTATTCAGCGGGTCGTAGGCCTTTTTGGATCGATTCTGCTATTTTTCAGATCGATTCAGTGGTTTTTCAGATCGATTTGGCGCTTTTGTGGTGCATCTTCGATTCAGTTAATTAAATTTGGATGCGGTTCTGCGATTTGGAATTTCAAATGATTCTGGAATTTAGGCTAGGGTCAGACGAACGCATTTTTCTCATTGTCTGTAAAAAAAGTGCGTCTGGACGCACTTTTTTCACGAATATGCAATAGCGTTCATACGATGCGCAATTACGGCCTTGATTTTTTTACGGATCCAAACCAGGAAACTTTTTGCGTCTGGACGTGATGTTGGCCGGACATGAGCAGCGTCTGACGTCTCCTAATCACGCACACACGCCGCTATGCGGACGCAGCACGCTCTGTTCGTCAGTACTAGCGGTTCGACGTTCTTGCAAAAATGCGTTCGTTTATCGCTTGCGTTGCGCGGCCGAACTTTTGTGTGGCCATACTTCGTGTGTGGGCCTGCGTTGGACTTCATTTGCTGCTACCACGGCCGTAATAAAGTGCGGCTAAACGCACATTCGCACTGCATTCGTCTGACCCCAGCCTTAGAATCGGCAGTATCGTCTGAATTTCAAGTCGGACCGAACCATATCGCAACAAGGCTAGTCAACAGTTACATTTTCATGAAGAGAGAATATCCTGTTAGTTGCAGGGGGCTTTGTTCTCTTTTTTTTTTCCCCATTTGGCAGCTTGTCTGATTTTTTTTCTGGCGGCAGGTTGACGGTCTATTCAGCGGGTCATTGATCTTTCCGGATCGATGTGGCGGATTTTTTATTTTATTTGGCGTGTCGATTCGCACACTTCGGGGACCCTGCGGTGAATGCTATATTCACCGCAGGGTCAGCGAATCGAACTCGCCAACGTGCGACATTTCGCTGTTATTTCGGTGCTCTCTGAATAACCCATTTAGATACCTTTCCTGATGGATGGAAATATTGTGTGGTTTCTAATAATAAAGGTTTGCTTTTTGTATCAGGGGTGCATTTCCTTATTGTTGTTTTTGGATTTACTGAAGGCATTGTATGGAAGCCTTGATGTGGAGATCGCACCCATATGTGAATAATTTGATTTATTGCTGAACACCCTTCTCTCTTTTGTAAATTGGACACAGACTCTGACATGTAGCAGGGCGTGTGTGCAAGTCCAAGGCTCCCTCCTTAAAGCAGCTTAGATACAGATCTGGGTAATATCTTTTTAACCCTTTCGCTGCTGAGGCTTTTCCCGCCCCTGTGCTGAGGTCATTTTTACCGGTTTTGCTCATCATGTTTAAACGTGTTTTGAAGCTTATTTTAGTATATGACCCAGACATATTATATATCGTTCTTTCCGTCAGACTCGGTAGATTCATAATATGTCATTATTATATGTATACGTCATGACCTGTCTGTATATTATAACAAAAAATGCAATAAAATATGTATTTTCAATAATTTACAACGTGTAAAGTGTTTTTTTTCACATTTTAACATGCGAGCAATTGCGGTTATATTTTGTATGGGGTGCGCTTGTTAAAAAAATTAGAGATGGGGTCTCGTTACATTTTTTTTTGGGGAAAATTACACGATTTTTAACAAACGCACCGCATACAAAAATCGTTAGTGCAGCATCATTGTTCACATTATAATTGAAATGGAACACATATTGCTGCATTAACAAACAAAAAAAAAAAAAAAAAAAATGTTTATTTTTTTTTTATAATTTCTTTTTAAATATATTTTTATTTTTAATTTTTATTTTTTTTAAAAACTTTTTTCACTTTCGTGTTTGGTATCGTTGGAACGGCCATGCTCTGGCCGATCCAACCATACCAAACTTTAACCCCTAGCTGCCACGGATCGGGAGATAGGGAGTTCCAATGAACTCCCTATCTCCACCGTTGGTGGCAGTTAGGGGTTAACTCTAGGACTCAGGGGGAGTTCCCAGAGGCTTGGCCGACATCCAAGATGTCGGCCAGCTCCGGGAAAGGATCACGAACCGGCGCTTTTTCAGCGCCGATTCACGATCCAGCTCCCCAGGGGTTAATGCCAGGCACCATTTGGAAGGGCAGGCTGTGCCCTTCCAAATGGTGCCTGGGTTAACCCCCGCAACGCCGCCGATCGGGAGGAGAGAGGTCCGAAGGACCTCCCCCCTCCCTTTCAGGCGCCTCCTCCGCACATGCGGGGGGGGCGCCTGAATTAGGTGTCATCGCGCTGCCGCGATGACACCTAATTTCAGCGGCGGCGGTTCCGGATGCTGGGCTGACATCGAGGATGTCAGCCCGCACCGGGGGGCCAGCGATCGGCCGGAACTCGGCCGAACGCTGACCCCAAAGTGAGGACGCGCTCAGCGCGTCCTCAGCACACCAGCAGCCATGCGGAGGACGCGCTGAGCGCGTCCTCCGCATCGAAGTGGTTAAGGTTTGGCATATATACATAGTGATTTATAACCAATGATAATTTAAGGATGGAAAAATGAAAGGGTCTGAATACCCTAAATATATAATAGGCACGCAGTCTGTAAAAGGTAAATATCAGTCACTCAGTCACCATGCCCCAGTGCTCACACCTCCCTTAATTAAACCCACAATGAAAAAATAGCAGTTACTCAGGCGTCTTCATGAAAGGATTCTTGGTTTCACATTCATTTCAAATTTCAAACCTACAGGGTTATTCAAAGAGAGCCGATCTGGCCCCGAAATGTAACCAGACACTGAAATTCAGCATACGGCTACATTTCCTGGCCATTCGGCTATTCTGAGATAAGGCAGTTCGCCAAATGTTGGCGAATTGCCTGCACATTCGGTGCCTGTTCGAAGGGCAGTTAAATCCCCCATAGAGAAGCAATGCTTCATCTATTCAGAGAACCAAAACCAGCAGTGAAACATTGCCGAAATGCCCTGCCATTCGGTGGTTTCATTCGACAGGTTTATTCAGGCGAATCCCATAGGCTTCAAAGTTAAAAATATTCCCGTTTTAATTCAATATCTAATAAATCATTTATTATAATATTCTGCAGTAAAAAGACTATTTATAGATTTTTTTGAGGATCTTTTAGGCAAACTTTTTTTCGTTTTTTTTTTTTTGCATCGATTTTTCTTTTTTCTGTAACAGCCCTTTTTATTATCATTCATAGGATCTTATATGTAAATTCCAGATATTTTCATTCAGTAGTTTTTTTGCAAACAACGTTTCAATATTCAAACTTTCAAGCGTACGTTTTTTTTGTTTTTTTTTACCCCGTTCGTCTGCGTGTCGGCTTTTTCAGGCGGCTGCTCTGCGCTGTGATCGGCGGCTAGTCGGGTTTCTCCGGCATGTTCGGCGTGGTTGATCCAGCTGTTTCTGTTGGTTTTCGGTGAGTGTTCGGTGAGTGTTCGGCGGGTTTGTGTTGAGTGGTTTGTTTGCGGCGAGTTTTCCCTGCACTACGGAGGGCCCTGCGGTGCTTGCTGAATACGCCACAGGGTCGGCGAACTAGGATCGCTGAATCGCCCCCAAGTGGGGGGGATGAAAAGTCACCGAACGTGCGGTGACTTTTAAAATCTCTTTGAATAACCCTGATAGTGTCAACTACAGGTGTGCACAGCTGAAAATTTTTTGTTTCGCTTGAAATAATTTGTTTTCGTAATTTCGTTTGATTCGATTCAAATTTCAGATCACTAACAAAAACACAATAAATCAAATCCTGCTCAATTACTGTTACATTAGGGTTAAACATGAGGGATAAAAGGCAAGCTAGGGTTAAATATTGAGCTGTCTATTGGCTTGTGGTGCTGAATACAAAAGATTCAGAACCACAGCCAATTGACAGGGACACCCCTGCTTTGTGAAACAGTAAAACTAACCGGATTAGTTTTCATAATCTCGTTTGTAATTTGGGATCGATTCGAATTTTAGGATCACAAAAAACCCCAATAAATCTTGCTCAATTACTGTTATATTAGGGTTAAACATGAAGGTTAAAAGGCAAGCTACGGTTAAATTACCGTTTTGCTGCAGTGTGCATAGAGGAATCATTCAATCAATGGTTCTCTTAATCAACTTCGTGTTATACCGTTTAGTTTTGTTTTCGTTCCAAAATCGGATGAAATTAATTTGTTACTTCGGAAGTACTTCCAAAATACAAATTAACAAATTTTAAAACGAATTGTGATTTGTTACGAAATGAATGCACACCTCTAGTGTCCATGTTTTGGCTCCACCGAGCCTTTATCAACGCCATTGGATTTTTAAAAAAAGGGGTGAAATCAGGAAATATTTAATGAAGACATGCGAATGCCTGCTTTCATTGTGGATTATACTGTATATATAAAATAAAAAATGTCTCTAATAAAATATATTTATAAAAAAAACTCATATATATATATATCATTGATAAGCTAGGTATTTAATAGGCATCTGGAGAAAACAAAAAGTACAGGTCAAACTGACCCCGTTACTTATTTACAATGATGTTAAATGGCAAGGGGTGAAACAAATACTGCTTGAAAAACAGATCAGCAGCTGTTTAAATGACCCGGCTCTTAGCATATCCTGCTGGACTAGGGTGTGTTTTACACAGGTATTGTATATTCCTATCATAATTACAGGTAATAAACCGACTGGGTATGTGCAAGTGACACGTCATCTCTGTGGACTTGTCATAAGGCTTTTTTTATGGGAAAGGGAAAAATCCTCAACTCAAATATGCCTTAGGAACATAAATATATATGCATATACACAGTGCTTTTTTTCTGGAAAAATAGGTGGGGGTACTCTCACACCCAGGGAAAAACTGATTATTATGATGATTTTTCGTGTCCTAATACTCCTTTATTCACACTGGATATATTGCCCCCAGTTCACACTGGATATATTGCCCCAGCTCGCACATGGATATTTTGCCCCAGCTCGCACATGGATATTTTGCCCCAGCTCACATGAATATATTGCCCCAGACCAGCTCACATGAATATATTGCCCCAGGCCAGCTCACATGGATATATTGCCCCAGGCCAGCTCACATGGATATATTGCCCCAGGCCAGCTCACATGGGTATATTGCCCCAGACCACCTGACATGGATATATTGCCCCTGGCCACCTGACATGGATATATTGCCCCAGGCCACCTCACATGGATATATTGCCCCAGACTAGCTCACATGGATATATTGCCCCAGACTAGCTCACATGGATATATTGCCCCAGACCAGCTCACATGCAGACGGCAGGTCGTTGAAGGAAAGAATGCAGCGGCCGCTGGATCTGCCCCTCCGCCAACGAGACAGCTCCGGATTCGGACTCCGAGAGTTCGATACCGGAGCTGTCAAAAATTAAAGTGTGGCTGGCGATGAGGTGCCGGTATGGCATACCGGCGCATACCGCCTCAAAAAAAACCACTGCGTATACATATAATATACCTCAATGCTTTATAAATAAATATACACAAAATATAAGTACCAAAGGAAACACCGGTCTGCATATACTACAGCCTCGGTTTCAAAGCAGTAGTCGCGATCAAGGTTCACAAAATCCTGAAAGAGGCCGGTCACACCGTCAGGTTATAATACGGAGATTTTATTGGATATAATTAAATGTTTCGGCTCTGTTAGTAGGGTCTTTATGGAGCACGCAGGACAAAGGCCCTGGCAACAGAGCAAAAACATTTCATCAAACCAACATATGCTCCATCTTGTGTCCTGGCAGGCTGTTATGACTGAGCAGTATGAGCAGCCAGCTCTCCAGCTACTCGTCCTCAGCTCTGTCTCTTCCCTCCTCCGTCTACATCTTTTTATTTTTTATTTTTTGGTGGTGAGAGGGGATGCTCCAGATTTCTGTGCCTACAGGCTCCTGACATGTAAATCCAGCCCTTTAGCCCATAATAAAACCCGGTTCGGACCATACTCCAGCAACTGCCTGTGTGTCACTGCACAAACTCCTGACATAACAGCTTCCGTAAAACTTCCCTATGTAGTTCAGGGCACTCAAATAACAAATAGGGTTATTCAAAGAGAGACGATCTGGCCCTGAAATGTAACCGGACACTAAAATTCAGCGTACGGTGACATTTCGGGGCCATTCGGCTATTCAGAGAGCAGGCAGTTCGCCAAATGTTGGCGAATTGCCTGCACGTACGGTGCTTGTTCGAGGGCAATGAAATCCCCCATAGAGAAGCAATGCTTCGTCTATTCAGAGAACAAAACCCAGCAGTGAAAAGTTGCTGAATTTCCCTGCTGTTCGGTGGTTTCATTCGACAGGTTTATTCAGGCGAATCCCATAGGCTTCAATGTTAAAAATATTCTTATTTTATTTTAATTCAATATCTAATAAGTCTACTATAATATTCTGCAGTAAAAAGTCTCTTATTTATAGATTTTTTTTTAGGGTCTTTTAGGCATTTTTGGAAAACTTTTTAATTTATTTTTTTTAAAATCGTTTTTTTCTTTTTTCTGTAACAGCCCTTCTCATTATCAGTCATAGGATCTTATATGTAAATTCGAGACATTTTCATTTGGTATTTTTTTTGCAAACAGTGTTTTAATTTTCCATCTTTCAAGCGTACGTTTTTTTTTTTTTTTTCAACTCGTTCGTCTGCGTGTCTGCGCTGTGATCGGCGGCTATTCGGGTTTCTCTGGCGTGTTCAGCGGGGTTAATCCAGCTGTTTCTGCGGGTTTTAAGGCGTGTTTGGGGAGTGTTCGGCGAGTTTTGCAGTGAGTGTTCTGCAGGATTGCGGCGAGTATTCCCTGCACTACGGGGGCCCTGCGGGGCTCTCCGAATCGCCCGAACGTGCAGTGACTTTTCGAATCTCTTTGAATAACCCTGAAAATGTCAAAAAGTTTAGAAAGGTGAAACAAGCAGTGTTAAAACCCGTATAGAAATCCTTAATTACTGGCCCGTATGTTACCTTTTTCTTTTTTTTTTTATTAAAGTTTTTTTTTTTCAAAATAAAAATATAAGGATCACAGGTGGACCAACTGGGAAGGCCTCGCAGGGCCCCAACATGTAACAACAGAGGGATCATAGGGAGTCTGCCTAGGAGTCATACAAAGAAAATAAAAATTAAAAAACATGAGAAAGGTCCAGTAGGCGCATTGTAAGTTCTCAGAGTGCATTAAGAACCGGGGCAGTAAGTGTCATCAGTATAAGGGTGGTAAGAAAAGGGGAGAGGGGGAGGTGCCAGGTTATATGATTGTCCAGGAAAGATGTCCCAAAAATAGCCGAGCCATTACAACAAAAACAAGAACATAAAGAAGAAAAAAAAAAAGGGGGGGGGGGTCTTTTGGAAAAAAGGCACAGGCCATTATCGCGACACTCCTGGCGCGCTCCCAAAGGAGGCCATGGAGGGACAACGTCGCGAGGCCCGAGGGTCCAAGGGCCAAGTACGGCAACCAGTGCCATAGTGGCGCGCCTCGTGACCACACGTTGTGTGCCATTAATAAAAGGGAGAAGAAAAAAAAAAAAGGGGGAACGGGGACAAGCGGGACATCATTAACATCAAATTGAGCACCAGGAGAAAACACTAGACAAAGAGGATAGCATAGGAGGGAGAGGGGGCGAAACAAAGTCCGCGGCGAAGTATTCAGGGGGGATAGAAGAAAAATGAAAATAGATAAATGTGGGGAGGAGGCCATCATTCAACCCGGATCTCCCGTATGCTACATTTTAATGCTGTCATGTGTTGTGCGAGAGATCAGAACACAAATTCGGTCCAGTTCCATTGGTTTACCTTCTTTATTAAAAGTTTTGCTGCAGGCAAATACATGTGAAGGCGTGTCATGTTATACGGCACATTTGGCACATTTAACATATACTATGCATGGATGGATAAAGATTAAAAAACCAAGGCGTGTTCGTTTTTTTCTAGCTTTGCAGAACAGGCTTTGGCGGTTTAACATTTTCATGTATTGATTTGCATTACCAAAAACTATGTGCCCATGTTAAAACTTGTAGATAAACACACAGGTGTAAAGGGGGTTTACCCTATGAGTGTTATAGCTCCGCTAATTTTACACTCACACACCTGATTGAATCAGTAAGTATTCAACAAGGATCCAATTTCTTCCCTTAGATCATTTTCTCCGTAACCAAATTGTCATATTGAAAAGGGAAAGAAAGTATGCAATAGTGAAGGACCACAACGATAATGTAAAACAATCCTTATTTAATGCGCGTACTTTTAGCAAGTTAAAAAAAAAAAAAATCACATATAAAAGTCACCCATTTCCAGGGATACATCTCGGGCCCAAGCCCTAAATTCCACGGTTCCAGGATCTGCCACTCAACACGTTTCGTCCTCTCGACCTCCTCAGGAGTCTGAGGAAGTCGAGAAGACGAAACGCGTTGAGTGGCAGATCCTGGAACCGTGGAACTTAGGCCCGAGATGTATCCCTGGAACTGGGTGAATTTTATATGTGATTATTTTAACTCGCTAAAAGTACGCGCATTAATTAAGGATGGTTTTAAATTATCGTTGTGGTCCTTCACTATTGCATACTTTTCAATATGACAATTTGGTTACGAAAAAAATGAGAAAATGATCTAAGGGAAGAAATTGGATCCTTGTTGAATACTTACTGATTCAATCAGGTGTGTGAGTGTAAAATTAGCGGAGCTATAACACTCAGGTGTAAACGGGTTTTACCCTATGTGTGTTTATCTACTTGTATTGCAGATATTCCCCTTTTTTAATGACTATGTTAAAACTTGCCTACGTCATGGTGATCGAATTATGGCACCTTGGGTCAGGAGCAAGGCCGGAATAAATTGCAGCCCTGGAAAAAAATTGAAGAAAAGAAAATAAAGAAAGGGGAGTGATATCTGGTGAACGAGGTGTCCAGGGGATTGGGGCCACCCCTTCCAATCCACTGGTCGCCAACCATCATTTTCAAGCAAGATGGTGCACCACCACATTGGGGACTGCATGTTCGTGGGTTCCTAAATTAAACATTTCCAGACCGGTGGATTGGAAGGGGTGGCCCAATTCCCCGACCACCTCATTCACCAGATCCACTTCTTTCTATGGGGGTTATGTTAAAGATATGGTGTATGGAACAAAGGTGTGGGACATCACTAATCTAAAGCAGAGGATCACTGATGTCATTGCCACCATTGATGAGGGTATTCTACAGCCAACATGGCAAGAAATCCAGTACTGTCTTGATGTGCTTCGTGCAACTAATGGTGCCCATATAGAGGCGTATGAAATGAGGCAAAAAAACCTTAAACATATACGTCTCATTTTGTAATAATTTTCACTTATCTGTCTTTTCATTTGAAATTGTAATGAGACTTTATGGATACCCTGGGCCAAATTACAATCTTCGCACTAAAAGCCTCGCGCAAAGCAAAAATGTTTGCGCCAAGCGTTAAACTTTTGTGCTCGCAAATTACCGCTGGAATTACAATCCTCACGGCTTTTTTCATCCGCCGATCAACAAATGCTGGCGCAGTGCCGTCTCGCGCAAAAATCTTTGCGCTCGCAGTTTTTTGAACCCATTCAGCCAATCAAAATGAAGAAACACACCTATCAAACGCAACTGAATTGCGCCTGCCAGAGGCATCGGAGACGGGTTCTGTGTCTATGATGCAAAATGAGCTCATATGCTACAGTAATAATACACACACACACGCAAGCCTGCCATCATCCATTATATTGCTGCTGCATGCCTTTTTAATATATATATATATAATTTTTTTTGGGGTTCGGCCAGGTTGTTCAGATTTGCCATTAGCCCCAGCTTTTAGGAGTTGCTAAAATTATGCGCACAAAGACTATGCGGTAATTACCGCGAATAGATTGTAATACCATCCACGTACCAGCGCACAAACGCATTTGCGCTCACAATGTTAAGTATAGGACGAGCGCAGTACAGTAAGCTCGCACAGGGATCGCGCAGGTTCACCCGCGGTAGACGATTGCGCGCAGTTGTTGCTCTATGTAAGGCTAGGGTCAGACGAACGCATTTTTCTCATTGTTCGTGAAAAAAAGTGCGTTCGAACGAATGGATGTATTTTTTCACGGAATACGCGATAGCGGTCATACGATGCGCATTTTCGTCCGTGATTTTGTACGGATCATCAATAAAACCCTTTTTGCGTCTGGACGTTATGTTAGCCGGACATTAGCAGCGTCTGACGTCTCCTAATCACGCAAACACGCCGCTATGCGGCCGCACCGCACTCTGTACGTCAGTAGTAGCGGTTTGACGTTCTCAAAAAAATGCGTTCGTTGGCCACTTGCGTTGCACGGACGAACTTTCGTGCGGCCGTTCGTCGTATGTTCCCCGGCATTGGACGTCATTTGCTGCTAGCACGGCCGTGATTTCGTGCGGCTAAACGCACGTTGAAACTGCTTTCGTCTGACCTTAGCCTAATACGGGATTAGGCGCAAGGGGTTCTTCCCCTCGCATTAATTTTTCTTGCGCCGGTGCAAACGTTTGCGTGAAGATTGTAATTTAGCCCCCTGTTTATGTATGTATGTATGTATGTATATAATATATATAATGTTTATTATTGCGAAAGCCATTTGCACATCACAGCAATTCAAAGAACTGCATCACAGAGCTCCTGTGCCCATATGAGGCAAGGAATTGTGGGTAGGTCATGCAAATGAGATCTGTCTCACTTTTTTGCATCCTGCTTTCACACAGAACCCTTCAATCAATGCCATGCCATACTAGATGGTTTTTTTTTAATTTCTTTTTTTAGCAGAGATCAGGTTTATGCAACTGGTCAAAGTCACTCCTGGGGAGTGCTGCTTCGGGTTTATTGGACCCTCATCAGCAGGAGCTACAGTAGGTATAAATATATATATATATATATTTATTTATAATTGTGGAAGACATTTACAAATCCCAGCAATTCAGAGAACTGCTTCACAAAGCTCATGTGCTACATTCCCCATATGCAGCAAGGAACTCTGGGAAGGACATGCAAATTAAGTATAATTGTGTATATATATATATATATACACCAGGGGCAATATTACCATCTTAAGGCTAATGTTAGCATTCGGCTAACAACCGGAGAACTGACCCCAGAGTGGAAACTGTCTCCCAGTCCCAGATGTAAGCCTGATTGAAGGTAGCGCTGACTCCTCCGTACTCTTTTGATACTGCTTTCAATGTCCCTTTTTGTTGACTCGAAACCAATATTTGCGAATCTCGCTAAGCCTTTAGTGATCTCTGGGAAAACATCTAGATCTACGGATGGGAAAATTCTTAGCTGCTGCGATCTTCTAATCCTTGTGACACGCCTTTGTAAATGCATAGTTATAATGCCTTGTAAGAGTTTGCTGCAATGTGTCTATTTATGACCCATAAACGGGTAATAAGACATAGGAGAAGAGATAGATAAGTTACAGGTAGAGCCCGAAATTGGGTAAAAGCTAGATTTACCTGGGTGAAGTCCACATGTCCCAAAAGAGCTTTGTTTAATCAACAGAATAACCCCCCCTCCCGGGGGGGTAAAAGTGATTAAAAGGCTTAGGGCACTATTCCCCAACGAACGCAAACTTTAGCATTTGAATGTGTAAGTGTTACCACTAGGATAAGTGACTTTAAAGTACGCCCGCCCCATGTTACCTTCCTGATGCGAAACCCGCTAACGCCATTGTTTTTGCGTGAGCTTCCTGTACTTTGCGCATCCCACCCTTAACATGGCGAGGGCGATCATTAATTAGCGTCTCGATAAGTAAGGTATTACAAAGTGCTAGCGCTAATTCCGCAGGGACGCGCAAGACACAATTTTAGCTACTCCGAAAAGCTGCCGCTAAATAATTCCACGTTTGCAAAATCATTTAACACCCCCTAATTGTTTTTTTTACGATTTTTGTTATAGCATTCCGTCAGGAAATGACGTAAACATGTAATAATGATATATTATGAATCTGCCGAGTCTGCTGAAAAAAAAAGGATATATAATACGTCTGGGTCGTATAATAAAACGTGACTTCAAATCGAGCAAAAACTGTAAAAAGGAGCTCGGCACACAGAGGTGAAATGGTCCAGCGGTGAAGGGGTTAAGGGGAAAAGTGAACTCTATTTTTTTTTTTTTTTTAATAGAATGTTCTTTAATGGCTAAAGCTGTATTTTTCCACCAGCTTTTTTTTTTGGGAGGGAGGGGTTTAGCCGTAGACGAAGCCTTGGTGCTCTCTTTTGCAAATGCAAAGTCACTAAACCTCAGGAGGATCGGAG
Source organism: Leptobrachium leishanense (assembly GCA_009667805.1). NCBI lineage: Eukaryota > Metazoa > Chordata > Amphibia > Anura > Megophryidae > Leptobrachium > Leptobrachium leishanense. The sequence continues at coordinate 138,899,598 of CM019070.1, forward strand.
ATCTATTGTTTTTTTCCTTAACCGTCTCAAAAGGAGAATGACAAGTGAGATCGGCAGCCCTTTTCCTGGCTGGCAATAAATGAGCATAAAGTGTAGGAGGCGTTAATTTGGAAGTCAGCTGGTGCTGCAGCTGCATCACATATAGGTAGTTTGCCGGCTAAGCTGTATCAGGACGGGTTTCTATTGTAAAGGGTTAATTCAAGATCCGGAGTGCATTGTGTTTGAAGTTGGATAATTATCAACCCAGTGTTATATTGTAAAAGCGCGCTACAACTCGGGCTGCGTCGCAGACTGTGCTTATAAACATTTTATGGGATAATATTTCCGTGTAGTTGAAAATAGATTATTTCCCATTGCGTGAAAAGGTTAGTCCAGCAGGAGAATAGGGCCTGATCCTAAAGTATATAAGAAGTACTAAACTGGAGCAAAGGGGGGCAGTGATGGGCAGTTCATTATGCACTTATTTCTCTTCAGGTGCATGGTGACACTGTTACTTCTATGTCACAGGGTCACTGCCTCAGCCCGGGTGTACATGAGCACACTAAGTGAGTCCATAGTGACCCCCCTCCCAGCATCAGACGTAGCGTTGTGATGACTCAACTGGGAAGGCCACATGGTGTACTAGTATCACACATTACAACAGGCATGCAGTTTTTCCTTCCCATCAACCCGCTACAACGGACGTTGGACGCGTCTACAAAGCTTTATAGGGCTGAACGCACTAACGTTCACTCAGCCAAGTGGACTGGCCACATGGGCGTCCCAGTGGACAGAACATCCGTTCTTATGAACATTCCTTCCACGCTCGTGTGATCCCGGCCTTAGTGTCCTCTGACTCAGTCCTCTTCTTCACATACAGTCACTGACCAAATCTTGACACTTTCACCTAAAGTTAATTTGCCCACATCCGCCCCTTTCTAACCCAAGACTCCATCAAATGCATCATCCAAGGTTTTACTACATCCCACCTTGGCTACTGTAACCCTCTACTCATTGGCCTTAAAAGACCACTGATCTCCATCTACAGGTTATAATGAAGCCTCTGCCAGACTCACCTACTTCAAATCCGGTGCCTCTCACACCTCACATCCTGGACCTCTCACACCTCACATCCATCATCCCACACATCTGTCACACCTCCCATTCCATACACCTCGCACACCTCTCATCCCATACCACTCGCACACCTCCCATACCGCTCGCACACCTCCCATACCGCTCGCACACCTCCCATACCGCTCGCACACCTCCCATCCCATACCGCTCGCACACCTCCCATCCCATACCGCTCGCACACCTCCCATCCCATACCGCTCGCACACCTCCCATCCCATACCGCTCGCACACCTCCCATCCCATACCGCTCGCACACCTCCCATCCCATACCGCTCGCACACCTCCCATCCCATACCGCTCGCACACCTCCCATACTGCTCGCACACCTCACATCCCATACCGCTCGCACACCTCACATCCCATACCGCTCGCACACCTCACATTGAGCACCTTTAAAATACCAGTCCCCTAATATAATGCTCTCCATAACCGCTGCTCTGCCTACATCTCCTCCCTTATTAGCAGGTATGTCCCATCCTGATCACTTCGCTCTGCCAATGACCTATTATCTCCTCGAGTTGTACCCGATGCCCCAGTTCTCGCTTTCAGGACTTTTGGAGGTTTATGGAACTCCCTCCCTTGTATCGTCCAACTCTCACCATCCATCAGGTCTTTCAACATGTCTCTAAAAATGCATTACTTTATCAGCTCACTCCATAATCCCCCATTGCACATTTCCCAATCTACCTGCTCTATCTCCCACAGATCCCCCAGGCATCCCATTACATCTCATACTCTATAATTTACTCACATCCCTGTGTCTCACCCCACTTCTCCGTGATTGCAAGCTTTTGAGCCCACGTTTGGTATCGGTCTCCGTATGTCTTGCGTATATATAAATTTTATGGGTTTTTTGTCCCACCCATTGCACAGCTCTGCGGAATATGTCGGCGCTTGACAATTAATTGTAATTAGAAAGCCTCTTCGAACATTTATAGAAAATTGCCGAAGATCGCCATAGAGCACGAAACTGGCGTTGACGAAATCCACCGAACTGCAAAAAAAAAACAAAAAAACAGCGCTCTCCTATTCCCAAAAATGGCGATTAAACCAATAAAAATTTATTAAAATGTGCCTAAATAATTCAATGAGGTCCTTTAAAAAAAAATATCAAAAAAGGTCTGTTACAGAATTTAAATAGAAGCCTTTTAAAAAAAAATGGGAATCAATAATTTTGCCATAAAATACAAAACGGTGATCCAAAAAAAAAAAAAAATGAATAAAAAGACTATTTTCTGAAAATGAAAGGAATAAACATTTTTAAAAAAAAATGATTTTATGTTTTTACATTGAATCCTATGAAATTTGCCTGTGTAAACCCGTCCAACTGAATCACCGAAAATCAGGGCATTTCACTGACACTTTGGTGCAGTTCGGCATTCTTTGAATAGATTAACAATTACTTCTCTATGGGACAATTTCGCTGCTGCCGAAGGTCGCTGAATTGCGGTGAACTGCACTGTATTTTGCTGTCAATTTGGCGAATTGACAGTTTAGTGAGTAAACGAACTGCCACGAAATTGTACCGTATGGGGAAATTCAGCGTTAGGTGCAATTCGGTGGCAAGTTCGGCACTTATTGAGGTTGCAGATATAAAATAAACCTTTTAACCCCTTCACGATGGGCGGGCAGGGTGTAACGACGGCAAGGCGTACTTGCCAGGTGCCGCCGCAGGCCTCTAATTTGGCCCGCCCACACAGCCGATGCGCGGAGCGCGTCATTGGCTGCCAGAGGTGGCCTGAGTTCAGGCCGTCTCTCTGCAACCAATGACGCGTAGCGCGCGCCGACTGCAAGGAGGGGCTGAGGCAGCCCATTGAAGACAGTGGGGCGTATTTATTATTATTATTATTATTATTATTCTTTATTTATAAAGCGCCAGCATATTCCGCAGCGCTGTACAATAAGCACAGTATAGACAGGGTTACAATACATTGAACAACATTTGACAAACAGTACAGGAGGAGATGAGGGCCCTATTCCCGTAGGAACTCACAATCTGGGAGGGTTGGGGTTGGAAACAGGAGGAGAGGACTGTAAGGTGAGAGAGTGATTGATGGTTGCGTCAGTGAGTCGGGTGGTAGGCTTCCCTAAATAGGAACGTTTTAAGGGAGCGTTTGAAGGAAGAGAAGTTAGGGGAAAGTCTGACAGTACGAGGGAGAGCGTTCCAGAGAGTGGGGGCTGCGCGTGAGAAATCCTGCAGTCTATCATGGGAAGAGGTGATGCGGGGAGAAGCTAGGCGCAGGTCACTGTTTGACCTTACGGAGCGGGCTGGGGTGTATTTGGTGATTAGTGAGGACAGGTAGTGGGGAGCTGAGTTAGTGAGGGTTTTGTAGGTAAGGATAAGGATTTTGAACTTAATTCTGCAGTGGATGAGGAGCCAGTGAAGGGACTCGCAGAGGGGAGCGGCAGAGACAGAGCGGCGGGTGAGGTGAATTAGCCTGGCGGAGGCGTTCAGGATGGATTGTAGGGGGGAGAGGCAGGACAGAGGGAGGCCAGATAAGAGATTATTGCAATAGTTGAGTCGGGAGATTACCAGGGCGTGTATGAGTTGTTTTGTGGTGACAGCGGTAAGAAATGTCCGAATTCTGGAAATATTACGCAGTTGGTATCGGCAGGAGGAGGAAAGAGACTTGATGTGGGGGATGAAGGAAAGAGCAGAGTCAAGTGTAACTCCAAGACAGCGAACTTGGTTTGATGGGGAGGTGGTGATACCCTCCACCATTGGAGGTCAGGAGGTGGGGAGGCATTGGAGGGAGGAATAAGTAGGAGCTCAGTCTTTGACATGTTGATCTTTAGGTGGTGGGAGGCCATCCAGGAGGAGATGCCAGATAAACAGTCACTGACTTTTGAAAGGACAGGGGGAGAGAGATCGGGGTAGAGAGGTAGATCTGAGTGTCATCAGCGTAGCGGTGGTAATTAAAGCCAAAGCTGTTGATGATTTTGCCCAGGGAGGAGGTGTAGATGGAAAAGAGCAGAGGACCAAGGACAGAGCCTTGAGGTACACCAACAGATAGAGGCAATGAAGAGGAGGAGTTACCAGCAAAGGACACACAGAAGGACCTGTTGGATAAATAGGAGTCAACCCAAGCAAGTGCAGTGTCACCAAGACCCAGAGAGTTGAGGGTCTGTAGAAAGAGGGGGTGGTCAACTGTGTCAAAAGCAGCCGAGAGGTCAAGCAGGATGAGAATAGAATAGTGGCCATGTTTTTTAGCAGTTAGGAGGTCGTTGGTGACTTTGGTGAGGGCAGTTTCAGTTGAGTGTAGGGGACGGAAGCCAGATTGCAGGGGGTCAAGTAGGGAATTGGAGGACAGGAAGAGGGAGAGGCGGTTGAAGACTAGTTTTTCTAAGAGCTTAGAGGTAAAGGGAAGCAGGGATACAGGGCGGTAGTTCGATGGAGAGTTGGGATCGAGGGATGGTTTCTTTAGTAAAGGGGTAACTAGCGCGTGTTTGAAGGCGGATGGAAAAGAGCCAGTGGAGAGAGATAGGTTGAAGATGTGTGTGAGAGCAGGGGTGAGGGAGGAGGAGAGGGGAGGAATTAGATGTGAGGGAATGGGGTCGAGCGGGCACGTGGTGAGATGTGAGGAGGACAATTAGGAATTGACTTCCTCCTCAGTGGCTGGGAGGAAGCGGCAAAGGGTGACAGAGGGGACCTCTGGGAGTGGAGGTGGCAGATAACTATCTTGTGTTGGGATGTTGCTTCTGATAGTTAGAGTTTTACTGAGGAAGTAGTCTGCCAGGTCTTGAGCGCTGAAGGCAGCTGAGGGGGGGAGGTGCAGGTGGGTAGAGGAGGGTGTTGAAGGTGGACCAGAGTCGTTTAGGGTTGGAGGACAGCGTAGATATAAGAGATGAGAAGAAGGATTGTTTGGCCAAGTGGAGGGCAGAGGTGTATGACCAGAGAATAAACTTGAAGTGAACAAAATCAGCTTCAGAGCGGGATTTCCTCCAGGCACGCTCTGCAGTGCGGAGCATCTTTGCAGGTAGCGAGTTTGGAGGGTGTGCCAGGGCTGAAGCTGGCGGCGTGGGGCCTTACAGAGTCGAAGAGGAGCAAGAGTGTCTAGAGCAGAGATAAAGTAGTGTTGTAGTGATTAGTGGCAGCATCAGGGCAGGTGAAGGATGAGGTGTGAGGGAGGTGGTGAAGTAGATTGGAGAATTGATGGGGGTCCACAGCATGTAGATTTCTGTGAGTGTGTGTGCGGGTGTGGGGAGCAGGGTGTTTAGGAAGTCCAGATAGGTTGAAAGAGAGAAGGTGGTGGTCAGAGATGGGGAAAGGGTGACAGTTGAACTCAGAAATGGAGCAGAGGTTGGAAAAGACAAGGTCAATAACGTGACCATCGCGGTGGGTAGGGAGGAGGGAGGATTGTGCGAGTCCAAGGGAGGACGTGAGTGAAAGAAGTTTGGAGGCAGCAGGGGCGGAAGGATCATCAATGGAATGTTGAAGTCCCCGAGAATTAGGCATGGAAGATTAGAAGACAGGAAGTGAGAAAGCCAGGTACCAAAGTGGTCAAAGAACTGGGAGGTTGGTCCCGGTGGGCGGTAGATGACTGCCACCCTGAGAGCCAGAGGAGAGAACAGGCGGATGCAGTGTGTCTCGAAGGAGGAGAAGGAGAGGGATGGGGGTGGAGGGAGATGCTGGTAGGTGCAGGTGGGAGAGAGCAGGATTCCGACCCCGCCACCATTTCTCTCACCCAGTCTGGGGGTATGGCTCAAGTGTAGACCGCCATGTGAGGAGCAGCAACGGAGGCCGTGTCAGAGGGAGTTAGCCAGGTTTCAGTTAAAGCTAGGAGGTTGAAGGAGTTTGAAAGGAAGAGGTCATGGATTGCTGTGAGTTTGTTGCACACAGAGCGAGCGTTCCAGAGGGCGCAGGAGAAAGAGGACAGGTGCTGAGGGATTATGGGAATGAGGTTGCTGGGCTTGCAGGGAGGTGATTTATGTGCGATGGAGATAAGATGAGAGGGAAGTATTGGATGTGTTGTGGGGCCAGGGTTAGGGGATATGTCACCTGTATAGAGTAACAGCAGGAGGGTGAGAAAGAGAAGGTGGGAATGGGATTTGTGGGAGTGATTGGCAGCACGAGAGATAGAGGGAGACCATGTTCTGAGGAAACAAAGGAGCTCATGCGAGGCCATCATGTGGGACGAGAGGAGGGATGGAGAGATGCAGATAGTGTAGGGGTCGGTGGTAGAGGGGCAGGAGTTCCATTTAAGGAGAAAGGTAGAAGTGAAGAGTAGAAGTGTGTACGTCCTGCGTCTTTAAGACCCACCCACTGCACAGATGGCATAGGACGTCCTGCTGCGGGAAGGGGTTAAAAAGTGAAAGCAGCCAGATCCTTCCATAACAAAACTAATAAATATATTTTCTGTTTACTTATCTCGCGTTAAAGTGAATAAACCTAAAATCCTTCTAAAAGGAAAACTAGTGTTTTTATTTTCTGCAGGAGTCGCAATGTAACCTGGACATCTCCAAGCCCCCAGACCCCCCCCCAAAAAAATACCCAGCTGCGGTCTGTGAGAAGGAATAAGCTTTGCTTAGGCCAATATTAGCAGATACTGCCGGTGTAACCCCCAGAGTGTGCTTAAAATGCTCACAGAGCGAAATCCCCGGGGTGGCGCTATAGACTTTGTGGTGTCTGTCCATTAATCTGCAGAAGGCACAGAGGAATTCCTGGCTGAGCGTCACGAGGGTCACTCACTGCAAAACGGGAAAAACTGATATTTTTCCCCCTGGTTTTTAATGTCTCTTCAAAATTCTACTTCACAGCATTTCTGACCGTCCCAGGAGGACGTCACGCTCTCTCTGCACCATCAAGGGACGCTAGAGATCCAGCCACAGGGCTTATTGCTGTTTCATGTTGTTTTCAGCTGCAGATATAAATCAGAAACACTGTCAGGCAGCCCAAATAGAATAATAAATAAGTGTAACCCCTTCCATTGCTGCACCAGCGTATCGTCCTCAGCTTCATGGAAAGACAACGTAAACATAAAGGGCCCGATTACATTCTTAACGCAAAAACGCACGCTAAACGCGTGGTTTTTTTTTTGCGCGAAGCGTTAAACGTTAACGCACGAAAATCACCGCTGGAATTACATTCCTCACGCATTTTTTCATCTGTCGGGAAATTGCGCTCGTAAAACCGACGTGCAAAAATGCACGCAAAGTACCGTTGCGCGCAGAAATCAGTGAGCGCGATGTAATTTTTAACGCGAGTCCGTCAGACAAACGCATTTTGTGTTGTGCGGACTGCGCACAACAGACGTACGTTCTGACGGAAGACAAGTTAGTGGCCGTCATTTTTGACGGATCTAGTAAAAAAAAAAGTGCACATTGACGTTCTCCGTTGTGAATCCGCAGTTTGGTACGGTCAGGTTGTTACAGTTTGCCGTTACCACCAGCTTTTCAAAGACGTTAAAATTATGAGCACAAACGTTGTCCGTTAAATTTTGCGCTAAGATTGTAATACCATGCGCGCACAAACGCATTTGCGCTCACAATGTAAAGTATAGGATGCGCGCACTAAAATTGCACTCGCAAAGGGTTCGCGCTGGGTCACTCACATTAGACGTTAACGTGCATTTTGTGCGCGAATGTCGTAATACCACGTTCAGCGCAAAGGGTTTTTCCCCTCGCGTTAATGCATTTTTGCGCGTGCGCAAGGAATGTAAAAGGGCCCAAAATCTTCTATTTCACTTAATTACTAAATGCAAGAATTATTACATGGGTTATTAGTTTAAAGGGTTAACACAGGAGAGGGTGGGAATTGGAGGGGTTAAACATTAACCTCTTGACCCCTTCTGCACTACCTAGTCCTGTGTTAACCCTTACATTTCCTTTAAAAACACCCCTGAATCCAGCGCTCGTCTCCCACTGATCTCTGCAGGATGTGACATGCTTCCAGCTCACCGTGTCACGTGACCACAGGGGGAGATGGTGCTCCAGTCAATCCAGTGGCTCTCAGTGGCAGGAAAGCTTTGAAACCATTGGATAAGGCTAGTTCCCAATTTTTCTCCGAAGCCCAAGCTGAGGGCTCCCTGAACATATACATATGAGATATATATATATATATATATCTCTTCTCTTACCACAAAACTATTCAAATCGCTCTTCTAAAAGCATCATTGCAAGAGGACACCAGATCTCCTCAACATTCATGGTGGAGCCTAGTAGACGAATATGGATTGTAGAGTTTCTGTCTCTTTAAGCCATTTATAAAGTGATTTCTCCTTTTCTACATCATTTTGCAGTGGGTTTTGGGACACATTTCTTCTAATATTTGAGTCACTCCATACTTATTTCACTCGAGCAACAATCACGCGTGTGTTGTTTACAAGACACAAACATACAGTATCCTCATGAAGTGGTCACACGGTACTGAATTGGGAATTCTTATGACATGAGAAGTTACATAGGCTGAAAAAAGCCTTGAGTCCATCAGGTTCAGCCTTTCACACATTACTTACTGCTGTTGATCCAAAAGAAGGCAAAAAAAACAGTCTGAAGTGGTCGCCAATATGAAAAATTCCTTCTTGACCCCAGAATGGCGTCAGATTTGTCCTTGGATCATCAGAATGAGATTAGCAATGCAATATATTCATGTGCGGAATAATGCCTGTGTATGGCAATTACAGCAACACCTTGTATCTGTACTGACAGGACATGACTAGTTATCACTACTATTCGAATCCTGTGCACAATCTCCTGTATTATATAAATGTACCAGAACGGACTGAGAGGGCATTGCCTGCTGGAAATAACACATGCATGTGTATGTCCAGGGAGGGCCTTCTTGCGTAATAGATCTCCACAATGGGAGGTCCATAATCACCTATTACCCTGGTGAACCCAAGTCTTGTCAGCCTTCTCCTGTACTGTAGCACCTACATACATCCAGTTTCAACTCAGGATCTTGCCTTTTTATGAAGAACAGGTATTTGGTTCCAGATGTTGCATTAGATCTAGGCACCCAATCCATCTCGATGTACCCTACCATCGCAGCTTCATCGGGACTGAATAGTAAGCACATTTTAGGTGGAATTATTTATTATTCTCTTCAGGTAGTTATTAAATGGATGGTGAGAAGACAACATAAATTAATTGCCAAAGGTTGACTTTTGAACTAGTCAAGAAATGTGCTTTTCGTATATGTGGAAGATTAGTGCGACGAGGGAGTTTGATGTATCATGGAGATAGGTTAAAGCGGTCTTGTCAGAAATGCAATAAAAAGCTACCGGAGGAATGTTCATGCTATAAACTGGTTTAATAATTACATTTTTGGATTTTTAGTCTCACCAGGAGAAGGTGTGCTCTTCAAAACATTGGCAAGGTTTTATGAAATCATTCTGTACTGAGAGTCTGAGACTCATAAATCTAATCAGTCTTCAAATCAAGTTTCTCTGGATTGCTTTGGCAGGGTCTTGTCACAGTCAGTCACGGTGGCGGTACCAGGCTTGCGCTGAGTAAGGCCCTAGGACTGGTAAAAGCCCCTATATGCAGAGATGCACGACACAACAACCATATATACGTAATGGAAACACAGGAGCAACTGGAGACCTCTGCATGGCTATACCATAGCAGCCCTGCACTGATAGATCGGTCCTTGGAGTGGGTGAATCTGCTCTAATAGAAAAGTTACCTTAGTAGCCGTGCAGAGTCCTATGATGAACACAGATGCTTGAAGGGTAATTAGACAAACTCACCTACTGCCCTTAGGTCTCTTAACAAACAAGACGGCAGACCTCAAAACAGCAACATTAATGGTACAGCCAAGGATAATCCAGATAGAGGGGTCAGAGAGAATGCCAGAAACCAAAACGTTTTTCCTTATACAGAATGTGGGGATACACAACCAGAATCTCAGTCAGCCAGGCCAGAGGGTCAATACCATGAAATCAGTCAGAACATATAATCAGACAGAGGAGAAACACTTGACATGAACTAGAAACTGAACGGACTAAAGAAACAACAGGCAGACCAAAGAAATAAGGGAAAACATTAAAATATAAACTAGGCCAGAATGAATAGCAGGGAGCTCTCAGGAACATCTACTGTATGCAGCAGGAAAACAGGAACAGAAAATGAACCAATGCAAGAGCAATGGGATATGGGCCCATTGCTTAATACAGGGAGGTGATCAGCCCAGATCACCAGCAGGAAAGCTAAATGAGCAAACCAGACTTAACCCCTGAGCTGCTTCCCAGGGAAAGCAATACAGAAAAAACAAATGGGAACTATAGACAATATAAATACAGAGGGCAGGGGGACAGGGCTGGAACATAGAAACGTGACAGGTCTTCATCAGTGTCAAACTGCTGTTTGAGACAATGATCTCCTCTAAAGTAGATGGACAAACTATTTCAGGGGGATTGTGTCCTAGAAAAGCAAAAAAATGGAGTAGTGCAGATGGTAAAACTAGAGGGACAACTACGTGCATGGAAGTCCTGGTGGGTGTTTTAAAATAGTGTCATCATATAGCATTGGATGAACATATTTGACAAATATGCTACTGTAGCGCTCACTCCCGGAGGAGCTGCTGGAAATGAACCACGGGTCAGTCTCCCCGCACTAGGGAATAAATATACTCCAGCACAGTTGTGGATTTTATAATTTATATAGTTTACTAGAGTAAAAAGCATATAATCAGACACGGTGTTCGTAGATATATTTACAGTATTTCATATCGCGGTAAACACGCAGCGGAAAAGAAATACGAGGCTTCGTATTTCGGGAAAATGCAGCCGAACAGAAAAGTATACAAGGCTTCGTAATTTCGAGAAACGCGTAGCGGAAAAGAGAATGCAATATTTCGTAATTCGAGAAACGCGCAGTGGAAACAAAATAGAAAATGCAAATCTTTACCCCTTTTTGGGATATTAGGGAGTGAGTCCCGCACAGGTTAAGTCCCGGACTGTAAGTGTATTTGTGTGTTATGGTACCCGGGTACTATTCAACTGGCCAGTGAATTACTTATAGCGATGTCTTCGACTAGTCAAGTTGGGGCCCTGTGGGTTTTGAAGACAAACAGCAGCGTGCTTTCTTGACTTTATAAACCGGCCTTGGAGGCCTCTCACCCATCCGCTCGATCACCAAGGCTCCGCTGACCCAGGACGTCTCTCCGCTTGATGCCTTGCTGGGCTACTGGCTACTGGATCTGTGGTCAGGCTTTCTTTGCTCCGGCCCGGACTTGTCCAGCTACCGCCTGCTCTCCCATCCAATGGACTTGCGGTACAACTTACTCGGGGTCCTCTGCTTGCCTTGCTAGCAGCTTGGATAATGTCTGCGGATAACTAGGGCTCCGTCTGGTAAAGCTGGATAATCTTGGTTGGAATCCTGGTAGGCCCCACCTGCGCTCCGGCCTAGCTAGTGTTCCGCTCAGCAGCACTGTGTCTTGTCTGCTTCACTCCCTGGCGCGCTCTGCCGCGCTCTCCACGAGGCTCAGGATGTCACTCGGCGTATCCCACCCACTTCCTGTGTCCGTTCCTAGAGCATGCCGGGAAATGTAGTCCCAATGTCCAGTGTCTCTTATCGCGCTTTCTCTCCCTCCGGTGGCCAAAGATAGGTACTGCCACAGTAAGGTTTTAAACACAGCGCTACACTACCATGTTTACAACATCCGAAACAGAGCTTGCCGAGGGCTGTTACACAACGCCGTGTAATCAGCCCTCAGTGTTGACATCAGTCAGCAAGCCGACAGTCATTTGGGTGCAAGGAGTGAGTGGATGGTTGGAATCGTAAATCTTGAGGCCCCTTACTGAACCACTGATCGGGCCCCCCTTCCCTCAGCTGGCTATTTCCATAAGCTTATTAATAATAAAATATTTTGCCCCTTTTTCTGTTTACCTTATTTTACAGGGAGTGGCTGAAAACCTGTTTCCTGAAGGGAGAGGGTTCACTCTGCCAGAGATAAGCCAGAGTGCTTTTACCGGCCTCAAATGCCCCAACCCACCAGGAAATGTCCTGGTATACCGATAGGCCAATTCAGTTTGGCATGGAGGGTCATTACATCTGAGGCACTTCGACAATTGACACAGTGTTTATTAAGGACCAGGGCCCCTTGAGCCACTGGGCATATCATGGGCTGTCATACCCCTGATATATATTTTTTTTTTAGAAAGGATTTTACCAGGAAGGACACATTGAGATTTTTCTTGTTTTCAAGTATGTCCTGGGTGGCGATTATGTACCGTTGGGTGTCTTGCCCAAGGACACTTACTGGAGAGGTGCTTGTCAGGATCGAACCCATGTCCACTCTCCACAGGCTCTCTCCACGCAGAGCAGTGATGTTACCTCTACTCCACCCAGCCGGTACATATAGTTGCCCTGGACGGCTTTTCTGATGGATGGCTCTCAGCCCAAAGCTGTCACTTTGCCCTGTGACATGAAGCACAGAATTGAGTGACAGCAAAACCTTAATATGAATTTTTTTTTTTTAGCATTTACGTTAGCCAAAAAATGATAATGTTTTATATTTGGAGTCATTTCCATTCAAATGAGTCCATCTTCCAATGGGCATGATAGATGCCCTTTAAGGTTGGGGTCAGACGAACGCAGTGCGAACGCGCATGCAGCCGCACTTTATTACGGCCGTAGTAGCAGCAAATGACGTCCAATAACGGCCAATATACGAAGTACGGCCACACGAACGTTCAGCCGTGCAACGCAAGCCCCAAACGAACGCATTTTTTCGAGAACGTATAACCGCTAGTACTGACGCACAGAGTGCGCTGCGTCGGCATAGCGGCGTGTGTGCGTGATTAGGAGACGTCAGACGCTGCTCATGTCCGGCCAACATCACGTCCATTTGTTTTTTATAGCTCTGTCAAAAATCACGCACGAAAATGTGCATCGTATGACTGCTTTCGCTTCTTCCGTGAAAAAATACGTCAATGCGTTCGGATGCACTTTTTTACGGACGATGCGAAAAATGCGTTCGTCTAACACTAGCCTAAAAGGAGATTTCCTCTCCTCTCCTCCCCTGTAGAAGACTCGTTGTATTCTCCTTAAACTATGCGTTTTCTTAAAGCAATTAAAAGGATGCTAATTCTATAATTAGAGGAGAAATGGAAATCAGCCTCAAACAACTACCCATTAGCTGTTTTCCGAGAAGATCATCAAGATAGTTTAGTGGGATTGTATCGTTGGAAAATAACTAACACTAGTGATAAACCAATAGGACAACTCCCTGCTGGAAAGCCCTGGTATGCACAGAAAATGTTGCCAGCCTTATGGGATGAATGGACTCTAGGAGGATTATGAGATATACCACAATGCCCCTGGGGAAGATTAGGGCTGCTGATGATATACACAGCATCTTCTGGACTAACCACTAGGGTTATGGTGTATATCAGTTCAGTTCCACACAATAAGTAATGTAACTCCCACCACAAAGAGAGCGAGATGGGGGGGGGGAATAGCACTCGCCCGATGAATCAACTGAGTTGCAGGCGCCATCGTAACCGGGGAGTTTCCAAGCCCATACAGCTTCAAATGAAGAAGAATGAACTGGGCATTCTGCTTGGGCCAATGGGAGTTTTATTCCATGAGTGCCACCACATCGTTCAGCCCTAGCACAAGCCTTTGTCTTGGTAATAGGGTTGCCAGATCGGCCATGTTTTCCTGGAAATATATTAATATTTCATGCAGAGGGGGAGCACAGGGAAATTGCTGCCCTGCAACATATACAATTCATTTGCTGCATAAAGCAAATCGAGGCAGGTGACCTGGGATTCCTTTTTTGTTTCTCACCTGCAGTGTATGGATCATACATGCTGCAGGGTGGCATTTTTCATGCACTGCCCCTCCCTCAGCATGAATAAATTATATGTGTCCAGGAAAAACATGGCCGACCTGGCAACTCTACTTGAGAAATTCTCGTGCTATAAGGCTAGGGTCAGACGAACGCATTTTTATGTTGTCTGTGAAAAAGTGCGTTCGAACGAATGGACGCATTTTTTCACAGAATACGTGATAGTGGTCATACGATGCGCATTTTCGTCCGTGATTTTGTACGGATCATCAATAAAACACTTTTTGTGTCTGGACGTTATGTTGGCCGGACATTAGCAGCGTCTGACGTCTCCTAATCACGCACACAGGCCGCTAGCGGACGCAGCGCACTCTGTACGTCAGTACCTGCGGTTTCACGTTCTCGAAAAAATGCGTTCATTTTCCACTTGCGTTGCGCAGCCGGACTTTTGTGCGACCGTACTTCGTATATTGGCCGTCATTGCCCGGCATCTGCTGCTAGTGCGGCCGTGATTAAGTGCGGCTGCACGCGCGTTCGCACTGCCTCAGTCTGACCCTAGCCTTAAGCGACACATTTTGGTGGCAGCCATGGAATGAAACATAGAAAATGTCGGCAGATAAGAACCTTTCGGCCCATCTAGTCTGCCCAATTACATGGATACTTTACCTGGATTTATCTTTTGTTTAGGATAGCCTTATGCCTATCCCATGCCTGCTTAAATTCAATTACTGTTTTGGCCTCTACCACTTCTACTGGAAGGCTGTTCCATGTATCCACCACCCTCTCAGTAAAATAATGCTTCCTGATGTTACTTTTAAACCTTTGCCCCTCTAATCTAAGACTATGTCCTCTTGTTTTGCTACTTTGTTTCCTTTTATATATACTCCCTACATATATATCTCCCTACATATAATCTCCTACCTCACCATAAAGATGGCGCCGTTCTACTTGGGAGTGAAATGTGCATCATGATGCGGTTTGGTGGTAAACAGAATATATTTAGGGAAAGATCTGATCACTAATAGAATACCCCTCTAATAAAAGGAAGTGATGTATTGAATGTCAGGCTGAGATCCCGGAATACAGGGAACATCCTTGAATTGTTTGTTCATTTGTGCAATAACTGCTTTGGAGATGGGACACGTTCATATAACAAAAACTTGGCACAATAGAGGCATAAGTACACAAAGGATGGGCCGGGAGCACCCAAATTAGTCTTCCTTGCATTTCCTTATCAGTTTGTGAAGTTACTAGAAGATTTGATAGGAGGCCTGGGGACATGTATATGGGCCAACACAAAATAGACTCTGCCAAGGTGAGTGTGCATGACTCACAACATTTCTGTGGTATATATATACAGACATAATGCCCTATTGTTCTCTTTGCTCATTTCCTTGTTGGAGAGGAGCGACAATCTGTCAAAAGGCCCAGCCATGCGTATTGAGTCGTTGTTACTGACCGGCTCTAAGCCTCGTGAGAGTGAACTACTTCTCCAATGATATTATTTACGGTGTAAAGACAATATTGCACAATTTGTTTTTATTCTTTCCACATTTCTTTTCTCTGATCTATGCCCATATCTTGAGGGAAATGGCAAAAGAAATACATCTATCAGGGTTATTCAAAGAGAGGTGAAAAGTAGGAGAATGACTGGAGAATGGAAAATTCTAGGTCAAAATAGCCAAACCAGAAAAATTCTCTCTTTCATCTCACTTTCCAAATCGGCTATTTTGACCTAGAATTTTCCACTCTCCAGTCATTCTCCTACTTTTCACCGCTCTCTGAATAACCCTGTATGTATTTTACTACACCGTTACAATGTGGACCCCTGGACACACATCTTTACATTAGGGGTTATTCAGAAAGAGCCGATCTGGCTCCAAAATGTAACCGGATGGGGAAATTCAGCGTACGGGGCCATTTCGTGGCCGTTCGGCTATTCAGAGAGCAGCCAATTCGCCAAATTTTGGCGAACTGCCTGCAAGTACGATGCCTGTTCGAAGGCAGCGAAATCCCCCATAGAGAAACAATGGTTAATCTATTCAGATAACACCGAATAGCAGTGAAATGTTGCCGAAATGCCCTGCTGTTCGGTGGTTTCATTCGACAGGTTTATACAGGCAAATCCCATAGGCTT
This sequence comes from Leptobrachium leishanense, assembly GCA_009667805.1. NCBI lineage: Eukaryota > Metazoa > Chordata > Amphibia > Anura > Megophryidae > Leptobrachium > Leptobrachium leishanense. The sequence goes on from CM019070.1 coordinate 138,915,587, forward strand.
CAATGTTAAAAAATATTCCCGTTTTAATCCAATATCTAATAAACCATTTATTATTTTATTCTGCATTAAAAGTCTCTTTAATTATAGATTTTTAGGATCTTTTAGGCATTTTCGGGAATTTTTTTCCGTTTTTTTTTTTTAAAAAGGTCTGTTACAGAAAAAAGAAAAAACACTTTATTATCATTCATTGGATCTTATATGTAAATTACAGACATTTTCATTCAGTAGTTTTTTGCAAAAAGCGTTTTAATTTTGAAAATTTCAAGCGAACTTTTTTTTTTTGTTTTTTTTTTATCGCTGTTTGTCGGCTTTCTCTGGCAGCTGGTCTGCGCTGTGATCGGCGAACTCGTTGCCTTCCTCTGGCATGTTCGGCGTGTTTTTTCCTGCAGTTCCGGTGGGTTTTCGATGGGATTTTGGTAAGTGTTCGGTGGGATTGCGGGGTGGTTATGGTGGGTTTGCAGCAGGTTTTCCCTGCTGAATTCACCGTAGGGTGGGAACTGATTCCCCAAAGTGCAGGGATGTGCGGGGAACGAGAGCACCGAAATGTCAGCGACATAACCCCTATTATTGTGAATTCACACGTTTGCTGCACATCTTGGCATTTAAGACACATACAGGGTTATTCAGAGAGAGGTGAAAAGCAGGAGAATGACTGGAGAAAAGAAAATTCTAGGTCAAAAATAGCCGATTTGGAAAGTGAGATAAATGGGAGAATTTTTCTGGTTTGGCTATTTTGACTTAGAATTTTCCATTCTCCAGTCATTCTCCTGCTTTTCACCTCTCTCTGAATAACCCTGTTACTGCGCCTTTGGGAGCATTTTGAGTTGGGGTTTTTTTGAGCAACATTGTATTGGTTGCATGTCTCTCACTAGATTTGGCTGTGTGGACAGTTGACCGGCACACTCTATCATTTGTATTTGTTTATCATAAAAGTGGCGTTATATTTAGGAATACGTCTTCCGTGGTCAAGTTGAGCAGAAATGCTTAAAAACACAGTTCCTCCATTATTTTTACCGAGGGAACGTATTTCCTGTTAGGTCTTTATGATATAAAGCTTTTATTTAGGTTCCAATCATATGTCTCTTATTAAATCACCAGAAATATATCCTAGTTAATTCGATATAAATGTTTGATGATAATTGTATTGAGTGTGCGGAGCTTGATTAAGTGCAACATGGCCATGGTTGGTTACGGAGCAGAAATCCTGGTGAGTCCCCACACTTACGGCCCCACTACAAACTTAACGCTAGCGTTAGGGCTCAGATTTGTGACCGTGAAATCTAGGTTAAGTGCCCCCATATAACAACCCTAGTGCTAGTGGGTTAAAAAAATCTGTTATCGCATCGGGAATTGTGCTCGCTTTCACGTGCTTTCTGTACTTTGAGCTCCCTATACCTAATATAGTTATCCTACGACCAGGGTTGTATTTCCTCTTGTATCATGTAAGCCGTTTGTGCTTCCTCATTGTAAAGCGCTACGGAATCTGTTGGCGCTGTATAAGTACTTGTAACCCGGCTGGGTGGAGTAGAGGTAACATCACTGCTCTATAACCGTGAAGACACAGTTTCGATTCCAGCAAGAGCACCTCTTCAGTAAGTGTCCTCGGGCAAGACACCTAATGGTACATACTCGCCACCCAGGACATACTTGAAACGAGAGAAATCTCAATGTATCCTTCCAGGTAAAATACTTTATAAATAAATAAACATGTGGAGCGCAATCAGTAATTAGCAATGTATTAGGATTATGTCATGCCGCCGGAAGAAAGGTCAGGCTGGCACCATTCCCTCTTGAACTGCACCTTGGCAGCACAGGAAAAGTGCTGCCTCTCCCCAGCACTCGAAGTACAGGTCTATAAACAGTTAATCCACAACTAACACACTACACCTTTCCTCACCTGAAATAAAGTCCCCTCCCTCTTTCCCTTCTGTGCTTCAGTATTGTTATCCCTACCCAGGACAGAGAGGTGACTAGCTCTGCGGTCCTACTCGATTTCCTTGTATCCAGACACACTCCTTTTGTGTCTTTACCAAAATTCCCACCAGTATCCTTCCAGTCTGCAGCTACTGCACAAAGATCTGGTCAGTCTCCTTCAACTCACCCTCCTCCACCCACTATCCTGTCTGTAGTAACTGCATTTGGGCCATATCCTCTCTACCTGGTTCCACCCCGGCACCTGACATATACTGAAGCTCAAATATGTATGAGCCTGCGGTGCTACACTATATGGTGGAATTGATCCAGAGACGTTTCCATGAAGCTGTCAGACATCTGGTCAATTTTCTCAGTGATATGCTGCAGAGACTGCGGGGCACCTCACCTAAAGTGTGCGTTCCTGCAAAGGAGAAAAACGTGCTTCATTATCCACTGAGGAGCATACCAGAAGGAAGTTTGCCTATACTGCAGGGATTTTTCCCACTGGGTCGTGCACTGCCCAGGGAGACCCTCCACGAAGCAAACCCCTGGGCCAAAGGTCTGAAACAACCCCCATGCCCAGAGATGCACCCCGACCCAAGGTTACGGTATCTTCATCAAAACTGGCTAAAAGCACCCAAGCCTGCTAAAGTGCTCCAAGGAAGCCTCCCGCACCGAATCCTACCCCCAAAAGCTCCGAGTCACCACCCAAGATCTCCCTCCAAGTTCAGGGAGCCATTACCTGAGTCCATCAAACGACCTGCTGTTGCTCTTCATGAAACCACATATAATGTTAACCAGCCTGGTGAACCCATGGATATGGAATATGCTGCTTTTGAGGAGACCGGATCGGTCTCCTCCATGGATTTAGAACCCATTGGTTTCTTGGAAGCAGGGTCGTCTGAACAGATGGACCTTATGCCGCTCCTTAATCTGGAGGCAACTCCCATCACTACCAGCCAGCCAAACCTTGTTTCTGCCATGCCTCCTGTACCCACCCAAGCTGCTTTTTAACTTCCTGAGGATGATGCTGCTGAGGCATTACCATCTCGAGGTACCACCAACAGAAACTCCTGTGGCCAAGTCCATTGTCACCACCCTTACCGGTCAGATCAGTGACTTAATCACAGTTCTGGAGGATCTCAGGACTGACTATGCCCTCCTGCATGCACAAATGCAGGACCTCCTATGTGCCACCTTCTGAGCTTTTGATGGCTAAAGTAGGGTCTCCTATTACCCACACACGCAGGATCAAGTCATATCCCTGTTCCTTGGCATCTGGTTCATCTCCGGTCTCCCTTCAAGAACCTCTGCCGACCAGTGTCTGCCCAAAGACTGAACCTCACACTGTTCCGTGCATCCAAGGGTTCTTCTTGCAGGGGGTTACAGCTGTTTACCCCATCGTGGAATCTTCAGACACCTTGACTCCAGATTGTTCCCCTGCATCTGATGGGACTGTGGTACGCCAAGAAGACCCCCAGACCATTGATGCCTCTTTGGTCACACGGAGTGCAACCTTAGGGAGAGGATATGTCATGCCTCACGCTGCTGTCACCGGAAGAAAGGCCAGGCTGGCACCATTCCCTCTTGAACTGCACCTTGGCAGCGCAGGAAAAGTGCTGCCTCTCAGCAGCACTAGAAGCACAGGTCTATAAACTGTTAATCCACAACTAACATACTACACCTTTCCTCACCTGAAATAAGTCCCCTCCCTCTTTCCCTTCTGTGCTTCAGTATTGTTATCCCTTCCCAGCACAGAGAGGTGACTAGCTCTGCGGACCTACTCGATTTCCTTGTATCCAGTATAACTCCTTTTGTGTCTTTACCAAAATTCCCACCGTGTTTCCACCAGTATCATTCCAGTCTGCAGCTACTCCTCAAAGATCTGGTCAGTCTCCTTCAACTCACCCTCCTCCACCCACTATCCTGTCTGTAGTAACTACATTTGGGCCATATCCCCTCTACCTGGTTCCACCCCGGAACCTGACAGATTACAACGTCCTAACGCTAATTGACACATTGCTGTGGTATCTAAATAATTAGCCACAGCTTGAAGTTGGTGCTGATTCCGCTTCTGCAGAATCACTTAGCACCAGCTGAAACCCCCCAAAAAAATCCAATACTCACCTCTCATCCCACAGTGAGAACGGCAGCCCAATCCACCGCCTCTGGCCTCAGGCAGCAGAGTGAGACTGGTGACATAGTCCCCAGTCTCCCTCCACTAATCAATCAATGGCTCTGGTCAATCTCGCGAGATCGTGCAGGTCACGTGTTCCAGCAGCACAAACCTCCATGGAGTCCTATGATTCATCTGCTGCCTCTCTCTGAGACCGATCGCTACACCGGGTGGTCTCAGAGAGCTTGACGTCGGCATGCTCTCTGTGCAGTGGCGTAGCATGGAGGGGACTGTTGGTTATGTATGAAAGAGGCACTGGAGTCTTGTGAATCTGCAGTAGAGAACTTTACTTTGTGCATATAGCAATAAAACAACTTATAACAGATTAGTCACTGGATATATATCAGGATGCTTCATCATCACACAGCTAGAAAGGAAGAAGGAAGTAAAGCAGAGACAATAGAGACTTATTTCCTGTGAACATATACCAACGAGTTTAGAACACATTTAACCTGTACTAACAGCGCCACCTGCAGTCCATAGTATAATATATGCTGTTGTATCTCCAACAGGGACTCGGGGGTGGTCGCCCCGGGCGCAATTTTCTTAGGGGTGCAAAATTTCAAAAGAAATTTGAACCACTAATATTATCCAGCAGGGATCAGCAAGGTTTCTGCTCATGGTGGACACTGGTGTCCATGAGAGGCCCTTGCATGGGCAGCCCCCAGTTTTACGGGGGCATCCAGAAGGGAGGTCCAGGACAGAAAATTCTGTCCTGACTCCTTAACGCTGACATGAGTCACGTGAAGCAGCGAAGCATTATCAGACAGAACACCCTGTACCACACTCGTCAGCCCCCCTTGAAGTCCTGTGTCAGCCCCCCCTTCCCACTGGCAGCCACTGAACAGGAAGGAGGGAGGGAGGCACCTGCCCTGCAGCACATTTAAAATTCAGTCTCCACTAAGCTTACTGGACAGCTTCCTCCCTCCCCGGGCCACCAGCAACTCCATGAAGGTAGGCGACACTGTGTCAGGGAGCTGGTTCCGGGGTGGCAGGTTTGAGCCCAATGTGCAATGATGGGAAATGGACGTATATGAACGGAAGGATGCATACATACATACAACACTGTATAAATAATAAATCAGCAATAAAGAAACTAAAAAGGCAAGATGAGAGAAAAGGTAGACCAAAAGTAACAAAACTAAACTACACTAAACTATACTACTACATATAAAGGAAAAGAGTAGATTAACCCTGCTCTAAGTTCAAACCAGATATGGAGAGAAATAGAAGGAAGAGAGAAGGAGATCTTTAAAAAAATAAATAGGAAAATAGAAACGGAAGAGTCTTTGAGGCAGAGGGTCCTGGATCGGATATAGGGCGGCGACAACTGTAGGACCTGCAGGATGCAGGGCAGCGGGTTGAGGATTCTGCAGGATGCAGGGCAGCGGGTTGAGGATTCTGCAGGATGCAGGGCAGCGGGTTGAGGATTCTGCAGGATGCAGGGCAGCGGGTTGAGGATTCTGCAGGATGCAGGGCAGCGGGTTGAGGATTCTGCAGGATGCAGGGCAGCGGGATGAGGATTCTGCAGGATGCAGGGCAGCGGGATGAGGATTCTGCAGGATGCAGGGCAGCGGGATGAGGATTCTGCAGGATGCAGGGCAGCGGGATGAGGATTCTGCAGGATGCAGGGCAGCGGGATGAGGATTCGGCAGGATGCAGGGCAGCGGGATGAGGATTCGGCAGGATGCAGGGCAGCGGGTTGAGGATTCGGCAGGATGCAGGGCAGCGGGTTGAGGATTCGGCAGCAGTAGATCTTTTAAACAGGATCTGTAGCAGGAGGTCTTTATACAGGGTCTGTAGCAGAAGATCTTTAAATAGGTTCTGTAGCAGAATACCTTTTAGACAGGATCTGTAGCAGGATATCTTTAAGGCAGGAGACTGTAGCAGGATATCTTTTATACAGGATCTGTAGCAGGATATCTTTAAGGCAGGAGACTGTAGAGGGGTTATCTGCAGAATGTAGAGAAGGCAGGATGCAACAAGGGTCTGAGCAGGTATCAGGAACTGGAGTAGCTTCTTGCTAGTGAAGAAAATACTAACTTAATGAAGAAGCATTTAGTAATAGGTGTGGTCCTCTTTTATAGAGGAGAAATCAGGAGGCATTAGCTAGCACCTGGTTCCTAGCTCAGCAAGGCTTTTCAGGAGGGCCACTGCTACTCATACCACTATCAGGCAACTTGTTCTTAGTTCTCTTGCGGCGCCGGCGGCAAGGCACATGACACTGTGACACCAGAGCAACGTGACCAACACACAGTGAGGTGATACAGGGAGAGGGTGACTGGAGGTTCAGGGAGAGAGTGACTGGGGGTACTTGGATAGAGAGAGAGAGTGACTGGAGGTACGGGGAGAAAGTGGGGGTACTTGGAGAGAGAGTGACTGGAGGATACTGGGAGAGAAAAAGTGACAGGGGTACTTAGAGAGAGACTGGGGTACTGGGGGAGAGAGTGTGACTGGGGTAGTGAGATAAAGTGGGGGTATTGAGAGTGACTGGGGTTACTGGGAGAGAGTGACTGGGGTTACTGGGAGAGAGTGACTGGGGTTACTGGGAGAGAGTGACTGGGGTTACTGGGAGAGAGTGATTGGGGTTACTGGGAGAGAGTGACGGGGGTACTGGGAGAAAGTGGGGGTACTGGGAGAGAGTGTGTCTGGGGGTACTTGGAGATGGAGAGTGACTGGGTACAGTGTGAGAGCAGAACTGTGCTAGGGTATACTGGGACAGGGTGACTGGTAGCAGTGGCGTAGCGTGGGGGGCATGTGTGTTTCCTTTTTTATATCAGTATTTTGTTAATATACAATACATGTGCTTGTGGGGTAAGGGGCTCAATACTCTACTGGTAGAAGGTATCAGGGTGTGTTACCGTGTCCACAGGTTGGGGGGGACGCACAATTTTTGCCTTGCCCCGGGCGCTGACAAGCCACGCTACGCCGCTGTCTGTGTGTGCTGACGTCACTAGTGACCAATCTGGCGACTGGCAGCTGGAAAATTAAAAAAATCACAGCTACTGGTGACGCTGGGTGGGGAGGAGGAAACTCCTCCACTTCACCCAGTGTTTTCACTGTATTGGGGGAGCTGGGAGGGGGGAAGAAAGGGGGGCACTCCTCACAGCCTGAGCACTTTAGAACTATAAAGTGATAAGGATGAGTAGTGTCCCTTAAAAAAAACGGTCAAAAAACATTTGCTGTTATGCTGTGGAATGCCTTGTTCAGTAATGGGAGTGAAGTTGCTGTTGCCCTATGTACAGCTGTACTACTGTAGGAATTAAAAAGCACTACATTACAGAGACATTCTACTGGTTTTTAAAGTAATTCAGTAATAAATCTAGTTTGATTAAAAAACAAAATTCTTTACTTCTGTAGCGCTCACTCCCGGAGGAGCCGCTGAAAATGAACCACGGGTCAGTCTCCCCGCACTAGGGAATAAATATACTCCAGCACCGTTGTGGATTTTATAAATTATATAGTTTACTGAAGTAAAAGACATAAAATAAGACACGGTGTTCGTAGATATATTTACAGTATTTCGTATTGCGGTAAACGCACAGCGGGAAAAAGAAATGCGAGACTTCGTATTTCTGGAAAACGCGACCGAGTAGAAAAATATACAATGCTTCGTAATTACGAGAAACGCGCAGCGGAAAATAAAATAAGATGCAAATCTTTTCCCCTTTTTCAGATACTAGGGAGTGAGTCCCGAACAGGTTAAGTCCCGAATTGTGAGTGTATGTGTGTGTTATGGTACCCGGGTACTATTCAACTGGCCAGTGAATCTTTTAAGTGATGTCTTCGACTAGTCACGTTGGGGCCCTGTGGGTTTCAGAAATAAACAACAGCGTGCTTGAACTTTTGTGGAAACGGCCTTGGAGGCCTCTCACCCATCCGCTGATCACCGAGGCTCCGCTGACCCAGGACGTCTCTCCGCTTGGCTCCGCGCTGGGATACCGACTGTTGGATCGATATTTAGGCTCTCTGTGTTTCAGCCCGGACTTGTCCAGCTACCACCTGCTCTCCCATCCGTTGGACTCGCGGTACTCCTTACTCGGGGTCCTCAGCTTGTCTGGAATACACTTGGTGGTGATGGCTGGTGGGTAAGGCTCCTTCTGGCAAGGCAGGATAACCCCACTCAATTCCTCAAAGGCCACACTTGCGCTCCGGCCTGGTCACGATTCCGCTCAGCAGCACTGCGTCCTCTTCCATGCACTCTCTGGCGCGTTCTCCACGAGGCTCAGGATGTACAGCGTCTGTGTCCCACCCACTTCCTGTCTGTTTGCAAAGCACGCCGGGAAATGTAGTCCCAAAGTTCAGTGTCTCTGATCGCGCTTGTCTCCCTCCGGTGGCCAAAAATAGGTACTGCCACAGTAAGATTTTAAACACAGCGCTACACTTCTTTTCTACCTACAAGGAGTTGTTCCAATTTATTCAGCAGGTTTCAGGATACTGCGGGCTCTGCTTCATCCACGTTGAGCCACATTACATACTTGGTGCTAACGTTAGCGCTCAACTGCAAGAGCATTAACGTTAGCCCTGGTGGCTCTAACGCATGCCACCCATATCAGAATCCAAACGCTAACCGGTTAAAAAACCCATTACCGTTTGGTACCCTGCACTTTTCAGCGCGAGGTTACTGTACTTTGCGCTCCCTATGCTTAACATTGGAGCGCAAAGTGTTAATTAGCGTTAGGATTACAATATACTAACGCAAATTACCATCCGGCTGCGGTTAACCTGAAAGTTAACCACAGCCTTGACCTGGGGCCAACGGATTCTGCTTCTGCAGAATCCGTCAGCACCAGCAGTAACCCCCCCAAAAAAAGTCAAATACTCCCCTTCTATCCCACAGCGAGGACCGCGGCTCTAACCGCCTCCTCTGTCCGCCGGGAGCAGAGAGAGACTGATACAAAAAGATCCTGCAGATCACTACGCCGACCTGCCGGATCTCGCCTCACGAGATCCGGTAGGTCAAGTGGCCGGCGCCATCTGCCTCAATGGAGTCCTATGATCTCCATTGAGTGGATGCTCGAGGCGGCGCTTAGTGCTGCTGCGCGCATTCCGGGGCTTACCGCCCGATAACACTGCAGGCAGCTTTTTTAGCGCCTGTATTGTAATATCGCGCAAAAACAGGGACGCAAAAGAAAAATCTGCAGGTGCAGGTTTTTCTCCCTAGCGTCCCCGTTTTAGCGCGACAATTGTAATGTGGCCCGTTATCTTTCCTGTTTAGACAGTAGATGGAGAGAATTACTGCAGTTCTATGCAGGAGGGAGAGGATTGATATCATGTTACAGAGTTAAGAGAGGAGGACAGAAAGTGCTGAAGTAAACCACCAAAAATCCGTTCTCTGTTCTCTATTTTTTCAGCTATATTTTGGCATTGGTTTTCAGAAATCTATAAAGAATTATAATGCAGTTGGAAGCCGATAGAATATATTTAGGATATAAATGAACACTACAGGAAGATCCCATTAACTTGGCTAGCCAATATTGGTGTGTTCAGCAAGCTTCTATTTGGTGATAACTTGATATGATGTACCAATATGCTGATTATTGTTTCAGCCCTCAAATTGTAATCTGATATATAGTGGGCCCTATTACATTCTTCACGCAAAAACGCATGCGCAACTCGTTAAACGTTAACGCGCGTATTACAATCCTCACGCTTTTTTCCCCCATCAAAAAATAGCGTGCGTAAAACGGACACGCACAAACGCACGCGCTGCAACGTTGCGTGCAGAAATCGGTGTGCCGACTTTTTTTTTTCACGCGATTCAGCCAATCAGAATTAAGAACCACAATTGTCTCACGTTAAGTTTTTGCGCCTGTCAAAGTCAATCTGCGCATATATGCTGTATCAAAAAAAAAAAAAAAAAAGCACACACAACTTCTCGATTTTATTGTTTGGGTATGTGTAGAATGTGTAACTATACTTTGCTGCGTATTTTATTTTTGGGCTGGTGTATTTGGTTTCGGCCAGGTTCAGATTTGAACACCAGCTTTTAGGAGTTGCTAAAATTATGTGCGCAAAGGCTGTGCGTTACAAACTGCGCATAGATTGTAATACCATCCGCGTACCAGCGCACAAACGCATTTGCGCTCACAATGTTAAGTATAGGACGCGCATTACAGTAAGCTCCCGCAGCGTGGGTGCAGGTTCACCAGCAGTAGACGATTACGTGCAATTGTTGCGCTGACATAATACGATCTTCAGCACAAAGGGTTTTACCCCTCGCGTTAATGCGTTTTTCCGCGCGCCCAAACGTTTGCGTGAAGATTGTAATAGGGCCCAGTATCTTCTTGTTTGTAGCTATGATTCAAACTGTTCCTTGTTTTGCAGGTTTGACACAGTACAGCATCCACACAACCCTACATTAAAGGACGGCGATGAGGTGGATAGGTAAGTCATTAGTATTGTTGTTAGACATCCAGTTACCATGGATGTAACCACACCTACGTGACTATTAAATGTTTTATTTCTTTGGTTTATGCAACACTTATCAGATTGCTGTTGCAACAACCCTACAGCATATGTAGCACACACTGGAGCGTAACAAACCAAGACCAAAATATGCAGCAAGTAAAGTAAACCTTTATATTACGTGATTTTGCTAGTGTCATATTTTAATAACATGTTGCAACACTTGGAAAATAGTTTCATGTGATATTTCCCCTTTAACCCTTCATTTACTTAGTGCTTATTGATGAAAAAAATATATCAGGTAACACTTACTTGAAACATGGAATGCGTGCGTAGCGATCACTTACATGTGGGGTGAAATAGCAAGTTTAGTAAACATTGTTATTCTGAGATTAACCCCTTAAGGACAGGAGTAATTTTACAACTTCGGCGCTGTTTCGGAAGTAGAGGTTCACTGAGCTCATTTTGACCGTTTTTAAGTCACGTATTATTATACCACCCAGACAAATTATATATCGTTCTTTCCGGCAGACTCGGCAGATTAATAATATATCATTATTAAATGTATACGTCATGCCCTGCCAAAATGCTATAACAAAAAATGTAAAAAAAAGTAAATAAATGTGAATTTTCAATAAAATTTCAATCTTCCACAGTGTGTAAAGTGTTTTTTTTTAAAATTTTATTATCCGAGGCTCTGCGGTCATATGTTATGGGGTAGATTTGTTAAACTTAGAACTTAGAACGGGGAACACATTTTTTTTTTTTTGGGGAGAAATTGCGTGATTTTAGCTAAACCACCCCCCCCCCCAAAAAAAATCATTAGTGAAGCATCATTGTTCACATTATAATTGAAATGTGAACAATAGTGCTGCATTAAAAAAAAAACACGTATTTATTTTTTTATTATTTAACCACTTCCATGCGAAGGACGCGCTCAGCGCATCCTCCGCATGGCTCCTGCTGTGCGCGTCCTCCCTTTGGGGTCAGCGTTCGGCCGGGTTCCGGCCGATCGCTGGCCCCCCCGGTGCGGGCTGACATCCTCGATGTCAGCCCAGCATCCGGAACCGCCGCCGATGAAATTAGGTGTCATCGCGGCAGCGCGATGACACCTAATTCAGGCACCCCCCCCGCATGTGCGGAGGAGGCGCCTGAAAGGGAGGGGGGGAGGTCCTTCGGACCTCTCTCCCTCCCGATCGGCGGCGTTGCGGGGGTTAACCCAGGCACCATTTGGAAGGGCACAGCCTGCCCTTCCAAATGGTGCCTGGCATTAACCCCTGTGGAGCTGGATCGGGAATCGGCGCTGAAAAGCGCCGGTTCGTGATCCTTTCCCGGAGCTGGCCGACATCTTGGATGTCGGCCAAGCCTCCGGGAACTCCCCCTGAGGACTGGCGTCATCGTGCATAGCACGATGATGCCAGTCCTAGAGTTAACCCCTAACTGCCACCAACGGTGGAGATAGGGAGTTCCAATGAACTCCCTATCTCCCGATCCGTGGCAGCTAGGGGTTAAAGTTTGATATGGTTGGATCGGCCAGAGCATGGCCGTTCCAACGATACCAAACACTACTGTGAAAAAAGTTTTTTTAAAAAAATAAAAATTGAAAATAAAAATATATTTTAAAAAAAAATTATAAAAAAAAATAAACATTTTTTTTTCTTTCTTTTGGTTCGTTAATGCAGCAATATTGTTCCCATTTCAATTATAATGTGAACAATGATGCTGCACTAACGATTTTTGTATGCGGTGCGTTTGTTAAAAATCGTGTAATTTTCCCCAAAAAAAAATGTAATGAGACCCCATCTCTAATTTTTTTAACAAGCACACCCCATACAAAACATAACCGCAATTGCTCGCATGTTAAAATGTGAAAAAAACCACTTTACACGTTGTAAATTATTGAAAATACATATTTTATTGCTTTTTTTGTTATAATATACAGACATGACATAACGTATACATATAATAATGACATATTATGAATCTATCGAGTCTGACGGAAAGAACAATATATAATATGTCTGGGTCATATACTAAAATAAGCCTTCAAAACACGTTTAAACATGATGAGCAAAACTGGTAAAAATGACCTCAGCACAGAGGTGTGAAAAGCCTCAGCAGCGACAGGGTTAATTTATTATTTTTTTATTATTTTTATTTTTACTTTTTTTAAACTTCTATTTTACATATAACATAGTCATTGTAAAGGCCATGCTCTGGCCTTTCCAGAAATATCAGACAATAGCCCCTAGCTGCCACCGATCAGGAGATAAAGGGGTTCAAAGAGCCCCCCTATCTCTTCTACGGGATTTCCATAGGAAATCCCTTTGCAGCTAGGGGGTTCCCCGGTTAACTGACATCATCGCGCATGGTGCGATGAGTCAGTTGAGCGGGGGGTGACCCAGAGGTGGGGGCTGCCATCCAAGATGGCGGCCCCCACCGGAAATAGGCCGCGATCGGGCACAAATTAGTGCCCAGTCGCGACCTGGCAACTAAGGGGTTAACCCCCCATACATCGCTGGAAAGGTCAGGCTGTGACCCTTCCAGCGATGCTGGCCACAGCCGCCTGGTCCCCGCCGATGGGGAGATAGAGGGATCCAAAGGATCCCCCCTCCCCTTCAGGCGCTTCCCCTGCTCCGGCGGGGGGGGGGACGCCTGAAACTGACGTCATCGCGCCCCCGGCGCGATGACGTCAGTGCGCCGGAGGAGGAAACCCTGCCGATCTGACTCCGTGGGACTCAGATCAGCGAGGGAGCCGCCGGAGGAGGTGAGTATCTCCCGGGGGGGCTGAAAACGCGGAGGACGTACATTTACGTCCTGCGGCGCCAAAGCCCGCCTAATGCAGGGCGTAAATGTACGTCCTGCGGCGTTAAGGGGGTAATGTAAATTGATAGATTTTCCCTTTTTGTTTAGCTATCCTTTACTAAAATATTGCTGGGATGAAAGGTTCTAAACTCTAGATGGTGCCTGTACATGGAAATTACAGTAACACCATGTATCTGTACTGTACAGGGTTTTCCAGTTATTATGACCCCACCTGAATCTTATTACAGTAGTGAGTGACCCCAGAGCTCTCCCCGTATTCCACCCTCTTCCTGGCTGTTGTGATGCAGCAGTAAAGTTTGTTGAACTCTGTTATAGCGAGGGAGGTTGCTGCTCCTTGTAGCTTTCTTACAGTAATACAGGGGGACGGGAGTGAGATCTTACTGAGAATTCCACTTCTTCCCAGGGAAAAGACTAATCTTGAATTAAAAGGTATGTAAACGGGGTTTGGTATGCTAATTATATTTTTTCATAGTATTTTAATGCAAAACGTTTATGCTCATATTCGAGAAAGGGTTAATATTCCCTGTCAGCCATTATACCAGATGTATTTACCGGTCTAATCAAATGTCTCTTACACCTTTCTACCTTTTTTTTTCCCCTGGTTTCTCTTCTTGAAGCGGTGTTTCGGGTCTTGATAATTGGCGCTACGCTGATCACGACGTGGTATTTTGCCGAATCTATATTTTCCACATTTTGGCAGCTCAAGAATGTAAGAAGCGTGTTCGGTAAGAAAACATTTGATATGTTATTTGACAATTTACAGAAATATAAACTATGTTTTTAAGCAGGGCTCAAAATTTCAAGTCCCAAGCTACTAACCAGGCCTTAAGAGTTACTCGCCACCAGTTGCTCCACCTAACCCCTACCCAGCCCTTAACTCAGCCCCTAAACACACCCCCTTAAATTCTTATGAAATTACACTGTTAAAGGTTCTATTTAGAATAAAGTTACAAAAATAGCATTAATACCCAGACATCAGACCCCAGATACATGTATACCCAGTCATCATATCCCAGATACATGTATATGCAGTCATCAGACCCCGTGTGAGCAGAGCGAGGAGGCAGGCAAGCTCCTCTCCACCCCCTTGCCAGTGACAGAGACGACCTTGGTCAGGTTAGGCAGCTAATCCCTGCCACTGTGCAGCCTGGGGAAGGGGGGGGGGCTGCACGGTGGCACCACTGGAAGAAACAGCATGAAATAATTGATTCTGCTGCCTGCATGTGCATTTCCACTCGCCCTCACTTAATTTCCACTCCCCAAATGCTAGTAGGCGAGTGGAAATTTCGAGCTCTGTTTTATAGTCTATATTAATGAAATATTAATTGAAATAGGAGAAATCTTATTGTCAAAAACAATGACATAAAGCTTTTATTATATTGTAAGCTCCTGTGAGCAGGGACTTCTATACCTCTTGTCTTTTGTTTATATGTTTCCTTATTTGTGTATTGTTTCCTTTTGGTTATTGTAAAGCGCTGCGGAAACGGTAGGTGCTATAACGCAGGACGTACTTGAAAATGAGAGAAATCTCAATGTATCCTTCCTGGTAAAATCCTTTATAAATAAATAACTAAATATAAATGATGATGATAATTATAATAATAATAATAATAATTTTAAAATAAATTACAATACAGGGATTATTTGAGCCAGTTGTAACATGTCCTGTATTGCAAAGAGCTGGCGCTTGTAGTAACTGTACTTATTATTATTATTATTATTATTATTATTATTATTAATCTTTATTTATAAAGCGCCAGCATATTCAGCAGCGCTGTACAATGGGCGCAATACAGGGTTACAATACATTGAACAACTTACTATATAGAAATATGGTGCTTTTTATCTAAATACCCTCTACTGCAGTCCTTGCTGAATATGATGTCGAGTTTTTCTCCTCAATATATTGAAATAAAAAAAGTGAGATTTAACCCTTCAGTATCGAGTAATTTTTCCATAAAACTACCATTAGGTCCCGATGGTTTTGCAGAAAATGACTTTCCATTGCCCACACAGTAAATATATATAAAGAGACATTCCACTGTAGGTTAGCCTTGTGTCACAGGCAGAGGGCTCCCTCTGCAGGCCAAAAAGTATTACTACATTTACGTTATAGCTTGGGCTCCATGTTTCCTTGTAGGAAAAACAGATCTTAAAGCTTTTCAGACAATTTCAACACATTGACTGTCATGTCAGATGTGTTGACAGTTTAGGGGCATGTTCTGGAGTCCATTTGCAAATGAATTTTGTGTGCAATAAATGGAATTCCTTTTTCTCCAGCATATGACCAGATTGAGTCTACTCGTTCAAGGGCTCAAGCTTTATAATTGTAGAGGACATTTACACATCCCAGCAATTTAGAGAACTGCTTTACAGAGCTCAAGTGCTACATTCCCCATATGCAGCAAGGAACTCTGGATAGGACATGTAAATGAAGTCTCCAAATTCCCACAAGGCAAGGAGGGTTCTGTGTTAAAACAGACCCAGGATCAGCAACAAGTCACGGCCTATCTCCTGCTGATGAGGGCATAACAAGCCCAAAACAGCTGTCCAGGAGTGGCTGTGACTCGTTGCATAACCTGACCTTTGCTAAAAACCCATCTGATACAGCATTGCACTGGCAAGATGCCACAAAAGTGGGAAATTGGAGACTGAATTTGCATGTCTTACCCAGAGTTCCTTGATGCATGTGGGGAATGTAGCACATGAGCTCTGTGGGCAAAGCAGTTCACTGAATTGCTGCGACGTGTAACTGTCTTCTACAATTAAAAACTTTATTATTTGCAATGTGGAGGCTATTAATCTCACTTTTTGACCTCCAACATAACTTTTGTGTGTATTGATTTTCCCTTGGGGGTAAAGCATCAAACAGAAAATAGTCACGGCCTATCTCCTGCTGATGAGGGCATAACAAGCCTGAAACAGCTGTCCAAGAGTGACTGTGACTCGTTGCATAACCTGACCTCTGCTAAAAAGCCATCTAGCATGACATTGCACTGGCAAGGAGGGCTGTGCGTTAAAACAGACCCAGGATGTAAAAAAGGGGAATTTGGAGACTTCATTTGCATGTTCTACCCAGAGTTCCTTGATGCTTATGGGGCATGTAGCACACGAGCCCTGCGAAGCAGTTCTCTGATTTACTGGGATGAGTAAATGACTTTTGCAGTTATAAACTTTATTATACTGTGTGTATATATATATTACATCTTGCGCAGTACAATATAATTAAGGCACTGTGTTAAGATTGTAAGAAACACAGAAATAACATTTTAATACAATTATACCAGCTCTGCTACTCTTTACTTAATGCTGAATAAAATCGAATCACTTCTCTAACGCTCAGTTGTTTGTTTTTCCTGCACACAGGGAGCAATAAAGATTTCGAGCAAGGTAAGTAGACTATCAGAACGATGAGACATTCCTAGCGTTTAAAGATTGGGAGCGAATATTCCTAACATTTTAACGATTCTTCCTTTTTTATATTTCTCAGAGGTGAAAGCACCCCATAACAAGTGTGGGAATGAGAAATCTTGCCCCGATTTTTATTTTGCATTCAAAATTATAAGTGGAGCAGCCAACGTAGTCGGACCTTCAATATGTTTTGAGGACCAAATGTGAGTATATGTTCAAGACTTCGACATGAATGTCAGAGACTGCATAACTATGGGGGTTATTCAGAGAGATCCGAAATGTAACCGGACACTGAATTTCAGCGAGCGGGGGGCATTTCGGGGCCATTCGGCTATTCTGAGAGCAGGCAGTTCACCAAATTCTGTTCGGTGTCTGTTCGAGGGCAGTAAAATCCCCCATAGAGAAGCAATGCTTAGTCTGTTCAGAGACACTAAACAGCAGGGAAAAGTTGCCGAAATGCCCTGCTGTTCGGTGGTTTGATTCGATAGGTTTATTCAGACGAATCCCATAGGCTTCAATGTTCAAAATATTCCCGTTTTAATTAAACATCTAATAAACCATTTATCATTTTATTCTGCATAAAAAGTCTCTTTATTTATAGATTTTTTTTAGGATCTTTTAGGCATTTTCGGGATTTTTTTGGCAAAAAAAAATCATTTTTTTTAATCGTTTTTTCAATTTCCCTTAACAGTCCTTTTTATTATCATTCATTGGATCTTATATGTAAATTCCAGACATTTTCGTTCAGTAGTTTTTTTTGCAAACAGCGTTTAAATATTGAAACTTTCAAGCGTACTGTTTTTTTCTGTCGTTCACCACGTTCATCTGCTTGTCGGGTTTTTCTGGCGGCTGGTCTGCGCTGTGATCAGCGGCTAGTCGGGTTTTTCAGGCGTGTTCAGTGGGGTTTTTGCAGCTTTTCGGCGAGTGTTTGGCGAGTGTTCTGCGGGTTTGCGGCGTGTATTACCTGCACTACGGGGGCCCTGTGGTGCACATGGAGTGCACACTGATAACGCCAAACAACTAGGTACAAATTCCAAGAACGAGCTCCCATAAATAGCTCTCGTATTTCGTATCAGTCGAAGGAAACAATATCAGAGATACACGTATGTGTTCTAGTAAAATATCTAAACATTTTATTGATTTGCTGGGACTTGTAGATTTTTTCCCCCACAACTTTTTATATTATTTTTTGCAGTACGTGGACTTTTAACCCCTTCCCTACAAAGTGATTTTACAAAAAAACATTGTCAGAAACCAGCATATTTTTTTAAATATAATTTTTTATAAATTGTACAGTAATACATATGTATTCCTGTAATAACCTATTTGGCCAGTAGATGGTGCCATCTACTGCCAAATTTAGTTAGAGGTTTTACCAGAAGATCTATTTTCTTCTATTTCTCCTGCATCGGCTGCTGATAGTGTCTGAAAGCTCTATTTCAGAGCTTTCAGCTGCCGATTTTACAGTTTACAGCATTCAGAGGACACCGAACAGCAGACATGGAGAAACAAACAGGGCATGAAAGGGGCTGAGTAAAGTACACACAAAACTCAGGACAGAATGAGGAGCAGGGCAGAAATAGGGCTGACTACAGATACAGAGGTAGACTGACAGAGAGACAGGACATCAAGGGGGTTAGTTAGAGAATAAACCGAATGCAGGGCAGAAAGGGGACTGATAGACAGATGGACAGGGCAGGAATAGTGCTGACAAGAGAAACAAGGGGAACTCAGAGACAGGACAGGTTACGGCTAGTTAGGCGGCTAGCAGGGCTGAGAGCATGAGGCCAGGTATGCAGGGGTACAGAAGTTAATAATAGTCCAGGGGTGCTGAGTGACGGAGTCCAGGGAAACAAATCCGGCAGCAAGGTAGGTAATATGGCAACAAAAGAGGATCTCAGGCAGAGTGCGGCAAATCCGATACACAAGGCGAAAGGATCTGGTACACAAATAGTCAGAGAACAGGCTTCTTTGTTGGCAGGGTAAAACTGACTTCTGAGCAATGCTGGAGCAAAGACTCATGGGTGCTCCACCCTTTTGTAGGGAAGTACTGCGCCAGGTGATTAGGTGCACCTGAGCCTGATGCAGAGCTAGTAGGAGAAGCTAGAACTTCAATAAGACAGTTCTTGAAAAGTGCTGCCTGGGTGCATTCAAGGTGGGGCAGCACCAAATTTACCTTTTTCTGTGCTGCCGGCGGTGAGGGCCGTGACACAGAACAAACCTAACAGTAACTCTAAGAGTAACCCAACCCCAGAAGTAACCCTAACCCTAACACTAACTCTAGGAGTTTGGGGTGTAGAGGAGGGGATATAGGGGTTAACAATACGTGCAATTTTGGACACTTCTGAAAATTTCCAGATTTGTCCATAATTTCAAATCAATCCTAAAATTTTAGACACTGAAATTTGCTGAAAGAGAGCGATTCCAAAGATACTCGTTATTTTCAACTTTATTATTATAAGCCACAGATTTAGTTTTGGGGAGGTAGGGAGGTTTGCCATGTAAATTTTCATTCCCTAAGCACGGTATTATTGTTATAACCTGTTTTGCAAAATAAATAAATAAAAACGAACATTCATAAAAACCTGACAACCTTATGTGAACCTTGACCTTCTCTTTAAATAGGAACTTCATGCATTCAGATTACTTACATGCAGAGGCTGACTACATTTGTCAAAATAAAGTGACATGTTAGACTTAGTTAAGCCCGCTTCTCTTTATCACAATACAGTCATGCTATGTACAGTATGTACCAATAGAAATAGCCGAAATTCCTTTGCACTAAAACGGTGGAGCCAGTGTTTTGTTCAAAAGCATTAAGCATCCTCTCGCAAGACCAGAGGCAACCGTTGCGTTTCACTTTACCGAAAGAGGAAGTTAAACTGGTCGATGGAACGCATCGTTATCAGGTGGAGAAATTGTCAACATTCCAGAATGTTTCACTTCTAGAATCTTGACCCAGGATAGTTGGAAACAAATCTGTTGAGTGTTCCCATGGCAAGATTGGCCTGCACTTACTAAAACTATCACTTCAAATAATTTTAAGTGTAGAGAGTTCCCAGCACAACTTCCCAGCAGTTTGATTGCATCAAAACCATCCGATGATTGTATCCGATTTTACTGTGCCTCGTCAGGGAGGTGTAGCCTCCAGACAACATGAGCAAGTCAAGGGGTCATGTCTGAGTCGCCCAAAGCTTGTGGAGAACAGAAATGGCCAATTAACCAAGGTCACACGTGCAACATGGCTATACCATGCACTTTGCATCTCTCTGTGGTGACTTGGAGTTCCGTAGAGACAAAGCAAGGTTTAGGAGAGCAGTGAGAAAGAGCAGCACCATAAGTGGCCTGTCCTTCGGTGTGTCTCTTTCAGGTGTCATAAGGTTTTAGCGCGATGGTGCCATTACAGATAATGCAATATCATATGAAATTAAACTGCTATCTCCCAAAAGTATTGCTTCAAAAAAAGGGGCTGAATCTGTTGCCCAAACATAAAGCAGTAATGTAACAGAATGTTAGGGTTATCGTTTAGGGTTAAACCTAAATGTAACCTTTACCCTAAAACTATCATAAATTATAGCCTCACCCTAACAGTAATTACTAACTTTAACTTCTGTCTCTAATCCTAAACCTTTTATCTAATCCTAAAACTAAAATGTAATCCTAACCCTAAAATCTAATCCTAACCTGAAAATCTAATCCTAAACCGTTATATCTAATACTAACCCTAAAATCTAATCCTAACCCTTATATTGTATCCTAAACATTATATCTAATCCTAACCCTAAAATCTAATCCTAGCTCTGAAATCTAATCCTAACATTTATAGCGTATTTTAAAGATTATATCTAATCCTAACCCTAAAATCTAATCCTAACCCTTATATCGTATCCTAAACATTATATCTAATCCTAAACTTTATATATAATCCTAACCCTAAAATCTAATCCTAACCCTAAAATCTAATCCTAAACCTTATATTGTATCCTAATCAATATATCTAATCCTAACCCTAAAATCTAATCCTAACCCTTATATCGTATCCTAAACATTATATCTAATCCTAACCCTAAAATCTAATCCTAATCCTTGTATTGTATCCTAAAAATTATATCTAACATTAAAAACTAGTCTTCAACTGCCTCTCCCTCTTCCTGTCCTCCAATTCCCTACTTGACCCCATGCAATCTGGATTCCATCCCCTACACTCAACTGAAACTGCCCTCACCAAAGTCACCAACGACCTCCTAACTGCTAAAAGACACAGCCACTATTCTATTCTCATCCTGCTTGACCTCTCGGCTGCTTTTGACACTGTTGACCACCCCCTCCTTCTACAGACCCTCAACTCTCTGGGTCTCGGTGACACTGCACTCGCTTGGGTTGACTCCTATTTATCCAACAGGTCCTTCTGTGTGTCCTTTGCTGGTAACTCCTCTTCTTCATTGCCTCTATCTGTTGGTGTACCTCAAGGCTCTGTCCTTGGTCCTCTGCTCTTTTCCATCTACACCTCCTCCCTGGGCAAAATCATCAACAGCTTTGGCTTTAATTACCACCTCTACGCTGATGACACTCAGATCTACCTCTCTACCCCTGATCTCTCTCCCCCTGTCCTTTCAAAAGTCAGTGACTGTTTATCTGGCATCTCCTCCTGGATGGCCTCCCACCACCTAAAGATCAACATGTCAAAGACTGAGCTCCTACTTATTCCTCCCTCCAATGCCTCCCCACCTCCTGACTTCTCTATCACGGTGGAGGGTATCACCATCTCCCCATCAAACCAAGTTCGCTGTCTTGGAGTTACACTTGACTCTGCTCTTTCCTTCATCCCCCACATCAAGTCTCTTTCCTCCTCCTGCCGATACCAACTGCGTAATATTTCCAGAATTCGGCCATTTCTTACCTCTGTCACCACAAAACAACTCCTACATGCCCTGGTAATCTCCCGACTCGACTATTGCAATAATCTCTTATCTGGCCTCCCACTGTCCCGCCTCTCCCCCCTACAATCCATCCTGAATGCCTCCGCCAGGCTAATTCACCTCACCCGCCGCTCTGTCTCTGCCGCTCCTCTCTGCGAGTCCCTTCACTGGCTCCCCATCCACTGCAGAATTAAGTTCAAAATCCTTATCCTTACCTACAAAACCCTCACTAACTCAGCTCCCCACTACCTGTCCTCACTAATCACCAAATACACCCCAGCCCGCTCCCTAAGGTCAAACAGTGACCTGCGCCTAGCTTCTCCCCGCATCACCTCTTCCCATGATAGACTGCAGGATTTCTCACGCGCAGCCCCCACTCTCTGGAACGCTCTCCCTCGTACTGTCAGACTTTCCCCTAACTTCTCTTCCTTCAAACGCTCCCTTAAAACGTTCCTATTTAGGGAAGCCTACCACCCAACTCACTGACGCAATCATCAATCACTCTCACCTTACAGTCCTCTCCTCCTGTTTCCAACCCCAACCCTCCTAGATTGTGAGTTCCTACGGGAATAGGGCCTCATCTCCTCCTGTACTGTTTGTCAAATGTTGTTCAATGTATTGTAACCCTGTCTGTACTGTGCTTATTGTACAGCGCTGCGGAATATGCTGGCGCTTTATAAATAAAGAATAATAATAATAATATCTAATCCTTAACTTTATATATAATCCTAACCCTAAAATCTAATCCTAACCCTTATATCGTATCCTAAACATTATATCTAATCCTAAACCTTATATATATAATCCTGACCCTAAAATCTAATCCTAACCCTTATATCGTATCCTAAACATTATATCTAATCCTAACCCTAAAATCTAATCCTAATCCTTGTATCGTATCCTAAACATTATATCTAATCCTTAACTTTATATATAATCCTAACCCTAAAATATAATCCTAACCCTTAGATCGTATCCTAAACATTATATCTAATCCTAAACCTTATATATAATCCTAACCCTAAAATCTAATCCTAACCCTTATATCTAATCCTAACCCTAATATCTATCCCTAACCCTGATTTGTAATCTTGGCTTTGTAAAATGACCCTCCAATGTCAGCCCGGAGTGTCCATTACGGCCACGACCAAATTCGGAGAGTCAAAATATGGCCACAGCCAAACTGGAAAGGTGTCCAATTCATCTTTGGCCATTTTAAAGGCTCTTTTTTTCAAGAAGGCTTTTTTAACGTGTCATTCTATTTGATGTGGCTTTTCTTCCACGATTTTTCCATAAGATACCAAAAACGGGCTACTAGAACTGAAGTGTCAAGTAAGTCTCAGGCATGAAAGATACAGCGACCCCCGAAAATCTCAATCTTGTAAGGCCTCATCAAGAGGGTGTAACAGTAGCTGATATCCCCATAGTCACCTCGATCAAGGGGTCCCCACGAGAGAGATTATTTAAATTTAATCTTTTCAGCTGATTTATCAACTCTTCCAACTCACTCTTAGGTGGATGAGACCTTGCCACCTTAACAGGGACAACATATAATCTCACAGAACCGTTCTAGCAGCATTTGGGTAGATCAGCAACATGCCATATCTAATCGAGCATTATGGAATGACAGATAAGAACATTTTAAATTCATGGATGAAACCTTTTATTTAAAGGTGTAACTGTACAAGCACTGAATTTGGGAGAGCTGCCAGGCCTCCAGGATATGGGACGCGGTGCAGATCCTGCTCTCATTAAATTATTATAAACACTTGTGAATCATTTGAAATCTACATCCTGAATTGTTTAAATGGTAAAACGCGTACCTGCTGGTTATTTGTTTCTGGCTCATTCGCAATATCTACAGCTTTTGTTCATGAAGCGCAAACGTCAGTGGATTTCACTTTGTGCAATATTGTCCTGAAACCTGAGCCAAGTAAAAAATAAATATCCATTACTTTTACTAATCTCTAACTATAACCTTATGAGACCTGTTATTGGGTCAATTGCTATGCGCTATGGTTTTGGGCTGTGACAAGTAGAGTTGCCCAATATCTCACCATTTGTCATGCCCGGCAGGGCACCTTGCAGTTCTGCCAGGTGCCTGTATACAGGGGAAAGAGTGCGCACGCGCATGTGCGATCACCCCCCTTCTGTTGCCGACCAAGAATCGCCTTGGTGATCTCCTATCACCATTCCTCTGCCTTTTCTGGATTACATCTGCAGGCCGCGGCAGTGTATCAATGCCGCGGCATGTGTTTAAATGCCGTGGACACGTCCAGGTGCCTTGTCATGCTTTCTGGATCTCCTGCAGCGCCTCTTGAAGTGTGGTATTGTTTTCCTACCTTGTCAAAACTCGCTTGCTATTTTAACCCTTGTGCAAACGTTTTACTTTACAGCTGTGGTTTAGCTTCTACAGTATTTAACAGTCAGTGGAGTGTAGGAGTGAAGGTTTAGATAAGGCAGCAGGGGGCTATTGTGTTCTCTAGGCTACTTGACATAAGAGATGGCAGCTGATTGAGATAAAACAGGGAGCTTAATCTAATCGAATCTACCCCCTGGTGATGTCCTTTGAATACATCCCACACAATACAATTATGTGAGTCAGTGATCAAACTATAGACTCCATTCTATGGCCATTGCCACACAGTGAGGAGCAAGTGATGGAAAGATAATTGGGCGGGACCGTTTACAACACAAAAGATCACACAATGGATGCGCCCAGTGACACATATAGAGTAACATATTTTCTTAACTAAACAAGAGAAAAACTAAGCACATGTAAAATATCAGCGACATAAAATAAACACAATAAGGACATTTCAGTTTTTTGGTGGTAGTGGCCCTTTAAAGGGATACTCTAGGATTTAAAACAAGAAGGGGGGCTGAGACATTATCCCCTCCTGCTCCCATATGCAGCCTCCCTGCCTGTTTTAAGCTGTCTCCAGTAAAGTTTTTGCACCTGTCAAAATCAATCGGAGTATATACTGTATGCTCCAGCAATAATAAAAACACGCACAACCTCTCAATTTTATTGT
Organism: Leptobrachium leishanense; assembly: GCA_009667805.1. NCBI lineage: Eukaryota > Metazoa > Chordata > Amphibia > Anura > Megophryidae > Leptobrachium > Leptobrachium leishanense. Next base: position 138,940,276 of record CM019070.1, read on the forward strand.
TTGGGTATGTGTAGAATGTGTAACTATACTTTGCTGTATTGTTTTTTTCGGGCTGGTGTATTTTGTTTCGGCCAGGACATTCAGATTTGCCAGTAACACCAGCTTTTAAAAGACGTTAAAATTATGCGCGCAAACGCTGTCCGTTAAAATTTGCGCAGAGATTGTAATACCATCCGCATACCAGCGCACAAACGCATTTGCGCTCACAATGTTAAGAATAGGACGCGCAACGTACATTACGCTCGCGCAGGTTCACCAGCGGTAGACGTTAACGTGCATTTTTTGCGCGGACATTGTTCTATGATGTTCTGCACAAAGGGTTTTTCCCCTCGCAGTAATGCGTTTCTGCGAATGCGTTAACGTTTGCGCGAAGAAGTTTATCGAGCCCACAGTTGGGACGGGGGGGGGTAGGACATTGTGCTTCCTGTGTCAACGAATGAAATACTGCTCCCTAGACCACGCCCACCTAAACACGCCCACACGTATGACAGAGATGCACAGCAATAAAGCTCTAAAACTCATAGGGCCGGATCACATTGATAGTGCTAACGTTGGTGCTCACCTGTGTGAGCGTTACCGTTAGCTGTGGTTGCCCTAGCGCGGGCGCACGATATTACAATCCGAGCGCCAACAGATTAAAAATCCCTATAGCGATTTGGATCTTGCGCTTTTCAGCGCGAGGTTACTGTACTTTGCGCTCCCTATACTTAACATGGGGAGCGCAAAGTGTTAATCAGCGTTAGATTATGAATGTGATGAATGTAATACAGGCAATAGTAATGTACGAATTGTATAAGTGTATCACAGAGCTTCACAGCAATGTAACTAAAAAATATAGATTATTAAAATAAATGATCTTAAAATGAAATATAAATGATGTATTCGAGGAATTTAAATATTAAAATAAGTATACATTAAAGTATACTAAAATAAATGAAAATATTAAAATATCTATTTAATTATATACTACTAAAATAATTTCCCTGTATCATGCGCTCATCATATTTTTGTTTCAGCACGTACTTTAATATTTGGTCTCTCTCTTTTATCATTTCAGTGTAATGAGTGGAGTGAAGAATAACATCGGCCCCGGCATCAATATAGCTTTCGTTAACGGTACGATACTAAATCATCTTTTGTCAGCTAGATACATTTTAGAATGTCCCTTTTCTGTATTATATCATTAAGTAGTTAAATAATGACCTGTTGATTGCTATATTATGCAGAGGATAAAGATAACGGGCCCTATTACCATCTTAACGCTAGCGTTAGTGCTCAGATATGCGAGTGTTAACGTTAGGTTAAGTGACTTTAACGCAGGCCCCCCATATTACATCCCTAATGGTAACGAGTTAAAAATCCATTATCGCATTGGTGATTGCGCTCACTTGCTCAAGCTTATTGTACTTTGTGCACCCTATACCGAACATGGGAGCGCAATCGGTAATTAGAGTTAGGATTACAAAGTCCTAATGCTAATTACCGCTCCGATGAGGTAACAAAAAAGTTAACCACAGCTAGAAGCTGATACTGATTGCGTTTCTGCAGAATCATTTAACACCAGCTAAAACCCCCAAAATTCCGATACCCACCTCTCATCCCACAGCGAGAACGGTGGCCTGATCAGCCACTTCTGGCTGCCGGAAGCAGAGTGAGACTAGGTGGAAAAAGTCCCCAGTCTCCCTCTGCGAATCATTCCCCCAACCTACAGAATTTCACGAGAGGCAAAATTTTGCAGGTCACTTGGCCTGGCAGTGAAACCCTCTATGGAGTCCTATGGACTCGAGGAGGTGATGCTCGCGGCAACGCGGAAGCGCTGCCGCTAGTTTCAGGGAAGGTAGTGCTGTTTTACCGGGCAGGCTGCTGAATTAGCACCTGCCCCGTAATATGGTGTTAAAACGGACGCTATGGAGAAACCTCCAAGCACAGGTTTTCCCCGATAGTATCCCCTTTTTAGCGCCATAAATGTAATACCCACGTGTTCACGTGTCGCCCCATGACCTTATCTATTTCACAGAGGAGCAGAAAAGTTTGCTTCCTTCCAAATGCTATACCTGGTGGCCAAGAGATTGGGAGACAGGTGGGTGTCTCTAACATAGTCTATGTCTTATTCTAGTGGAAAAATTACATCAGGCTGCTGGTATCTGGCCTCCACGCACATCCATTGGCACTTAAGTGAAACGGCACAAGGATTTGATGACGAATCGATCAGTAAAACCGCAAGATATGAGTATCTTGAGCAATCACTGGCTTTCGTTTCACTTGGATGCAACTTTAAATGTATAATTAATTAATAAACCTGCATGGATTAAAACACACAATGTCACAGGGAGTTGTGAGGGTCCTGGGAACGAGCAACAGCACTAGTGGACTCCTTTATGGTGGGTTCCTGCTCAGGGCTCATCAGGTTTTAGCTCAATGGAGCCATTACAGAGATGGCCATTCCATATGCAAATCAGTCTGCTATCACCCAGAAGGGGTGGTCAGTACTGAAATAACAAGGAAGTCTCCTCTGAACAAGATGTGCAGCAACCCTTGACGATTGTTTTGGCCTCATTAGGCCTCGTCAAGAGGGTATAGCTGATATCCCTCTAGGCACCTCGAGCCACGAGCCCTTGTCTGAACTACCCTTTATATGTGTTGAAGGGTCTTCTTGTCCACCGTGCAACACGATATGTCATTACACCAAATGGTTAATCTGTCAGCCAATCACAATGACCACATGGTCACGGTGACATTGTCAAACCATGCCAATATGCCTCTTATCAGGTGCAGAGGTTAGTGGCAATCTATCAGCAGTACTGATAAGAAAAGGTGCGCATAACCCTCCTTAGATACCATCTGGAGAGGTTGGTCATAGCATCATGAAGAGGTCAAGCACCATACTTGTGAGACCTGAGCAGGCCCACCCATAGAGCAGGCCATTAGTGCCATTGCTCATCCTCAGGAGCCTCACAAACCTCGTTTTTCTCACTATAAATGTACAGGGTAATCCAGACGTGGAACCCCTTGCTTGAGGTGCCTAAAGGGATGTCCGCTATACCCTCCGATGTGGCCTAACATGGATGAAATGATCATCGGGGATTGCTGCATCACTCATGCAGTGATGACATGCTTGGAATTCAGTACTGGCCATCCTTTCTGGGTGATAGAGTCTGATTTGCATATGGAGCAGTCATCCATGTCATGGCACAATCAGGCAAAAACCTTGTGAGACCTGAGTGGGCCACTTGTGCTGTTGCCTGTCCTCAGGACCCCCACAAACCTCTTTTTCTCACTAAAACCACCATACTTATTTGACTACGATATCTCTTTAAGCAATTAACCACCTCATTATGTGCTGAATAAATTCCCTTGTTTGTGATCTGGCTTTGTTTCTAATACATTAAGCTGAAGGGTTAATATAACTTTTTGATTATTTATTGATTATTTGGTTATTTTTTGATCATATAATTGCTTCTTTTGTCTCTTTTTTTTTTTTTAGCCTCAAATGGTATTGTTGAGAATAAGGCATTCTTCAACATGTATTCTGGAGGTAGGTTGTGTGGTATATATTTCTCTTCTGAAACGCGTCAGGTCTCCTTTGGTTCGATGACACCGGTCAAAAGGAATGGTTCACATGATTTGATAGAAAAAACAGACAGAGAATGTGTATGGCTCAGCATGTGGGACAAACAAAGAGCTTGCGCTTCTGAGGGATGCGTCTTTCAGAAATAGCCGGAGCGCACAAAGAGATCAATAAGCCGCCTCTTGGTTCACTTAGAAGCTGTTTAATGGAGAGGGACATTTTGCTTCTTTCAAATAATACCTCTTTCATTGCTGGGCATAGATACATAGAGAAAGCATTACTGCTATGTGTCACGTGTTGTACATGAATTAATGGAATCACGAGTTATCAACTAAATTCTTAATATTGTATACAATCACGAGATAGTCATGCACTCATCAGTGGGCACGGTAATGCTGGTTACAGAGGAGTCCTCTGTCCTCCTAGTGAGACGACCATCACGGGTGCAAGGGTGCTGATCATGGTGAATTTCTCTGTCTGGTGAACAGGCCATTCTACCATCAATGAATACCACGGCCTGCATCCTCTATATTTCTTAGGCTCATGAAGGACCCATTCCCTTTCCATCTGTTGTACCCAATAGACTAAAGGCGGAGATACACTTGCCGCACTGTGACGCGGTTCCTTTGTGTCGCATCGTGGCCAATGCTGGGTATTTTCAACTCTGGGTGCCCAGTCATGCGGCCCAAAGCCATCTGAGCATGCAGAGAAGGTGGGGCTGTGTACACTGAACGCGTTTCAATGTGCAGCACCGCCTACACACATTCAGTGTATCTCCGGCTTAACAGCTTGAGTCATTAATGTTTGCAGTGCAGCCGCCATATTAATGGCTTGAGCAACCATTCTGATTGAGCTGCAAACCTTGCCTACAGCTCAGACATTGCAGCTGTTTACACCTCCTATACATTGTATACTTCGCATAGGAGCTGTTAATTTTCAGCTAGCTAGAGAAAAATGAGCTATTGCAAAGCAGCTCATTCTTCTCTGCTCTAGATAGTATTCTGCAATGAATACCGCCTATCAGACCTTGCTGCTAATGGATTTTTGAAAAGCAAAATCCCTTAACACTTTAATATTACTGTAACAGATCTCTGTGCTCGGACAGGGTCACATCTGTCAAATGCCGCTTCCTCACATAGACACCCAGGTACTGTTCGTGACTCTCACACCTTTCTCTAGAACCTTAGCCACAGCTTAAGGCCCGGTGCATGTAGAGAGCCTGGCTAGCACCCCCAGAAATAAGCTGAAGCTGTAGACCTGGAGCCTTTCCTTGGCACAGCGAGCAGAAGTTGGCTGCTACCCCAAATCATGAGTCGTGACTTCAAGCTCGGTCAGAATAGAACTGACTGTTTATTACACAGTGACAGAGATACACAGGCAAGAACAACCCCTTTATGCTTACACCCAACAGATAACCTCACAGACACAGTCAACCACCAACTCCATTTGTATACAATCAAGCAGATAACTGCACAGGACCTTCAAACAATGGACAATGAGATTTCCTAGGAGGAGAAGGGGGAGGGAGAAGGCAGGTAAAATAAAAGGGATTTCTTATAGAGAGAATTTACACAATAGATGGAGCAGGTACTAATACAGAGATCTACACTATACAGAGAGGGATTAGATAATTGAGGGAATGTACGCAAAATACACAACAAGAGTCTATACAATAAATACACAAGGGAATAGCACACAGACATCAGAAATCTTTAGTTAACTGGCAAATATATAAAACAGTGAAAAACAAATATATTTTAAAGGTCCACCAGTTCCCCAATAGTCTCTTTCACGGGCCATAGTCTGTGGGCAGGAGGCTAGCGCACAGCCCCCTCAAAGTCGCACAGTGACAGCGTGTTCTGTCACAATTACTAGCCCTAAAAATCCTAAACTTGCCTCTAATGCCATGATGCAGAGAATGGCGCGATCTGCCTCCTCCCCTATACAAATGCAGCAAAACACTAGGAACCAATATCCCTGGTGCGACCCACATAGGACCTCCAATGACTCCACGGAGTCCTATGGCCTTCACCAGCCAATCCCAGTGGTGACACCTCTGCTGGTATTGATCAATGACTCCCATATATTCCGACTCAAGCCTTTGATACAACAGCCAAAATAGATCCATTACCAGGGAGACACTAATGGATGACGGCTAGTCCACATTTTATCCAATAGTGAGCCGCTCTTTACAGCTGGGTCGGAATAAGGCCCTATGTGTCAACCCTTTCCCACTTGGCTAATATTTATGATTTGTTTTCCTAGTCTCTGGATCAAGCTCCCTGTACATGGAGCACTCAAGTGCATGTCTTACTACAGCCAGGTTTTCTGAATGGAATAAGCCGTACCCTTTCTATCCTTCTTCCAAAGGATTTTGGAAGACACTCTTCCAACAATTTATGTAAACAGATACCAGAATCAATAACTCCTGACTTTCTTGGTGCAATAAATTGAATATGCCGTGCAATTTTAGGCACTTGCCTGAAGAAAGGATATTATGACTCTAGAAAAATGCAGAGACGGACAACTAAATTAATAAGGGGAATGGAAGATTTACGTTATGAGGAAAGGCTATCAAGCTTAAACCTGTTTAGTTTAGAGAAACGGCGCCTTAGAGGGGATCTGATAACTTTATATAAATATATACGGGGCCATTTTAAACCATTGTCTGGAAACCTATTCATTAATAGGACTATACACAGGAAAGAAGGTCACCCATTTAGACTGGATGAAAGGATATTCAGCCTAAAGCATAGGAAGGGTTATTTTACAGTGAGAACAATAAAGCTGTGGAATTATCTGCCTGTTGAGGTGGTGGGGTCCGAGACTGTGCTGAATTTTAAACAATGGCTGGATGACTTACTGCAAAAGCATAATATTAAGGGTTATCATATTTAATATGTGGATAAAAGCTTCTTGATCCAAGGAGAAATCTGACGCCATTCTGGGGTCAAGAAGAAATTTTTCCCTGTGTGTTGCATATTGGCAGGTGCTTCAGACTGGGTTTTTTTGCCTTCTTTTGGATCAACAGCAGTAGGTGATGTGTGAGAGGCTGAACCTGATGGACGCATTTCTTTTTTCCAGCCTATGTAACTATGTAAATAAATTATATAAATGTACAAATTATATATTTTATTGATACATTTATAGAAAATCTAGAGCTTTAGAAAGTACTTCCCTCTATTTCCACTTGCCCTACTAGTGGGCTCTAGAGGACAAAGTCAGTAGCACAGATCACGTTTCCCTCGGCTTCATTACATGAATTAAGGGGTACAGAGGTTGATAAAAAAAAACAATTTAGAAAAAGATAAAAGCACAAGCCTTAGGCAAGTCAGGGGTCAAGTTGAGCAGGAACACTTGGAAATGCAGTTCCTCCACTATTTTTCAGGAGGAAAGGAGTTCCCTTTCCCCCCCCCCCAACACTGGACAGCTTTTATTAGTTTTCTATCATATGTTTCCATAATAATTGATGCATATATATATTTGCTACAGTTATCATAATGTTTCCCTAAAACCAACCTATAATTATAATTAAGCATTAATATTAAAAGTGAGTGTGGGGTGGTGAGTAGTGTCCAACACTAAAATGATTGATTGGGGATCAGAAATTTTTGAGAGTTCCTACACTTATTTTTTTAAGACTAGACCCCTACCCAGATTCATTCTATTTCCATGGCTCATCTAAGCCACACATTCCCCCATATAAGAAAGGTTTTAATGGAGCGGAGACTGCAGGATGAATTCACTGTACCTCTATGCAAGTACATATTTCTGAGAAAAATACACCCTTGAGGCAGCCTAGGTTTTGTTAATCATGATTGTGCACAAACCGTGTCATTACAGATTCAGTTTCGAGGTTTGCCAGCATTTCTAGCTTTCCCAAAGGCATACGATTTGTGTGGTTTAATAAATTAAATAGCCATGTGACTATTTGTAAGATTATTATTTTATTGAATATTTGTCCTGCAGGTCTTGTAGGAATTGGAAATATGTTCTAGGTATCCTATCCTGTTATTCTGATTAGTAACTTGTCTTTTTTTTCTCTTTATAGACGTGAAGCCTTTAATAAAGTTGCTGGAATCCATATCGGAAGGCACTTTGTTACTGATCGCTTCGTACGATGACCCAGCGACAAAGTAAGTGACAAAATCTGAATATGGAGCAAAAAAATTCCATCAATACCTCTACTTATTACAGATATATTACATCTTGCAGGTGGGCACAGGGGGTTTCAGGTAGGATTATACCAAGCTGGACCTGGTATTGCCAAACATCAAAAAAGTGGACTTGATTTATCTCTATTGGCTAACTCGTCAAAAACTATAGGCTGTCATATGCCTATTCCTAAAAACTGGTGTTAAGGGATTTTGCAAATGGAGAATCACTTAACACTCCCAAACCCCCCCCCCCCGGGAAATCCCTTACTTATCATTCCGCAGTGCAGTGGGTGGTACAATCTGCCTCTTCCTCTCTCTCTGAACTGTGAGAACGGGAACAAATAGTTCCCAATCTCCCTTTGTGATTCATCCATGGCACTGCTCGATCTCGTGAGAGAAATCTCTGACAGAATTCACGGCTGGGACTAACAGGGCTCTATTTGTCCTATGGATTCCATGATCCGATAATTGTAGCATTGCATGGTACCATAGCTGGTATCGGGCTGTCCTGTGCTTCCTTCCAGGGCCAGGAGCTAATGAAAAACCAACGCTGGAATAGCGGCGCTAAATCGGAGACAGTAAGTAAAATCTGCATGTTGCAGATTTTCTTTACTTACCATCTCCGTTTTAGTAGCAACCTTGGAATAAGGTCCATGGTGTTTTTAACTGAGACACAATGAACTGTGACTTTTTCATGGGTTGAGGTATAACCTCCACTTTGAAGAGCTGCCACTGCAACCAGGAACAACTGGGGGGGAGCAGTCTACTGTCACCATGATCACATAAAGTAGCTTAAGTGGTCACAGTGGCTAGAGCATCCCTAAAACCTTTAACACATCTGTAGGAATATTTCATAAGTATCTATCACTGGAGCTATAACCAACCGTGAGCTCGGAGACTCATAAATATCTATAGAACACAAAGTATCCTAATCCTTCTAATTTTACAACTTGAACCATTTGCCAGCTACAAATAAAACATCTAGAAGCACCTGGTTAATGTAACAGGTCAAATTAACTAAAACATTTTTTCTTCCTTAGATTGGATGCTAAAGCCAGAGAGCTGCTGACAAGTTATGGAAGTAATTTTGCAAAGAAACTGGCATTTCGAGATAGCTGGGTTTTTGTTGGCGCTAAAGGACTAAAGGATAAAAGCCCCTTTGAACAGGTAAAGAGTCTCTTGACATTATAGGTGATTTTTCGGTTAAAAAATGACGGGCCATATTACATTCTTCACTCTAAAACGGGGCGCTAAGGAGGAAACCTTGTGCCTGCAGATTTGCTGATTTTTTTTCCCATGAGGCAACAATTACCAAAGGTTTTTCTTTGTTTCTGTCGCTTATCTAATCTATAGTATTTGACAGTTAATTAGATGGAGGAGGGAATGTTTAGATAAGGCTAATGTCATGTCCAGGCTACTGGAGATAACAGATGGCAGCTGAATGACATAAAACAGGGAGCTTAAATGTCTTCTAATCTACCCCTTGGTGTTGTCCTTTGAATACATCCCACACAATACTATGATTTGAATCAGTGGTCAACCCATTCACTCCATTCTATGGGCAAAGCCACACAGGGAGGAGCAAGTGGTGGAAAGATACTGTGAGGGCAGTTTACAACACAAAATATCACACAATGGATGTACCCAGGGACACATATAGAGTAAAATACTTTAACTAAACATACAAGAGAAAAACAAAGCACATATAAGATATCAGCAACATAACATAAACAAAATAAGGACATTTCGTTTTTTTTTGTTGGTAGTGGCCCTTTAATGGTGACAATTGCAATTCCACTTTTGCCGAATGCCGACATTGGACATTGCGCATCCCTACAGTAACTTAACTTCTCCTATACTTTATGTAGGAGGTGTTACTTTGCGCTAAGGTTGTGAAGAAGGAGTCATACCAAGGTAGCTCCTTCTTCTTGTCTGGAGCCAATATTTCTGTAACAATTACGGACTCTTAAAAGGTTCTTTTGCCTCAGAGACTTGACAAAGATCCACTAGTTGGATCAAAACGTTGCCCAGGTCCACTATTGTGGAATAAAGATTTTTTTCTCTGCATATCCTGTGTGTCTACATATTGGTTCTTCCCACAGCTCCCTTAAAGGGCCACTACCAACAAAAATTAAATGTCCTCATTGTGTTTATTTGATGTTGCTGATATCTTACATGTGCTTTTGTTTTTCTCTTGTATGTTTAGTTAAGAAAATATATTACTCTCTATGTATCACTGGGTGCATCCATTGTGTTATCTTTTGTGTTTTAAACTGCCCCCCTCCCACAGTATCTTTACATCATTTGCGCCTGGCTGTGTGGCTTTGGCCATAGAATGGAGTCTACGCGTCGACCTCTGACTCAAGATAGAGAAAGTGTACTAAGGGGGAGGCGCACAAAAAATGACGTGAATATAAAGCAAATCAATTTTCACTGTCATTAGAAAGCATCAAAATGTGTCTCCCTACCACATCAAAAAGATCATAAAATTTGGGGGGCGTGGCCGACTGCCGAAGGGAGCGGATATGTTTCTGAGGAGCTCCGCACGTCTGCTGCTTTTAGGGTCCAATTACAGACTATCAAGCAGGGTACATTTCATTTTTGGACCCCAGCTAGCTGGCCACCGGAACCGAGCTGTCCGGAGGCTGTTTTGTCTGCCCCCTCCGGATCTGTGACAACCTTTGCAGCCGCGGGTATGTGGCTGGCACGAGGTGACGGCGGCCATATTGCGGCCTTCGACCTGGCTCCTGCGGTCTCTGTTCCCTGCTATTCTGCCGCCTCAGCTCGACCTAAAGCTGTTCTGGAGGCTGGGGGGACAGAGGGCTCTTGTCTCCCGGCCGCCCGGGACAGCAGACTGACGAGAGAGATGGATGGGCGGGTGGACAGACGGCGGGACAGTGTTACATCCTCAGCCCCCGCTGTGCCCCCTGGGGGGTCTGGGCAAGAAGGGGGACCGCTGGCTGGTCGGGTGCCAGTACTTGCTGCTGGCAGATCGGCATCTGAGGGGGCGGGGTCAGGTGTGGTTACCAGGAGCCACAGGCCTTAAAACAGGGCTCTAGGAATGGCCCCATCGCCCTGTTGCGGAGTTTCTCACGCATTGCTACTTCTATAATCTATTTGACTTTACTGTTGACGACCCTGCTTGTATGAGATCCCTTCTCCTGTTAATTGACCCGGCTTGGCTTAGACTACTCTCTCTCTATCGTGTTTATTACGCTGTATCTCTTGTTTTAGTGATTTAACCCCCTGCTGGTTGCTGGGTTGATCACTTGCTGTTTTGGGTTCTATCCCTTCACGTTTAGGGGTATCGTTTGCAACCCTCCGGGATTCCCTTTACCCAGGTTACTACTTATGTTTATGGGTTTTGCTAAGACCACGATAACAAACTATTGTTTATTTCTGTTTTAGGTTAGTTCTGCATCTGACTGCCCTGCACCTTGAATACTTCACGGACTGTTGTTCCACGTATGGTGTTTCTGAGTGTGTCCTAGGTAATCTGTTGGTCTCGAAACCTCCAGAGCTTAGAGACAATTCAGTTAGTCCTTGTATGTACCAAAACGATTGGTTTCTGCATCTGACTGCCCTGCACCTTGAATACTTCCCCGTCTGCTGTTTCTGAGTGTGTCCTAGGTAATCTGTTGGTCTTGAAACCTTCAGAGCTTAGACAATTCAGTTAGTCCTTGTGTCTCCTTGTTACAGTCTGTAGTTTATAAACCTTTTTGTATTATTCAAGCAGATACTTCTGTCCTCAAAGATCCCAACTCCGATACTCTTGGGTAAGCGATATAGCTACCATTACATTACAACAGGGCCAATGGATCTGGCAGGATTATCTGAACTCATGTCCAAATTAGGTGACTTGATTAATAAACAGGAGGAACAAGTCCATAGACAGGAGGAGCAAGATCATAGAATGGATCAATTTGCTCAGGCTTTGGGCCTACTCCTGAATCAATCTAAGGAGTTAGGTCAGGCGTCACCACCTCCACTCCTGCAGTTAATGAGGCTCCCCAAACTGTATCTGTTTCTTCTATGATCGCTTCTGGAGTATCTCATGTGAGTTTAAAGACACCTACGTGTTTCAGTGGAAATTCTGGTTTATGCAGAGGGTTCATAACCCAAATTGATATCATGTTTGAGTTAAATCCAGGTATGTGTCCTACAGATAGAGCTAAGGTGGGTTATGTGATTAACCACCTGACTGAGAAAGCTCTACTGTGGGCAACCCCTTTATGGGAATTAAAGAAACCAGTGATTTATAATTATGCTGCGTTTATGAATGACTTGAGACGTACATTTGACCCTGCTCGAAGGGCTACAGGGGCAGCTAGAGCCTTGTGGCGTATTTCCCAGGGCAACCGCCGTGTTGCTGACTATTCCATAGAATTTAAAACAATAGCAGCAGAATTACAGTGGCAAAATGAAGTGCTTGTTACGGCGTTTCTCGGGACTGTCAGAGAATGTTATGAATGAATTAACACCTTTGTCTTTACCTGAAGGACTAGAAAGTCTGACTGTTGTATTGCTCTTGATGATCAGATACGAGACAGAAGGTCTGGTCGTAGCAAGCCACATAAACAACCTCACAGTACATGGTCTATTCCCAGGTCTGTTCATGCTGTATCTCCTCCCAGACCCATGCCTGCTGAACCAGAGCCTATGCAAGTAGGTCGTTCTAGCTTACCTGAGGAGGAGAGACAATTTTGCCTTAGAGAAGGCCTCTGTTTCTACTGTGCAGACAAACAACATTTTTGTTCACAATGCCCCAAGAGACCTAAGAGGTCTAACGTGTCACAAGCGAGCATGGTATCCCCTGAAAGGCTGGTTCTAGGTACCACTGTTGTGTCTCTCGTATCTAATAAGAAAAGAAAGAAAAAATCTCGAGTGGTAGTGCCTGTAACCATTGGTTGGGAAAAGGTCAAATTTGACACTGAGGCATTACTGGATTCTGGGTCTGCAGGAAATTTTCTGGACTCTGGGTTTGCTGCCATTCACCAAGTGCCTCTGGTTGAGAGAGAGGTACCAGTTCTCATAGAGAATATTGATGGCAGGAGGTTGACAAGACCTCATGTCATGCATCAAACTGTTCCGGTATCTTGCAGCACTGGTGTTCTGCATAAAGAGAAAATACAGTTACAAATTATTGAGTCTCCTACCGTGCCTATCATATTGGGCTATCCATGGTTGGCTAAACACAACCCAGTGGTGAACTGGGGAAAAGGGGAGTTGGAATCGTGGGGATCAAAATGCTGGTCCAGATGTCTGGGCATGACTGCTACAGTTGGTAGCTTGAATGTAGCCACTGCTCCTCCACTCTCTACTGTAGTACCCGAGTGGTACAAAGACTTAAAGGAGGTGTTCGATAAGTGTAAATCCGAGCTCTTGCCACCTCACAGGCCATATGATTGTGCCATAGACCTATTACCAGGCCCCATGCCTCCAAGGGGTCATGTGTATCCACTTTCTCAGAAAGAAAATGATATTATGGAAGAATATATACGTGAACACCTAGCTAAAGGGTTCATACGTCGTTCTGCCTCTCCTGCGGGAGCAGGTTTCTTCTTTGTGTCTAAAAAGGAGGAGGATTTAAGACCTTGCATTGACTGTAGAGGGTTAAACAGAATTACTATACGTAATGCCTGTCCCATCCCTTTAATATCCGAGTTGTTCGACCGCTTAAGAGATGCCAAAATTTACACGAAGTTGGATCTTCGTGGTGCGTACAATTTGAGAATCAAGGAGGACCACGAGTGGAAGACTGCCTTTAATACTCGCAGTGGTCATTATGAGTATTTAGTTATGCCTTTTGGCCTATGCAATGCGCCTGCAGTCTTCCAAGACTTTATAAATGATGTCCTGAGGGATTTTTTTGCAAGTCTTTGTAATCGTCTATTTAGATGATATTCTGATATATTCTCCTGATGTTGAGACACACCATGTCCATGTAAGGACAGTGTTGCAAAGGTTACTGGAGAATAAATTATACTGTAAGTTAGAGAAGTGTCTCTTTGACATAACTTCAGTACAATTCCTGGGTTACATCATCACACCAAGTGGGTTTGAGATGGATCCTAAAAAGCTATCTGCCATCAGAGAATGGCCACTACCTCAAGGTCTGAAAGCCATACAAAGATTTCTTGGTTTCACAAACTATTATTGGAGGTTTATCAAAGGGTTCTCTTCTGTTGTGTCTCCCATCACGGCCATGACTAAGAAGGGTGCTCAGAATCAGGTTTGGAGTGACCAGGCCAAGCAGGCATTCCATTCACTTAAAGAAGCGTTTGTCTCCGCACCTATCCTAAGGCATCCAGTACCAGGCCTTCCACTTCAGCTTGAGGTTGATGCATCTGAAATAGGGATTGGTGCAATTTTGTCTCAAAGAGAAAGTCCTGAGGGACCTGTACATCCTTGTGGGTTTTTCTCTAGAAAGATGTCACCTGCTGAGAAAGACTATGACATAGGGAACAGAGAATTACTAGCAGTTATAGCGGCCCTCAAGGAATGGCGCTATTTGTTAGAAGGCACTAAAGATCCCGTGATAATCATCACAGACCATAAGAATCTAGTGTACATGGGAGATGCCAAACGCTTGAATTTCAGGCAAGCCAGGTGGTCACTGTTCTTGTCAAGTTTCAACCTTTTGTTAACTTATCGTCCTGGTTCTAAAAACACAAAAGCTGACGCTTTATCTAGACGGTTCGAGTCATATGAACAGCACACATTTGACCATAGTCCAATTATTCCTCACGAGAGGATCTTGGGTACCACGGTCTTGACTCCTTTGCTGGAGAGAATCCAGGCTGGTCAGGGTGTTGCTCCTCTTGAAAAACCTCCTGGGAAAACGTTTGTACCTGAGGAGGAGAGAACACAGATGATGAGGACTTATCATGATTCCAAACCCTATGGGCATATGGGAATAAATAAAACAGTGGCACGATTGAGAAACAGTTCTGGTGGAGTGGTATGCGAAGGGATATTAAAGACTACATAGCCACATGTGACGTGTGCTGTAGGAGTAAAAATCCCCGGTCCTTACCTGTTGGTCTCTTGCAACCTTTACCCGTGCCAGAGAGACCTTGGTCCCACCTCTCGATGGATTTTATCACAGATTTACCACCTTCTAAAGGTCATACTGTAATCCTTACAGTGGTAGATAGGTTCTCTAAGATGGTACACTTTATACCACTGGTAAAGCTTCCTTCAGCCAGTGAGCTGGTACCAGTATTCATACAAGGTATTGTTAGACTTCATGGGGTTCCTCTGGGAATAGTATCCGACAGAGGAACTCTGTTCATGTCTCGTTTCTGGCGAGGATTTTGTGAAAACCTAGGTATTGAGTTGAGCTTCTCCTCTGCTTATCACCCACAAACTAATGGGGCCGCAGAGAGAACCAACCAAAGTGTTGAGCAGTACTTGCGTTGCTTCGTGTCTGAAAGACAAGATGAGTGGGCAGACCTGTTACCCTGGGCTGAGGTTGCTTTAAACAACTCAGTAAGTGAAACCACAGGCCACTCACCTTTCCATGCAGTCTATGGTTATGACCCTCCCATGCTCCCTTCTGAATTCCAAGCGACTGCTTTGCCAGCCTTGGACGAACGTCTGAATGACATGAAAGGGACATGGGAGAAAGTAAAAGAGATTATGAAGGCCAATATTGAGAAACAAAAAATAAAAGCAGACGTACGTAGAGGTCCTGCACCGGTATATACAGTTGGGGACAAGGTATGGCTGTCCACCAGAAACATCAAATTGTTGGTGCCATCCATGAAGATGGCTCCCAGGTTTATTGGGCCTTATGAAGTGTTAAGACGTATTAATCCTGTCTCTTATGCGTTGGCTTTGCCTCCTTCTCTACGGATACATAACGTATTTCATGTCAGCCTCCTGAAGCCTCTTACCTGTAATAAGTACACCAGAATTGTTGTTCCCCCTCCGCCTATCAAGTCTCAGGGTGAGGAGGAGTACAAGGTCCGTGCCATCCTGCGGTCCCGTCTGGTCAGGGGTGTCTTACAGTACCTGGTGGACTGGGAGGGTTATGGTCCTGAGGATTGTTCTTGGCAAGATGCCTGCGTTATCCATGCGCCTCGTCGGGTTCGCCTGTTTCATGAGGCCCATCCTACAGCGCCTGGTGGTCGTTCTGGGCCTGACCGTGGATGGGGGGGTTCCGTTACATCCTCAGCCCCCGCTGTGCCCCCTGAGGGGTCTGGGCAAGAAGGGGGACAGCTGGCTGGTCGGGTGCCAGTACTTGCTGCTGGCAGATCGGCATCTGAGGGGGCGGGGTCAGGTGTGGTTACCAGGAGCCACAGGCCTTAAAACAGGGCTCTAGGAATGGCCTCATCGCCCTGTTGTGGAGTTTCTCACGCATCGCTACTTCTATAATCTATTTGACTTTACTGTTGACGACCCTGCTTGTATGAGATCCCTTCTCCTGTTAATTGACCCGGCTTGGCTTAGACTACTCTCTCTCTATCGTGTTTATTACGCTGTATCTCTTGTTTTAGTGATTTAACCCCCTGCTGGTTGCTGGGTTGATCACTTGCTGTTTTGGGTTCTATCCCTTCACGTTTAGGGGTATCGTTTGCAACCCTCCGGGGTTCCCTACACCAGGTTACTACTTATGTTTATGGTTTTGCTAAGACCACGATAACAAACTATTGTTTATTTCTGTTTTATGTTAGTTCTGCATCTCTGACTGCCCTGCACCTTGAATACTTCACGGACTGTCGTTCCACGTATGGTGTTTCTGAGTGTGTCCTAGGTAATCTGTTGGTCTCGAAACCTCCAGAGCTTAGAGACAATTCAGTTAGTCCTTGTGTCTCCTTGTTACAGTCTGTAGTTTATAAACCTTTTGTATTATTCAAGCAGATACTTCTGTCCTCAAAGATCCCAACTCAGCTACTCTTGGGTAAGCGATATAGCTACCGTTACAGACAGACACCCTCCCCCTGCGAGGAATTCTGATGCACTCCTTACAGGCCTGGAGGCCTGTTTACATTTGCTGGAAAGGGGTGATGCGGACGCCCCGCTCACCAGAGGGGTCTGGGGGCAGATGCTGTTCGCCCTGCGGGGACGCCGGGAGGAGGAGGAGGATCCACAATCGGAGGAGAGTGTGGCTACCTCGGATGGGCGCCTGGTCAAGGCCTGTCCCGCGCCTGTGAGAGAAGACCACGACACGTTCGATGCCGGGACGCTGACTCGACAACCCTTACCTGTCTGTCAGCAAGTAGACCGAGAGGAAGGTCAGAGGCTGGTACCTTTTCTGCCGGGAGCCGGGTCGGTTCCCAGCGTGGGGGAGACGCTGGCCCACCGAGACGCCGAAGCAGAGGTTGCAGTGGAGGAGAATGGTGGGTGCCTCCTCGGGCTGTCTGAGACGGCGGGGCTCCTACCAGACGATGCACTGCCCTCTGGAATGGCGCTGATGGTCCTTCGGCCCTACGGGGAGACTCTTGTCACAGCTGCTGGAGTCCGATGGACCTTGGAAGCGGTGACTGTTCCCGATGGAGGCGTACACCGGGTGCTCTGGCTTGATACTATTAGCAGTAGGAAAAGGGAAGTGCTCATGCCACTGTACAGAGCACTGGTGAGACCTCACTTGGAATACTGTGTGCAGTACTGGAGACCGTATCTCCAGAAGGATATAGACATCTTAGAGAGAGTTCAGAGAAGGGCTACTAAAATGGTGTACGGCTTGAAGGAGAAAAGTTACCAGGAAAGGCTTAATGATCTTAACATGTACAGCTTGGAAAAAAGACGAGACAGAGGAGATATGATAGAAACATTTAAATACGTAAAGGGAATCCACAAGGTAGAGGAAGGGAGTATATTTAAAAGGAAACAAAATAGCAAAACAAGAGGACATAGTCTTAGATTAGAGGGGCAAAGGTTTAAAAGTAACATCAGGAAGCATTATTTTACTGAGCGGGTGGTGGATACATGGAACAGTCTTCCAGTAGAAGTGGTAGAGGCCAAAACAGTAATTGAATTTAAGCAAGCATGGGATAGGCATAAGGCTATCCTAAACACAAGATAAATCCAGGTCAAGTATCCATGTAATTGGGCAGACTAGATGCGCCGAAAGGTTCTTATCTGCCGACATTTTTCTATGTTTCTATGATACAGGCTTAGGGGGATTTTTTTACCTTCAACGATGCCAGGCCTTTTGGGATTCTCCGTGCCCCTCCACCCTCCCATGTTGTTTATTTTGCCGACCCTTTCATGGTCCCTCTTGCTACGCCTCATTACCTATGACCCTTTACTACCCCAAGGGACTTGCCCCTGTACCTTTTGAGACCCCTCTGAAGACTTTGTGCAGGTGACTTTTGCAACTCTCTGTATGAGACCTACCCCCCCCCCCCATTTTGGGACACTGTTGCTATTATCTGCGGACCACGGTTTTATGATATACCCTGCGGACTTGTTTTGTTTTTGCAAATAGATATGGCTGCCCTCTTGAGGACTTATGGCTGATTCTGATGTTTTCCTCGGCCGCTCGCTTCCCCCCCCCCCGTGCGGAGTACTTCTGACTTATTTTTGGTTTGGATTCTTTCTTTTCCCCCCATTATCTTAGTTGGTATGTCAGATGCTTGCTCTGCTGGAGATGGTGTATCCATTCCCCCCCTTTTTTTTTTGGTTTTTTGTGTTTGGCATTACTGGGTTGCCTGAGGCGCGCCACCATAACTTCGTGTTAATGATTGGCCCTTTGGATCCCGGGCCCCGTGACATTGTCCCTCCATGGCCTCCTTCGGGAGCGTGCCAGGAGCGTCACGGAGATGGCCTTTGCCATTCTTCACACTCCCCACCCCCCCTTTCTTTTGTTTTATTTTTTTTTTACGGTTATTTGAGTCACCATCTTTTCTGGCAGCGTTGTGTATATAACCCCCTCTTTCCTATTCTTTTTCTTTTCTTCTCCCACAACCACCCTTATTATCTGAGACACTTTTATCCACATATGCCTATGTTGATGGATCTCTTATGTCTATGTAATATATATGTGAGTTTTTCTGGCCCGGCGAGGCCACTTATGTTGATTGCTTTTTGTTCCTGCTCATGCTTACAAAATAAAAAACCTTGAATTACAAAAAAAAAGAGCTCATAAAATTTAAAGATAAAACCTCAGCACTCAGCGTTCAAGAGAAAAAAGGGCGAGAAAAGAAAAACTATTACATATATATGTAAAATGAATATAAATGATCTTACACAGGTAAGCATACAGTGTTGTTTTCGTCGTAGAAGTTCACATAGAGAGGCAAACAGCCGTACATATATGTAGATAAGCAGACAATGTTGTTCTCGTCGTGAATGTTCACATAGAGGAGCAAACAGCCGTGTGCATTTCTAGAAAAGCAAATAATGTACAATAGCGTAATCCTAGAAATAAAAAATTGGATGTATGCGCTTTATGGTGTCACTCACGCTTTTCTGAGCCTCGTATGGCTCGATGGTCGCGCCTATGAGTGTCTTAACGGCTCACTCACTAGCCTTGTTTGTTGGACAAGCTGCAATGGGTAAATACAGGCGAGCGAGATGAACTGTGCGCATCCTATACTTAACATTGTGAGCGCAAATGCGTTTGTGTGCTTGTGCGCGCATGGTATTACAATCTTTGCGCAAAATTTAACGGACAACGTTTGCGCGCATAATTTTAAAATCTTTGAAAAGCTGGTGGTAATGGCAAATTGTTACAACCTGACCGTACCAAACTGCGGATTCACAACGGAGAACGTCGATCCGCACGTTTTTTTACTATATCCGTCAAAAATGACCTTGTCTTCCGTCAAAACGTACTTCTGTTGTGCGCAGTCCGCACAAAAATGACGGACTTGCTTAAAAAAATGACGAACTCGCGTCAAAAATTACATTGTGGTCTCTGATTTCTGTGCGCAAATGTACTTTGCGCGCATTTTTGCGCGTCGATTTAACGAACGTTATGTTTTGACGGATGACAAAATGCGCGAGGATTGTAATACCACCGTTAATTTTTGCCTGATAACGCACAATGCTGTGTGCAAAAAAAAAAATGCGCTGCGCAAGCGTTTTTACGTTGAGAATGTAATAGGGCCCTACGTGTGTTCCAGTCTGGGGTAAGGCAGAAAACCCTCTCTAAAATGATGCTACGCAATGTAATGAATTCATTATTCGTTTGCTTTCTTTTTTGATCCTGGAAGCATATTTGTGCCACTGGTTTATCTGTCATCATATTGTCTTTTACCACACACAGCATCTGAAAAATGAAAAAGTAAACAACAAGTATGATGGCTGGCCAGAGGTATTGGAAATGGAAGGCTGCATTCCCCGGAAACTGACATGATGATAAGGAAAACGGAGACTGAGGCACCGTGTTTATGTTCCGAAGTGAACGACAGCCTGTGGGATACCTCAGCATGCAATTCATACTAATACGTCGTAGTCTGTGAATTATACTGAGGACCGCCTGAATAGACATTGCTCGGTCACAAAATGGCCTTTTTGGTTGTGTACATATGATATTATTTTTATTTAATAAACATGGAAACTGCAGACGTGTTAAATTATATTTTGCAATAGAGGTGCCTCATCTCATGGCTGTAAACATTTTGCAAACACATCATTTTATATTTCAAACTCTGTTGTAAAATATTCACAATAAAAGAAATTTATAAAAATAAGACCCATGAATACAATACTATGTGTGTGTGCATCGCTTTCTTTTAGAATTACATAGATATATACATACAGTACTTAGGTAGGTAGTGGGATGGCTACATACATACATACATACATACATACAGGGATGGATACATACATACATACATACAGGGATGGATACATACATACATACATACATACATACGTAGAGGGATGGATACATACATGTATACTTAGGTAGAGGGATGGATACATACATACATAGGTAGAGGGATGGATACATACATACATACATACATACATACGTAGAGGGATGGATACATACATGTATACTTAGGTAGAGGGATGGATACATACATGTATACTTAGGTTAGAGGGATGGATACATACATATATACTTAGGTAGAGGGATGGATACATACATATATACTTAGGTAGAGGAATGGATACATACATACGTAGGTAGGTAGAGGGATGGATACATAACATCAGGAAGCATTATTTTACTGAGAGGGTGGTGGATACATGGAACAGTCTTCCAGTTGAAGTGGTAGAGGCCAAAACAGTGATTGAATTTAAGCAAGCATGGGATAGGCATAAGGCTATCCTAAACAAAAGATAAATCCAAGTAAAGTATCCATGTAATTGGGCAGACTAGATGGGCCGAAAGGTTCTTATCTGCCGACATCTTTCTATGTTTCTATAATACATAGATGGATACATACATACATACGTAGGTAGGTAGAGGGATGGCTACTGTTAGGATGTAAAAATCATTTTTCTCCTGTTGTCTGGTTTTATCTCTGGCATTAGCTCTCATATACTTCTTTATTTCTTATAGCCGGCCGGGCCTTTTCTTAATCAGAGTTGTAGAAGTCATATTCAATTATATGACAGGGTGTCTCACTGAGTGATACCAGAGTTCTGGAAATCTTTAATCTTTATACCAGAGTTGAATCAGAGTTCTGTATATCTTTAATCTATATATCACTCACCATGTCAGAAAGACCAAAAAGGACAGGCAGACTAGACTTGAGCACCGATTTTTTTTTTTTTATTTTTTTTACTAATGGTTTCTTCGGATCCGATATTTCTGTCGATACAATAATTCCGCTGATACGATAATTCTGCCATTGAGATTTCTTATGTTTTACAAGAAGGATACATTGAGATTTCCCATGTTTTACAAGAAGGATACATTGAGATTTCCCATGTTTTACAAGAAGGATACATTGAGATTTCCCATGTTTTACAAGAAGGATACATTGAGATTTCTCATGTTTTACAAGAAGGATACATTGAGATTTCCCATGTTTTACAAGAAGGATACATTGAGATTTCTCTGGTTTTACAAGAAGGATACATTGAGATGGGAATGATACAAAATTACAGAATCAGCGATATAACTGAAAAATACGATGTCCGAAATTACTGAAATGGAACCGAAATCAGGAATGGAGCCGAAATCACGAATGGAACGAAAATTTATTTTGATTTTACAAATTTCTAGTCCATTCGAAAAGTTTTCGTTTCGGCTCGGAAATTTGTTCGGATCTGCCGATTTCGGATCCACAAATTTTCGGAAAATCGGCCGAATCCGAATGCACAAATCGGGAAATTTCGTGAAAATTCCGAAATGCAAATCCCTAAGGCAGACTCACCAGACACAGATAAGAGGGCAAGCAGCCTCTCTGTGTCGGGAGGCTGTGCCTCTGGTCGTCGTGGACGTGGTGCATCCTCTGCAGGGGCACGCTTGTCCTTTCTAACTGGTGCTGGCCGTCTTAAGCAGCAGCAACAATCAGAGGATTTGGTGGATTGGCTAACCAGGCCATCCTCATCCTCCAAGTCCTCTGCCAGCCAGGCTTGTAGTGCTTTACAGTCCACCTCAGCTGCCAAAGCATCTAATGCAGCCTCCATGTCCACAGCTACTCCTGCCGTAGCCGCACTACCACACACGGAGGAGTCAGCAGAATTGTTTGACTACATTGACAGTGACATGCTTCTTGAGGATGCGCAGCAACTACAGTGCTCTGATTCAATCTCTGAGGTTGAGGAAGGGAGTATAATAAACCTAGAGGAAGGGGGTGCCAGTGACACACAAATAACTGTCACTCATGTTCCCCCAGCAGCTGCAGCATATTGCGAGGTTGGCTCCAGTGACGAGGAGATAGGGGGTGATGTCAATGATGAGGAGATAGGGGGTGATGACAATGCTGATGAGGTCACTGACTCCACCCGGCAACGGCTATATCCACTATACTAGCAGCCATTACAAGCCATGGCTGGATGGAATTCCACGAAGCCAAGCTCTACGAGTCAGAAGGAATTGTACGGATCAAAAGGACTATCTGGATCAAGTCTCTGTGATACAGGAGAAACTGATTGGGAAAAAATATAACAAAAATGAAGTCCTAAGGATCTGCAATGAAGTGGGTATAGTAGAAAAGAAAGATTTGTTGAGATCAAAACCAAAGAAAGATACCTTTAATCAAGACTTTCAACTTTCTTTTTCGACAAAATTCAATGCACATCATTATAAGATCAGAAATATTTTATCAAAAAATTGGTTCATTTTGAAAAAGGATCCAATCCTCCAGGAAATTATCCCTGAAAAAACAAATGTAGTTTTTAAGCGAGCAAGAAACCTAAAATCCATTATTGCACCTAGTGCGACTTTCCAACCAACTAAAAAAGAAATTGATAGTGAATTGAATGGTTTTTATAGATGTTCTAGATGTAAAGTCTGCAAACATTTGAAAAAGAATAAAATTACCTTTTTTTTTCGAGCACAGTTACAGAAGAGAATTTTAAGATTAAATCCAAGATCACATGTGATACTAAATTTGTAATTTATTTGTTGAAATTTGGCTGCGGGAAACAATATATAGGCAAAACGATACGAAAACTTAAGTAGAGAATATTGGAACATCAAAATAATATTAGGAAAAATTTCCTTAAGCATTCGGTTCCTGTACACTGTAATAATTGTCCTGTATTTAACCACTTGGCTGCTATGGACGCGCTCAGCGCGTCCAGCCAAGTGGTTCTCCTGTGCTACGGACACACTCAGCGCGTCCGAGCGCAGGAGGCAGCAATCTGCCGGATTCCGGCGGATTGCTGCGCCCCCCCGGTGCGGGCTGACATCTTGGATGTCAGCCCAGCACTCGGGAGCCCGGCAGGGACATTAGATGTCATCGCGGCTACGCGATGACATCTAATTCAGGCGCCCCCCCCCGCATGTGCGGAGGAGGCGCCTGAAAGGGAGGGGGGGGGAGGTCCTTCGGACCTCTCTCCCTCCCGATCGCCGGGGAGCAGGGGATTAAGACAGGCACCGCTTGGAAGGGCACAGCCTGCCCTTCCAAACGGTGGCTCTCATTAACCCCTGGGGAGCCGGATCACGAATCGGCGCTGAAAAGCGCCGGTTCGTGATCCTTTCCCGGAGCTGGCCGACATCTTGGATGTCGGCCAAGCCTCCGGGAACTCCCCCTGAGAACTGGCGTCATCATTATGCACGGTGACGCCAGTCCTGGAGTTAACCCCTAGCTGCCACCAACGGTGGAGATAGGGGATTCATTGGAATCCCCTATCTCCCGATCCGTGGCAGCTAGGGGTTAATGTTTGGTACTGTTGGGTCGGCCAGAGCATGGCCGTTCCAACGATACCAAACACCACTGTGAAAAAAGTTTTAAAAAAAAATAAAAAAATAAAAAATAAAAAAAAATTATTTTTTTTAAAAAAAATTATAAAAAAAAAAATAAACAAGTTTTTTTTTTTTTTTGGTTTGTTAATGCAGCAATATTGTTCCCATTTCAATTATAATGTGAACAATGATGTTGCACTAACGATTTTTGTATGCGGTGCGTTTGTGCGTAATTTCCCCCAAAAAAAAATGTAACGAGACCCCATCTCTAATTTTTTTAACAAGCGCACCCCATACAAAATATAACCGCAATTGCTCGCATGTTAAAATGTGAAAAAAATACACGTTGTAAATTATTGAAAATTCATATGTTATTGCATTTTTTTTTATAATATACAGACAGGTCATGACGTATACATATAATAATGACATATTATTAATCTGCCGAGTCTGACGGAAAGAACGATATATAATATGTCTGGGTCATATACTAAAATAAGCCTTCAAAACGCATTTAAACATGATGAGCAAAACCGGTAAATATGACCTCAGCACAGAGGCGTGAAACGCCTCAGCAGCGAAAGGGTTAATTTTGGAATTTTTGATTTTGTAGGGTTTGAACATGTAGAAGAAGGTTGGAGAGGAGGAGATAGGAATAAAAGACTGCTACAGAGGGAGTCTTTTTGGATCTATAAATTAAAAACGATGGCACCATTGGGTCTTAATGAGGAACTTGATCTTACCTGTTTTTAGAAATTTATTGAGGAAATTCTGAAATTGCGATTTTTATTCATATTTTAATTTTTTTTTAATATCTCCACTGTGTATTTTTTCCTTTTTTATATATATATTTTTTTTATATATATATTTTTAGGCTCAAGTTTTTTGAGAGCTTGTTTATAAATTTCCTTATAATATTATTTTCCTTTTTTGGGCCATTTTATGGTTAATCATTATTCTCTCCTCTTTTTATTCCTCTTTTTTTTTTTCCCCCATTTTCGTGATCTTTTATCACGAATAAACCGGAGAGGAAATTCGGCACTTTAAGAAACAACAAAAGTATCGGGACACGCACGAGATGAAAATGAAAGTAAGGAATACAGAAAGATCGCTGATGGGTCCGAGTGACACAGGAGGTGTGACGGCGGAGTTCCGGAGGGATATCATATGAAGGACCGGATGTGAGATTGAGGATGGAAACCGGAAGTTACGTCGTGAGGGATACCGGATGTGCGATCGAAGGTGAAAACCGGAAGTGACATCGCGGACGATACCAGAAGCCTTTTAAGCTGCAGCAAGAACGACCCTAAACTATAATGAATGGTTGGAGGCATCCAATAAGATCGGATCAGGGGAATAACACTGGAGCGGATTGGGACTTGGAATAGAGACTCATGGGAATGATAATGAAGTCTGTGACTTTTGATCATATAAGGAAAACGCCATAGTTAATTAGCCAGCCAATGAAATACCTGTGAGGGTAATAAAAGGAATGATGGGTATTCTATATGTCATATTATTTGATTTTTATGCTTTATGTATTATTATCGCCGTTGAAAAAGTCTATTCAGTAGACGAAATGCGTTGGGCTTTGTTAGTTACTTCTATTTATTTGGAATTAAAGTTTTTATTTATCCTTTACCCATCATTTTGTTTTTTTGGCGATTCCAGTGCCCGTGGTCTGTTCAATAGACCAATGGGGATCTCTTCAGACGCTGAGGTTTTCCATCTTTCCTGCCTGATCAAACAGAGGAGTCAAGTGAGGAGGAGGAGTCACAACAAACACGAGGCACAATGTCCTCTATGACTAACCGTAGCGCTAGCCAGTCCAGGGCATCAGATGTCAGAGCTGCTCAGGTGCAGAGCGCTGTTGTCTCAAAGCACACATCCAGGAACTCTGCTGTCTGGGAGTTCTTTAAGAAATGTGCAGCAGACCGCACCGTTGCTATTTGTAATCTATGTCAGATGAGGATCAATCATGGGAAAGACACCGGACGCTTGGGTACCACGTGATTGAGGCGATATATGACCACCTGCCACGCATCCCGTTGGCACAACACTTTGCATAGGTCCTCCTCCTCACCTGTTTCTACCCCCACTATATGTCCTGCCATGTCATTGACTCCAACCTCCACTGACAGGGATGATGCTACAGTAATGGATGTACCAGGTCCTTCCTCACAATGTGACAGCATCCCATCAGCTGAAGATTTACGCAGTCGGATTATGTTGCCCCAACTGCTGCAGCGTAAGAAAAAATATAGTCCCAACTAGGGTTGCACCAATACCGATACTAGTATCGGTATCGGTGCCGATACCGGGTACTGCAGGAGTACTTGGTACTCGTGCAGTACCCCCGATATTTTCCCCGATACCGGAAGCCAGCGTTGAGCCGGCTTGCTGGCATCCGAGGGGCTGGGGTGGCTGTCCGAATGCTCTATCGGCATTCGGACAGGCCCTGCAGCTGTTCACCATGTTCATACTTACCTTCCTGGGTGACGCCGGGAAAGTCTTCGTGCGTGCGCTCATTGGAAGGCCCCCAGCCGCGATCACGTGGGACCATGTGATCGCGGCTGGGGGCCTTCCAACAAGCGCACGCGCAGAAACTTTCCCGGCGTTGCTCAGGAAGGTAAGTATGAACGTGGTGAGCAGCTGCAGGGCCTGTCCGAATCCCAATAGAGCATTCGGACAGGTACCTGGAGATCTTCGCGATGATACTTACCTTCCTGAGCGACGCCGGGAAAGTTTCCCCGCGTGTGCTCATTGGAATGCCGCGATCACGTGGTCCCACGTGATTGTGGCTGGGGGCCCTTCCAACGAGCGCACGCACGAAGACTTTCCCGGTGTCGCCCAGGAAGGTAAGTATGATCGCGGAGAGTGCCAGGTGAGCTGGGGGCAAATCCACAAGCTCGGGGGGGGCATATCCATGAGCTGGGGAGGGGCATATCCATGAGCTGGGGCATATCCATGATCTGGGGCAAATCCATGAGCTGGGGGCAGTATCCATGAGCTGGGGGGCATAATCTATGAGCTGGGGCAATATCTATGAGAGCTGGGGCATAATACATGAAAGCTGGGGGGCATATCCATGAGCTGGGGGCATTTTTATATGAGGTCTGTTCTCATTGGAACGCGGTCACATGACATAAAAAAATGTATTGGTACTCGGTATCGGTGAGTACTTTAAAAAAGTATCGGTACTCAGTCTTAAAGTGGTATCGGTGCATCCCTAGTCCCAACCATCCCCAAGCACAGCGTCTAAATGCCAGCTTAGCAAAATTACTCGCATTACAGCTGCTGCCTTTCCAGCTGGTGGTCTCTGTTTCCTTCCGTGAATTTGCTGAATGTGCTGTACCACAGTGGCAGGTTCCAAAACATAATTTATTTTCACGGAAGGCCATTCCAGCAATATACCAGCACGTGGAAGACAATGTTATGGAGTTATTGGGAAAGGCAGTCAGCAGCAAGGTGCACATGACTTTAGACACGTGGTCCTGCAAGCATGGACAGGGCCGTTACATTTCCTTGA
This sequence comes from Leptobrachium leishanense, assembly GCA_009667805.1. Lineage (NCBI taxonomy): Eukaryota > Metazoa > Chordata > Amphibia > Anura > Megophryidae > Leptobrachium > Leptobrachium leishanense. The sequence continues at coordinate 138,967,794 of CM019070.1, forward strand.
CGGCACACTGGGTAACTGATTGCAGCTGGGAGGGATCCAGGACGGGGTTCTGTGCTGGAGCTTATTCATCCACCACACCTCCAGAAAGCTGCTTGTATGAGTTCTGTCTGCTCCACCACCTCTTCCTCCTCCTCCTTCTCTGTCTCTGGCAAAGTGGCAGTTAAACCGACTCATGGCAGGGGCTACGCAATGGCTCAAGCAAAAAGATGCCATACTGTGCTTGAGCTGGTTTGTTTAGGGGACAGGAGCCACACCGGGCCAGCTCTGTCAGCTCTGCAGGGGCAGGTGCAGAGAAGGTTAACACCATGCCAGCTTCAGCTGGGAATGGTCGTCTGTGATAATGGCAGCAACCTTCTCTCTGCCCTACAACAGGGTAAGTTGATGCATGTACCATGCCTAGCACACGTCCTAAATCTGGTGGTAAAGCGTTTCCTAACCAGGTACCCAGGGCTGGCAGAGCTTCTCAGCCAGGCCAGAAAAGTCTGCAGCTACTTCAGATGGCCATTCCCAGCACGTGTTCGCCTGGCAGAAATTCAAAGAGAATTCCACCTTCCCACAAACTGTCTGATCTGTGTCATGCCCACCAGGTGGAGCTCGACATTAGCAATGCTGCAGCGTCTGCACAAGCAGCAGAGAGCCATCAATGAGTACCTGTGTGAGTATGGCACAAGGACAGGTTCAGGTCAACTTGTTTCCCCCCCTGCAGTGGCTGATGATCAAGGATGCATGCACTGTACTGTCACCATTTGAGGAGGCAACGAGGATGGTGAGCAGGGACAGTGCATGCATCAGTGACACAATTCCTTTAGTGTTCCTGCTGGAGCGCACTCTGCAGGGAATTATAGATGTGGCAGTAGAGGCAGAGCAGTAGAAGGAAGAGAAGGCCTTCCCTAGCTCTCAAGGCCCCAGTCTTTACGCAGACAGCATTCCTGCAGGTCCGCAGATCAGACAGTAGGAGGATGAGGAGGAGGAGGAATATTTAAGTAGTGGGGGCATTGAAGGTGGGGATTCCTCAAGGGAGGGTTTTGTGTGCCCAGAAACACAAGGACTAGTACGTGGCTGGGAAGAAGTGCACAATGGGGTCATCCTCATTGACCAGGAAGACTCGGAAGCTAATGCCACCTCCAACCTACACTGCATGGGCTCCCTTATCCTGCAAAGCCTGCTAAAGGACCCCAGGATTCGTGCTATCAAGGAGAGGGATCATTACTGGTTGGCAAGCCTTCTTGATCCACGATACAAGGGTAAAGTTGCAGAGCTCATCCTGCCCACACAGAGGGAGGACCGGATGAAACAACTTGAGGACTCTCTAAAGTGACACTTGTGTAACACCTTTACCAAGTGATGACACAGGTGCTTCTGAGGCTGAGGATGATCAGAGGAAGAGCGGTGAAGGCCGGGGCCGCTTGACTGATGCCTTTTTAAATTATTTTAGTCCACGACACCCAGGGACGTCAAATGTAGGCACCCATTGCCAGCATCTTCACCATTTGGTGCAGGACTACCTAGGGGCAAGGGCAGACCTGGATACCTTTACAGCAGATGATCCACTGGCTTACCGAGTGTTGAGATTGGATCACTGGCCAGAACTTAGTCAATATGCTATGCAGCTGCTAGGTTGCCCTTCATCCAGCGTACTTTCTGAAAGGACGTTCAGTGCCGCTGGAGGTTTTGTCACAGACAAAAGAGTGCGTCTGTCCACCGACTCTGTAGACCGGCTGACATTTATAAAAATGAATCAGTTCTGGATCAGCAGCTATCACTTCCCTGATGCTGACGTAACTGAATAGATCGGGGATCTTTTCTGCATTCCTAAAACCTCCACCACTGGACTCTTCCACAATACCACAAAGGGGTTATGGTGTGAAGGCAATTGCTGCCACCAAAGGCAAAATATTTGGCTGCACTGACGCCTGTACCAGATTCATATCATTTTACTATTTGACAGCAGGGTCCAACCCTGAACTCTTCCCCAATACCACAGAGGGGTTACGGTGTGATGGCACTGTTGCCGACACTAAAAGCCCAATTTTAAAGCACCTATTGTTACTTTCATCCAAAGCCTACATAAGTTTCACCATAATTTAGCCAAAATATCACTAAACTTGTTCTGCATGGCCTAAAATGTCTCTTCTTTTCATACAGGCTGCCGCCCCAAGCAGTTGTTTATGAATAGATTAAAGGAAAACCATTTACCGTCATTTGAAATGTCATTTTTTTGTTTTTAAGTGTTTCTATACATCCTACAAATCCGCCACTTCACGGGCAGGTTATGGGGACCTCCTAGGCACGATATTTGAAGGAATTTTTCGTTTTTATTTTTAACCCTTATTTCATTGAAAACTCACTGTTCCTTTAAAAGCGTTTTTTTTAAAACTTTTTGTCCTTGTTTCCTGTCCCCCAGGGCACTACCTGGACCCCCATACAACTTTTATGGCAAATATCTTGCATATATGCCCTCTTGGAGGGCACTCTAGAAATCGAACTTTTGAGTCCCATTGACTTGCATTGAGTTCGGTTCGTGTTCGAGTTCGTACTTGAACTTTTGAAATTGTTCGAGTTCGAATGTGAACTGAACATGGGGGTGTTCGGCTCATCACTAATGGATACATACATACAAGGGTAGGTAGAGGGATGGATACATACATACATAGGTAGGTAGAGGGATGGATGGATGACTACATACATACATACATACATACATAGGTAGAAGGATGGATACATACATACGTAAGTAGGTAGAGAGATGGATACATAATACATAGATGGCTACATCATACCACACCGTTTCCGTACCTAGGCAACTTGTGCAGGTTAGGAACTGCAAATTGCGAACTGCTATGGACATACGCACTTTAGGTGGAGGGAGAATGAGGGGGCGCTCCTCACATCCAGACCAATTTAAAACGTAGCGGTGGAGTCCTGGTTTAAAAAAGTGGGATGTATGTAATTTATTAAGTTGAAAGTGGCAAAATTAGGTTAGTTATGACACAAAGGAGGGTAATGCAATCACTAACCTGCAGGTAAATAACCAGATAATGAAGGGTGTTCATGAACTCCAGAGTGGCCAACTGACTTTTGCATGAGGAGGAGACCAAGCACTCCAATATAAATGTGGCTTTTTTTTGAAGAATCATAACAGTGGTTTACAGCAACATTTTGGCTGTCTAGCAACCTTTGTCAAGATTTGGTTAGTGTCTGAATGTGAGGAGTGAAGGAGAGATCAGAGTCAATGAGCAGCGAGTGTTTAAGGTAGAAGTAATGGTGGCACCATTCATCTGGAGGGAAACAGGTGCAAGAGTGTTAGATCTAGAGAAGAGGGGAGACAAGAAGTTCAGTCTTGGAGAGGTTAAGCTTTAAGACACAGCAGTCATTTAGTTAGAGAAAGAAGACAGGCAGGTGGTGGCATGATCAAAAACTCGAGGAGAGATCAGGAGAGAAGTAGTAGATCAGGGTGTCATCCGTGTAGAGGTGATATTGAAAACCATAAGACGAAATTAGATTACCAAATTGGTGGTATAGATGGAGAAGAGAAGCGGATCCATAACGAAGCATTGAGGTGCTAGAAGACAGGTACTTGGGGGAAGAAGAGCCAATGAAAGAAACACTAAAAGATCAGTGAGAGATAGGAAGAGAACTAGAAGAGAGCACTGTGACCAACTTTTTGAAGCAAGAGATGTAGAAGCAGGCGGTCAACTCTGTCAAAAGCAAAGACGAACAGGCAGGGGGTTTACCCCAGTCATGGAGATCATTTTGACACATTAATTCTTGTAGTAATTTATCAGGTTCCAGGAAAGAGAAGGATACAAAACACCCTATACTTTTGATACCTGCATCGTGATGACCATGGATTAAGGGTTTAGAGGCATGGGAAGTGGACTCTGGGCCATTTTGCATACATAATTCGCACTTGATGACCCATGAGATATGGAGGCTACTTTTTGCCAGGGAGGTCAGTGGATGCATGGACCACCATGGAAATGGTAGGCTGTGAGAATCCTGCAGACATGATTTGCGTGTAGTAAAATATATTGTATATCCCACATGCTATCATTGCCCTAGTAGTCGACATGACCTTGGACCAATGCCAGTCCCTAATAAAAAGCACACTCAGCTTCACAGAGGTCGGAAAAGGTCAGAAACAGGACAGGAAAGCATTCTCCACCTATCATAGTGCCCAAAGTACCGCAGGACTGGCAATTGTCTTTGTCACCACATTCCAGGAGGCATCAAAATAAACAAAGCCCAAAACATGAGTAACTTTCGACCTCTCCATTTCAGACTGAAACGATCACGTTTTATTATCTCCATGATAAACATTCAGTGGAAAAGATGGCAGACAATAGCTAGATTGTACCGTAATACAGAAAATACAACCAGGAAGGAAAACCAAGACGCACCCTGGGAAATATTTATGGTGAGTGAAGCGAATATGAAAAGAAAATACCAACCAAAATGGATTTACAATAAGAAAATAATTAAACCACACCTTACAGACGGCACATTATGCTCTTGAGAGAAATGGAAGTCTTTCTGCAGATGGCATCTCAGCTTTCAATTTAGTGAAGATATTCCCAGTATGATGCTTGGCTTCCTAGGCCCGTGTAATAGTGTAATATTCCTAGAGCCAGTACAGATAAATAAAGCATTTTTCTTACACTGCACTGGCTACTGTTAGAAAAGATTATAGAGAAAAATCTAAAATATTGAGGGAAATAAAATGCTCACCAGCAGGGATGGACTGACAATTCTTCCAGCCCCTGAGCAATAGGAAATTATGGGGCCCCTCATCGTGTCTGCCCACATGCAAGCAGTGTACATTTCTACTTTGTTGTCTTACAGAATTGAACAGCATCCAGCATTAAACCTGTCTGGTGGTACTAGTTCCCCATGATTTTTATTTGCGACAGCACAATGCTCCGTTAAAAGAGCAAACCTGACCAAGACTTCATGGGTCATCTTCCAGGCCTGGGCTCTCGGGCAGTACCCTGTTGTACTAATTGTCCAACCTTGTCTATACCCTGTTGTCCAACCTTGTCTATACCCTGTTGTCCAACCCTGCTCGCCAGATTCATCTCTCTCCATGCAGTCAGTTTTTCAAAAAGTCCCTTACGCTGAGGCCAGAAGGACGTACCGGAGTGAAGAAAGACCATCCGTGAGAGCTCAGAAAGAACATTTCACTGTGTGCACAGCTATACAAAGCGCTCCTAAGGAGGCTTGCCCTTTGTAGACCCGGTTACTTAACCCGTTTGCGTTTGGATTGTAATATGCAGTAGACACCGCGGCTAACGTTAGTGCTCATGCAGGTGAGCGTTAACGTTAGCACATAGATTGTAATGTGGCCCATAGTCTTTTATTCGTTAAACACAATGTGCCATTGTTTTATTCAATATCTACTAAACTGTTTATTATTTTATTCTGCAGTAAAAAGTCTCTTTATTCATAGATTTATTTAGAATCTTTTAGGCATTTTCTGGGATTTTTTTGCCAAACTTTTTTTCTGTTTTTTTTTATGTTCATCGATTTTTCTTTTTTCTGTAACAGACCTTTTTATTATCATTCATTGGATCTTATATGTAATTTCCAGACATTTTCATTCAATATTCCTGTTTTAATCCAATATCTAATAAACCGTTCATTATAATATTCTGCAGTAAAAAGTCTCTTTATTTATAGATTTTTTAGGATCTTTTAGGCATTTTTCTGGATTTTTTTGCGAAATTTTTTTTCCGTTTTTTTTTTTTAAATCGTTTTTTCTTTTTTCTGTAACAGCCCTTTTTATTATCATTCATTGGATCTTATATGTAAATTTCAGACATTTTCGTTCTGTAGTTTCTTTGCAAACAGCGTTTCACTTTTCAAACATTCAAGCGTACTGGTTTGTTTTTTTCACTCCATTCGCCTGTGGTGTCGGCTTTTTCCGGAGGCTGCTCTGCGCTGTGATCGGCTCCTGCTCGGGTTTCTCCGGCGTGTTCAGCGGGGTTAATCCATATGTTTTTGCGGGTTTCGGTGTGCATTCGCCGGGTTTTGCGGTGAGTGTTCGTCGGGTTTGCAGCGGCTTTTCCCTGCACTACAGAGGCCCTGTGGTGCTTGCTGAATACACCGCAGGGTCGCCGAAATGGGATTGCCAAATCGCACCGAATTGAAGAGAACGAAAAGTCACCGAACGTGCAGTGACTTTTCGATTCTCTTTGAATAACCCTGTGTGTAACATGATGTAATCCAGTTCCCTTCCAATAACATAGGGAAGTGTTTTTATTGGATGCACAGAGGCGTCTCACAACAATCCCATCTTAAAGAAATCTCATTATCTGCACATTCTTTGCTTCCAGACCCCAGGCGAGGGAGGCTGATTGACCAGCGGCCATGTGGACTTCAGGCCTGGCAATAATATGTCTTTCCGTGTTCATCAAGGCAGAAGAAACATGCCCAGGTACAGAATAACACATTATTACTTTTTCCATTTAAAGTCTTTGTGTCGGGTAACAGGCGGCATGATGGGGGGGACCTTGTTGAAGAGAACAAATTTTAACTCTTAAAGTGTCTGAATTTTGATGCAATTCTTTGGCTTAAAGTATGACTGCTTCACTACTTTCAAATAAATGTCCCAAAAGCTTTTTTTAATGAAATTCCCATTGCACTAGAATATTTTGCCAATATAGATTTATAAACGGGTGTTTTTTTAATTACTTTTTCCAGTATCCATTAGGTTGAATGTCTATAATGTACCTTTAACAGTATTTATTCAGCTGACGCAGATTAAACAGGATTTAGATACAGAAAAGCTTAAATATAGTTGAAATGAATTGCAAGATTTTTGTTCACCCATGATTCCGGTAATAATTGAAGATTACCAGGAGCCGCAGCAGCTGCAGCGCTTCTTTCCGTATTAGAATGTCATTCCCCTAGCAAACACAGGATACACTCTTTTTTGTGGCCAATTTAAGGTATGTTTTGTTTGGATCTCTATTTATTAGATGCAGGATATGACAAGTTAGCAATTCTTCAAAAGGGAACATTGAGGCAATTTAAATCCACATTGAATTTACATAAAGGGTTTATTCAAAAAACGGCTAACTTGCCACCGTATTGCACCAAATGGTTAATTGCACCATGAGGTGCAATTTCATGGCAGTTCTTCTATTCAGAAAGTTGTAAATTCGCCAAATATTGGCAAAATGACAGAGAAATATGGTGCAGTTTGCCCCAGATCGCCGCAATTCGGCAGCAGCAAAATTATCCCATGGAGACGTAATGGTTAATCTATTCAGAGAACATTGAACGGCACCGAAATGTCGTCGAAATGCTCCGATTTTTAGTGATTCAGTTCGACAGGTTTAAACAGCCAAATCCCAATGGAATCAAAGTAAAAAGCAAAAAAAAAGTTTTTCGAAATTTTTTATTCAACGCTTTATTCTTTTCAGTTTCAGCAAAAAGCCTTTTTATTAATTTATTTGAATTTGTTAGGTATTTTTCTGGATTTTTTTTAGATGAAATTTTTGATTCCCATTTTTTTTATTCTGTAACAGACCATTTTATTATTTTTTATAGGACCTTTTTATTATTTACATGCATTTTCATTGTTTTAAACACCTTCTTAAAGGTTTTTTTTTTTTACCAGTTTGGCGACGTTCTGCGGCCGAACAGCTTTTTCCGACGGCATGCAGCAGTCAGTTCAGTGGATCATTGGCTGTCTTCGACGGCGTGTGGCGGTCGGTTCGACCACGTTCGGCGGATTGTTAGGCTATTTTCGGCGGCATTCAACAGTCAGCACCGGTGGTCGGCAGGCTGGTAGGCGGTCTACGGCAGATTCCATTCGGCACACTTTGGGGACCCAGGTGACTATTGAATTCACTGCAGGGTCGGCCAACTGAAATTGCCAAAGCACACCGAAGTGTGCCGATCAGCCTGCCTAAAGTAACTCCTATTTGCTCTTTGTTGAGTGCAGCTGAAAAGTGTGCCTAATAGTCTATTTTCCTCATGAAAATACCAAATATCTCCTTGTAATATCTGTTACACGTCTGTTACATTAAGTTACATCTGCACATTGTACTTAACCTTTCACTACCAAGCGCTGTAAAAATTTAATTTTATATATATATATATATATATATACAGTTGTGTTCAAAATTATTCAACCCCCAATGCTGTAAAGGGTTTTAGGGAATTTAGTGTACATTTGTAATTGTATTCAGAATGAAATCCTACAAGGACTTTTTAAAGAACCATATGCAACTAAAATGACATCAATTGGTTTTGTAATACAGTAGTAATGTTTCTTTTGTGAATTCTTCATTGACACAATTATTCAACCCCTTAAAGACTACCACTCTGAAGAACAGAGGTTCATTCAAGTGTTTTCAATCAGGTATTGAAAACACCTGTGGATGTCACGGAGCAGCAATAAAGCATAATAAGCACCAATTAGGCAGCTTTAAAATGACTGTGATACTCAGCTCCTTCTAGACATTTACTGGTGTGGTTACAAACATGGTGAAGTCAAGAGAATGGTCCAGGAAGACAAGAGAAGAGGTGATTACTCTTCACAGGAATGGCAATGGCTATAACCATAACTATATGGCCAGTTAGTCTTACGTCAGTAGTGGGGAAATTAATGGAAACCATGTTAAAGGAAAGGATTGTTGAACATCTAAAAACACATAGATTACAGGATCAGAAACAACATGGGTTTACCTCAGGGAGATCATGCCAAACTAATCTTATTGATTTTTTTGATTGGGTAACAAAAATAATAGACACAGGTGGTGCAGTAGACATTGCTTATTTAGATTTCAGTAAGGCTTTTGATACTGTTCCGCATAGAAGGCTTATCAATAAATTGCAATCTTTGAGCTTGGATTCCAATATTGTTGAATGGATTAGGCAGTGGCTGAGTGACAGGCAACAGAGGGTTGTGGTAAATGGAGTTTATTCGGCGCAAGGTCTTGTTACCAGTGGGGTACCTCAGGGGTCAGTACTTGGACCCATTCTCTTTAATAGTTTTATTAGTGATATTGCAGAAGGTATTAATGGAAAAGTATGTCTTTTTGCTGATGACACAAAGATTTGCAACAGGGTTGACGTTCCTGGAGGGATCAGCCAAATGACAAATGATTTAGGTAAACTAAAAAAATGGTGGGAGCTGTGGCAATTGAGTTTTAATGTGGATAAGTGCAAGATAATGCACCTGGGGCGTAAAAACCCAAGGGCTGAATATAGAATATTTGATACAGTCCTAACCTCAACATCTGAGGAAAGGGATTTAGGGGTTATTATTTCAGAGGATCTAAGGGTAAGTAGTCAATGTAATAGAGAAGCAGGAAATGCTAGCAGAATGCTTGGCTGTGTAGGGAGAGGTATTAGCAGTAGGAAAAGGGAAGTGCTCATGCCACTGTACAGAGCACTGGTGAGACCTCACTTGGAGTACTGTGTGCAGTACTGGAGACCGTATCTCCAGAAGGATATAGACATCTTAGAGAGAGTTCAGAGAAGGAAAAAGAGTGTCATCTGCGCTCGTTTCTATGTGTTCCATGTACAACAAAAATTAGGTTTTTGTTTGTTTAAATGGCCATTGCAACGTAAGCCCACTCGCCACTTCAAGGCACCTCTTTAGAGTGGGTACCTAACAATTGTAACCGAAAGGCCGCTCTACTGAGCAGCTCCAAGCCCCTCCAGCTGCTTTTCAGCCAAGGAGAGGCAAAGATGGTGGCTTTTATTTATACACGCACCAAACACTTCCCATTTGGGATCAAAAAGAAAAACATGGAAAGAGGAACAGCTGCAGAACGACGGACTGGTGTTACAAGCATGATATACATAAATACAGAAAAAATGGCGTCGCGCCCATACTCACCAGAGGGGCAGCAACTGCCAGGAGTAACAGCCCAGTCAATGTATAAAACATAACAAGGAAGTAGAGCGGCCTTTTGGTTACAATTGTTAGGTACCCACTCTAAAGAGGTGCCTTGAAGTGGCGAGTGAGCTTACGTTGCAATGGCCATTGAATCAAACAAAAACCTCATTTTTGTTGTACATGGAACACATAGAAACGAGCGCAGATGACACTCTTTTTCCTTGTTATGTTTTATACATTGACTGGGCTGTTACTCCTGGCAGTTGCTGCCCCTCTGGTGAGTATGGGCGCGACGCCATTTTTTCTGTATTTATGTATATCATGCTTGTAACACCAGTCCGTCGTTCTGCAGCTGTTCCTCTTTCCATGTTTTTCTTTTTGATCCCAAATGGGAAGTGTTTGGTGCGTGTATAAATAAAAGCCACCATCTTTGCCTCTCCTTGGCTGAAAAGCAGCTGGAGGGGCTTGGAGCTGCTCAGTAGAGCGGCCTTTTGGTTACAATTGTTAGGTACCCACTCTAAAGAGGTGCCTTGAAGTGGCGAGTGAGCTTACGTTGCAATGGCCATTGAAACAAACAAAAACCTCATTTTTGTTGTACATGGAACACATAGAAACGAGCGCAGATGACACTTTTTTTCCTTGTTATGTTTTATACATTGACTGGGCTGTTACTCCTGGCAGTTGCTGCCCCTCTGGTGAGTATGGGCGCGACGCCATTTTTTCCAGAGTTCAGAGAAGGGCTACTAAAATGGTGTACGGCTTGAAGGAGAAAAGTTACCAGGAAAGGCTTAATGATCTTAACATGTACAGCTTGGAAAAAAGACGAGAACAAGGAGATATGATAGAAACATTTAAATACATAAAGGGAATCCACAAGGTAGAGGAAGGGATTCCTCTCTTCTTCAGGTCTGGATGCTATACTGAACCATATCCTAGAATTGAACATTAATACATTAAGGAGCACATGGGTGGGGGGTGAGATGTCGTAAATAGTGAGAGTCAAATGGTATAGTCAAAATTGGAAAATAAACACATGAGAGATCTCAGGCCCGTAAAACAACAGTGATAGGATCATGACAACTTGAAAGAAAAAAACCCACTGTTTTTTAACACTGAAGGGCTACTAAAATGGTGTACGGCTTGAAGGAGAAAAGTTACCAGGAAAGGCTTAAGGATCTTAACATGTACAGCTTGGAAAAAAGACGAGACAGAGGAGATATGATAGAAACATTTAAATACATAAAGGGAATCCACAAGGTAGAGGAAGGGATTCCTCTCTTCTTCAGGTCTGGATGCTATACTGAACCATATCTAGAATTGAACATTAATACATTAAGGAGCACATGGGTGGGGGGTGAGATGTCGTAAATAGTGAGAGTCAAATGGTATAGTCAAAATTGGAAAATAAACACATGAGAGATCTCAGGCCCGTAAAACAACAGTGATAGGATCATGACAACTTGAAAGAAAAAAACCCACTGTTTTTTAACACTGAAGGGCTACTAAAATGGTGTACGGCTTGAAGGAGAAAAGTTACCAGGAAAGGCTTAAGGATCTTAACATGTACAGCTTGGAAAAAAGACGAGACAGAGGAGATATGATAGAAACATTTAAATACGTAAAGGGAATCCACAAGGTAGAGGAAGGGAGTATATTTAAAAGGAAACAAAGTAGCAAAACAAGAGGACATAGTCTTAGATTAGAGGGGCAAAGGTTTAAAAGTAACATCAGGAAGCATTATTTTACTGAGAGGGTGGTGGATACATGGAACAGCCTTCCAGTTGAAGTGGTAGAGGCCAAAACAGTAATTGAATTTAAGCAGGCATGGGATAGGCATAAGGCTATCCTAAACAAAAGATAAATCCAGGTAAAGTATCCATGTAATTGGGCAGACTAGATGGGCCGAAAGGTTCTTATCTGCCGACATTTTTCTATGTTTCTATGTTTCTATAAGAAGATTGCAAAGATGTTAAACATACCAAGAGAGACCATAGGAAGCATCATTCGCAAATTCAAGGCAAAGGGCACTGTTGAAACGCTACCTGGTCATGGCAGAAAGAAGATGCTGACTTCGACTGCTGTGCGCTACCTGAAGCGTAGAGTGGAGAAAAGTCCCTGTGTGACTGCTGAGGAACTGAGAAAAGATTTGTCAGATGTGGGTACTGAAGTTTCAGCTCAGACAATACGGCGCACACTGCGTAATGAAGGCCTCCATGCCAGAACTCCCAGGCGCACCCCCTTGCTGTCTCCAAAGAATAAGAAGAGTCGACTGCAGTATGCCAAAAGTCATGTGGACAAACCACAGAAGTTTTGGGATAGTGTTCTGTGGACTGATGAAACAAAATTAGAACTGTTTTGGCCCATGGATCAACGCTATGTTTGGAGGAGGAAGAACAAGGCCTATGAAGAAAAGAACACCTTGCCTACTGTGAAGCATGGCGGGGGGTCAATCATGCTTTGGGGCTGTTTTGCTTCTGCAGGTACAGGGAAGCTTCAGCGTGTGCAAGGTACCATGAATTCTCTTCAGTACCAGGAGATATTGGATGACAATGTGATGCAGTCCGTCACTAACCTGAGACTTGGGAGACGTTGGACCTTTCATCAGGACAATGATCCCAAGTATAACTCCAAGTCCACTAGAGCATGGTTGCAGATTAAAGGCTGGAACATTTTGGAGTGGCCATCGCAGTCACCTGACTTAAATCCGATTGAGAACCTCTGGTGGGACTTAAAGAAAGCAGTTGCAGTGCGCAAGCCTAAGAATGTGACTGAACTGGAGGCTTTTGCCCATGACGAATGGGCGAAGATACCCGTAGATCGCTGCAAGACACTTGTGTCAAGCTATGATTCACGTTTAAAAGCTGTTATAACTGTAAAAGGATGTTGTACTAAGTACTAAGATTGAATGTCACTTGGGGGTTGAATAAAACTGATAATGATGTGAGCACAGAAAAGACATTTGTGGTTATTTCATTATAAATGTTATGTTATATTTGTCTGACTTACACGTGCCTCTTTGATTTAATTGTAAGCAAGATGACTGAATGATCAAAATCAATGTCAAACTGGCCAAAACACTCAATTTCAGTGGGGGTTGAATAATTTTGAACACAACTGTATGTTGTATAAACTAGCATAACATTTTATTTGAAACATGAGGTGCATAGTCAACACTTAAATGTCGCATGAAATAGCAATTTCCATACTGCTTATTATTTGGAGATAGTTAAAAGATTAAAATAACATAAATTTACTCATTTATAATTTTTCATGTATTCATTTATCCTTTACAGAAATGTTACTGAAATGAAAGGTTCTAAACTCTAGATGGTGTCACTTATCTTACACAAATTAAAGCAGGCTCTGCATTATTAGCATACAAGCCCAAATGGCCTATGTGTCAAGTACAATAAATGTAATAAAGTTAATAAAATTTGTCAGATATCTGGCTTATGGGGAGTTATAGTGATAAACAATACTAATAATAGTTTCTGTATATGGGATAATGCCTGTATATGGAAATTACAGCAACACCTTGTCTCTGTACTGGACAGGGATTTTCAATCATTATAACCCCTTGAATCTTAACCCTGTTGTAATGCAGCAGTACAGTTTGTTAAGCATTTTGGTTTGCCCGGCGGTGGGGGTGGAAACGTGGGGTCTCTCCACACAGCCTGACTCAGTGGTCAGGGTGAGTATAGTGTATGTTTGTTTAACTATACATTTATATAATAATCTTTTGAGTTGTCCATTTGTTTGCTTATGTTTCTTGTGTACAGAAGTCAAGATCTTGGGAATTGGAGACTCTGACAAATTGACCATTATCCGAGGCTGTCCTGGAATCCAGGGGTTTCCAGGTCAGAAAGGAGAGGTTGGACCAGCTAGCCAGAAAGGTAATGACATGGAATTTGAAAAAGCACCTGCTCCAAGAGGTTTGTGGTCCTGACTAGCACATGCTAGGGTCCATGGCACTTTGCGTAGTAGAATGACAACTGGCTGGCTCCATTAGTTTGCAGAATGTTGGGAAAAACGTTTCAAACATGATTCAAATACCTCATGATCAGGTCTGTCGAGAGTTAGGGAAAATACTATATTTTGCAGAGGTAAAGGTTGCCAGGATGGTCTTTTAATTCTCTGTTGTATTGAATAAGATATATTTTTTATTTTTAGGTGAAACTGGATCCATAGGAATTCCTGGTAAAGCAGGTCCACCTGGTGGAAAAGGTTGGTGAGAAAAGCAAATCTGTGGATGTAGCATTCCAATTTGTAACAATGTCTTTGTTCACAGCATTTGTCGAACCAAGTTCGCTGTCTTGGAGTTACACTTGACTCTGCTCTTTCCTTCATCCCCCACATCAAGTCTCTTTCCTCCTCCTGCCGATACCAACTGCATAATATTTCCCGAATTCGGCCATTTCTTACCGCTGTCACCACAAAACAACTCATACACGCCCTGGTAATCTCCCGACTCGACTATTGCAATAATCTCTTATCTGGCCTCCCTCTGTCCCGCCTCTCCCCCCTACAATCCATCGTGAACGCCTCCGCCAGGCTAATTCACCTCACCCGCCGCTCTGTCTCTGCCGCTCCCCTCTGCGAGTCCCTTCACTGGCTCCCCATCCACTGCAGAATTAAGTTCAAAATCCTTATCCTTACCTACAAAACCCTCACTAACTCAGCTCCCCACTACCTGTCCTCACTAATCACCAAATACACCCCGGCCCGCTCCGTAAGGTCAAACAGTGACCTGCGCCTAGCTTCTCCCCGCATCACCTCTTCCCATGATAGACTGCAGGATTTCTCACGTGCAGCCCCCACTCTCTGGAACGCTCTCCCTCGTGCTGTCAGACTTTCCCCTAACTTCTCTTCCTTCAAACGCTCCCTGAAAACATTCCTATTTAGGGAAGCCTACCACCCAACTCACTGACGCAACCATCAATCACTCTCACCTTGCAGTCCTCTCCTCCTGTTTCCAACCCCAACCCTCCTAGATTGTGAATTCCTACGGGAATAGGGCCCTCATCTCCTCCTGTACTGTTTGTCAAATGTTGTTCAATGTATTGTAACCCTGTCTATACTGTGCTTATTGTACAGCGCTGCGGAATATGCTGGCGCTTTATAAATAAAGAATAATAATAATAATAATAATTTGTCCATTTTCCAAAGATCATTTTCTGGCACTAGAGGAAAGTAACTAAGTAACAGGTACAAATGGTAAACACAATAAAATACTGAAAACACCTGAAATGACAGAAAAAAATAGTTTTGCAGTACCTCTTCTGAAAAACGAAATAAACTTGTCAGTGAGCAGAGCTATCTACACCTCTTGTTTCAGGTTGGCAGCAATTCTGTTTAATTCCCTTATTGCAAATAGCTGCAGAAACTGTCGGCTCTATACAAATGATGATAATAATCCAGACTTTCTTTCTGCCAGTATGCACCAGTACTCAATACCGGCACCTATCGGCAGGGCCTCTACTAAGATGCGGATGACATCTTCAGCATGTCTTCAAAAGTTCCCACAGCTTGGTGCCGATCTGGCGCCGGCCGCAGATTTCTCCTGTAGGGGGTTGACACCTTAGATTTCAGCCCTACCTGCGGGACCTCCCGCAGCCCACTGACATTGTTCATGTTACAAACGGGACTTCCCTCCCCCCCAGGCCAACCAGGAAAGTCCCCATGGATGAGATAAAGGGGTCATTTGGACACCTGTATCTCTGGAGTCATAGATGCTGGATGATAATGTTAGATATCATTGGAAAAGCAAGAGCATGATCTTTCCAATGACACCAAACATGAACAGGTTTATGTAAAAGTTAAAAAAATACCTAAATAAAAATAAACTTTTCTGTTTTTTCTTCTAATGGAGCACTATTGCTCACGTTTGAATTATAAAGTGAACAATAATGCTGCCCTGTGGATTCTGTGATCCACTCATACACACTGCACATTACTGTGAGTCTTATTGCTGTGGAGCTCTGTAATACGCTCATACACACCGCACATTACTGTGAATTTTATTGATGTGGAGCTCTGTGATACGCTCATACACAGCGCACATTCCTGTGAGTTTTATTGCTGTGGAGCTCTGTGATACGCTCATACACACCACACATTACTTATTTGTTTATAACTGTCCAGTGTTTATAACTGGCCTTTTCTTATTACAATCCTGATTTCAATACTCAAAATGTGGGGTTGGTCCAAGGTCTTGCCCAGACGAGGTCCTCTAGGTCATTAAATAAACTGATTAAAATGCGTTCACGTTAAAACATAGAAACATAGAAACATAGAAAAATGTCGGCAGATAAGAACCTTTCGGCCCATCTAGTCTGCCCAATTACATGGATACTTAACCTGGATTTATCTTTTGTTTAGGATAGCCTTATGCCTATCCCATGCTTGCTTAAATTCATTTACTGTTTTGGCCTCTACCACTTCAACTGGAAGACTGTTCCATGTATCCACCACCCTCTCAGTAAAATAATGCTTCCTGATGTTACTTTTAAACCTTTGCCCCTCTAATCTAAGACTATGTCCTCTTGTTTTGCTACTTTGTTTCCGTTTAAATATACTCCCTTCCTCTACCTTGTGGATTCCCTTTATGTATTTAAATGTTTCTATCATATCTCCTCTGTCTCGTCTTTTTTCCAAGCTGTACATGTTAAGATCATTAAGCCTTTCCTGGTAACTTTTCTCCTTCAAGCCGTACACCATTTTAGTAGCCCTTCTCTGAACTCTCTCTAAGATGTCTATATCCTTCTGGAGATACGGTCTCCAGTACTGCACACAGTACTCCAAGTGAGGTCTCACCAGTGCTCTGTACAGTGGCATGAGCACTTCCCTTTTCCTACTGCTAATACCTCTCCCTACACAGCCAAGCATTCTGCCAGCATTTCCTGCTGCTCTATTACATTGACTACTTACCCTTAGATCCTCTGAAATAATAACCCCTAAATGCCAACCCTCAGATGTATCAAATATTCTATATTCAGCCCTTGGGTTTTTACGTCCCAGGTGCATTATCTTGCACTTATCCACATTAAAACTAGGGATGTGCGTTTCGGGTTTCGGAACTTCGGAATTTTCACGAAATTTCCCGATTCGTGTCTTCAGATTCGGCCGAAATTCCGAATTGGATCGGACCCGAAAACCGATAGATCCGAAAAGAAAAATTTTCGGATTTTTCGAATGGACTTGAAATGTGTCAAATCGAAATTTATTTTTGCTCTATTCATGATTTCGGTTCCATTCGTGATTTCGGTTCCATTTCGGTAATTCTGGACATCATATATTTAACTATTATCGGTTATATCGCTGATTCTGTAAATTTTGTATTTGTAAATGCGTATCACTTGTTTCTTGTGGCATTCGGGTCAGTTTAGCGTTTTTTAAATCATTTTGTTCATTTTTTTTGTTCCTTGGCTTTCATACCATTTTAATATGATTAAATAAAGTAAACCATAGTAGTTTACGTCAAAACAAATAGAGTTAGACACTTTGATACGAGGAGAACAGACGTTCCGAAAAAAAAGAAAATTTCCGAAATCACAAAAAGTCGATACAAAAAATGAGCAGACTGACCCGAAAATCGACTGACAGATATCGGCTGAAACGAGCCGAATCGAAATTTTAAACATCCGAACGAATCGAACTGAATCGAACCGAAAAAAAAATCGGTGCACAAGTCTAATTAAAACTCAATTGCAACAAATTTTTTTAGTTTACCTAAGTCATTTGTCAAAAGAATATATAACACAGCATCACAGACTGTACGCAGTAAGTTTCAAAAATCTTACTTGTGCATTTTTCCCACAGGAGAGAAGGGAAATGCGTGTATACAGGAACAGGTACATGGTAAGCGGAAACCTGCAATGTGCTAGACTGCAAAGAAAACCTTCCAGTTTACATGAAAATTCTCCATATTCTCTCTATTAGTGCCTCGGAATTGTAAGGAACTATTGGATCAAGGAGTCATTCTGAGCGGCTGGTATAACATCTACCCTGATGGCAAAGAACCACTCACGGTACTGTGTGACATGGACAATGATGGAGGTGGATGGATCGTGAGTATATATTTGAAAGATTATCTATTTGTATTAATTTGTTTCATATTATTAAGCTTGATGGTTTTTGTGAATAATCATAAAGCATAATAACTGTTATGGCCGGTAGAATGGTCGTCGGTTTGGAGGGTGGATCCCAATGGCAAGTAATGACAGGTGGTTACAGGCAAAAAGGTAAGTTTCTACGCCAACTGGATATCGGGTGCCAGGAAAAAAACATGAGCCAGAGGCAGAAGCGGAGCCGAGCTCGGAAGCCAAGAGACCACACAGGAAGTGGGTCACGTGGGGAGCTGGGGTCGATAGCCGGGAGATCGGACAGGAAGTGGAGTCAGGGGCAGAACTGAAGTCGGTATGCAATAAACAGAAAGCAGAGTCGAGAGCAAAGCTGAGGTCAGGTAGCTGGGGAATCCACGGGACAGCAGGGCGAGAAGGTAACAGAGTATGTAAGGTAGGTAAACACTGGAACACTGGGCTTCAGGCACTGATGTAACTGAATAAGAGAGAACTGCTGCAATATACGGCTGTGTATCTACTGGGAGAGGTAGCTGTAGAGAACCTCCACTGACTGTTCTTCCTCCTACCGCAGCATCCAATCAGAATGCAGATGATCTGGGTGACAATCCATAGGTATCCTGTGTCAGTGCTTCATCTCCGTAATCTTGGCGCTCATTTGACGCAGGAGTGTCATTACATGGCATCCGTGGCATCTTTCTGCATAGTGGAGGGTGATGCAATGACACGACTGCAGCCGTGATGGTGTGTTGATGGAGAGGGTGATGTTAGACGCCCACTCAACGATTGACCAAACTAATGCCGAAGACCGAAGTTTTGTGAAACAAAACTAACATTTTCAATGTTCTCGTTTTTTTCCCTATAGGTTTTTCAAAAACGATGGGATGGAACTGTCGATTTTTACAGAGGCTGGCAAGCCTATAAAAAAGGGTTTGGTAGTCAGCTGACTGAATTCTGGCTGGGCAATGAAAATCTTCATAGACTAACTTCAACAGGTGTGATTAATTAGGAAATAACCCTAATGATTTCTCATTTGCCTTGAATGTTGAATGAGTCTGGCCATTGGTGCATCTGGAAGCGGGTGAAACCCTATTCACCCAAAATTTCAGCTTTCTGGAAATTTGACCAAATCCCAAACCGTGGCAAATACAAGATGTTACGTGCTCAACTCCCATTACTATAGGGAGGGGCAACATAATACTTGCAGCCCCAATTCCTATTTTTCACATATATCTTAGTTACTGTAAGACCTATCAGCCTCGTTGCGGGAGGGTGGGCTTATGCTTCTATTGACCATTAAAAGTAACCAAAAATCTCCTTTGTAGCCTAAGCAAAAGATTTTGAGCCGTATGACAAACTGTTTTTTTTTTCAAAATCCAAAACATGTCTGGATGAATTACAAAAGAACCAAAACGCAATTGTAACCTGGTTGCGATGAAAAAACGCCGCAAAACTGCCGAATGAAAAAAATTTAAAAACTGCAAAATACGTCAGAATTATCGAATCTGATAATTTTGGCAGTTTTGTGGCTGTTTTTTTTTTAAAATGTGCAGAAAATATCTGATCAAATAAATTATTAAAAAAAGATTGAAAGTGTCAAAATTGAAACGCTGTTTGCAAAAAATCTACTGAACGAAAATGTCTAGAATTTACATATAATAATGAAAAAAACAAAACTAGAGAGTATGGGGACCTCCCCGAAAACTCTCAATGGGTCAAGGAACATAAAAAGAGTAATATCTTTATTAATGATCGTAATCGATTAAAATGAAGAAGAAAATGAGAACAGAGATAATATACATAGAGAAAAGATTGCCAAAATCCTAGAGGTTAGAGCACTCCAAATTACAAGCCCATTGGGCAATGTTGCAAATAATGAAGCTAACTTGAAGCAAAAATAGTTCCTCTACATGGGAGTATCCAGAGACAGCTAATATAAATAAGAGCTTTCAAATGTATCAAAAATAGTTCCAGCCAATATAAATGCCACATATATATGATTATTGTAGGGATGTGAATGGCTGAAAAATTTGTTTAGTTTAGTTTCGTTTCGTTACGTTTTTAAATAATTTAGTTTTCGGAATTTGGTAACTAATTTCGTTTCGTGTTTCGTATTTCGTTTAATTTCGGATTGATTTGTATCATTTCGGATTTGTATCGAATCGAATTCGATAGTTGATATCCATTTGATAGTTCATTTCAAATTTGATAGGTGATATCCAATAGTTGATATCCTTTTGATAGTTCATTTCAATTTCTATCGTATCGGATTCGTATCATATCGAATCATATCAAATCGAATCAAAATTCGATAGTTGATATCCATTTGATAATCATTTCAAATTCTATAGTTGATATCAATTATTCAAATTTTTCTTTTATGATGATGACACAGTGTAAAACGAAATAAATTTGTTATATACTATTTCGTTTAGTTTCGTATCATATCGTTTCATTTTCGTTTCGTATTCGTATCGTATCGATTCGTTATTCGGAAGTACTTCCGAATACGAATTATCAAATTTCGTTCCGAATTCTGAATTTTTCCTGAAACGAATCCCCATCTCTATTATCAAGTAGGTGTATTAAATGCCACTTAAATTGAGTTGCCCCACATAAGGCTTATATTGAGAAAGGGGAGGAACCAGAGACTTCAAATAATTAGTCCCTGTTGTATAGCCCTGCTCTTAAACTGAAACTTTGAATCTGTCCCTCGTATGTCCCTAAATATAGGGCAATCTACAAATACGATACATTGTTGGAATAATTCCAAATGTTATACAACAAGAATCTCTGTGCATATCACAGGTACCAGCAATAAATGGAACATACAATTATTATGCCAAAGAAAGCGCTTCATAATTAAATAATTGGCTCAGCCTACAAGGTAGCAATAGCTGTGACTGTTAAAAAGGGCAGTTGCCCATATTGAAAGTACAATGCCCGACGTACGTGATTGAAATTGCACCTGATTGAAATCACAGGTAATTTGGCTTCACCCCGCCCACTGCCATCATTTAGGGGGTTTATTCAGTACTTACAGGGGCACGCTGAGGAGGTTCGATTCGCTCCTGACGAAGACGCTTCTTTCTAGCTGCGAAACGTACGTCGGCCAACATTGGCCAATGGGCTTGTAATTTGGAGTGCTCTAACCTCTAGGATTTTGACAATCTTTTCTCTAAGTATATTATCTTTGTTCTCATTTTCTTCTTCATTTTAATCGATTAATATCATTAACCCCTTAGTGACCGGGCGGTTTTACACAAATCCTTCCTTTAGTGACTGCTGCTGTATTTACGTTTCTGCGCTGTTAGTGTTTAGGTCAAATTTTCCTCTTACTCGTTTATTCAACCCACACATATTATACACCGTTTTTCCCGCCATTAAATGGACTTTCTAAAAATACCATTATTTCCATCATATCGAATAATTTACTATAAAAAAATATGAAATATGATGAAAAAATGGTAAAAATACACTTTTTCGTAATTTAATCCCCAAAATCTACAACCACCAAAAAAGACCCTGGCTAAATAGGTTAAAAATGTTGTCATGGTCAGGTGTGGTATCATTGGAAAGGCCATCATCAGGCCTTTCCAATGATATCAAATATGACCCTCTCACTGCTACGGATCCAGAGATAAAGTGATCCAAAGGATCCCCCTATCTCCACATGGCAGCTAGGGGGTTAACTGGCCCACTGACATACTCACACATATGTTGAGGATGTCAGTGGGTGGGGGTGACCTGGAGGCTTAGCTGACATCAAAGATGTCAGCCTGCTCCAGGTTTGAATCGCAATTCGGTGCAAATTAGCGCCGAATCGCGATCCAGCAGCGAAACCGTTAATGAGACTCTCCCCTTTCCAGCGGTGCAACTTGCATCTCTCTATCTTCAATGGTTGGGGAGATAGAGGGCTCTGAAGGAGCCCCCCTCCCCTCCATTGATTTCAATGGGGGCGCCTGCTGATGACGTCACCACGCAGCGTGGTGACGTCATCGGGCTCGCCGGCCCATGCAAATCACGAGGGCAGGCTTCCTCCCTGCCACATCTGCGTGGGATCCAGCAAGGGAGGTAAGTATCGGCGGGAGGGGGGCTAGGTGCCGCTGACCTACTATGTACGTCCGCGGATCTAAGGGAGTACGTCAGCGGTCCTTAAGGGGTTAATAAAGATATTACTCTTTTTATGTTCCTTGACCCATTGAGAGTTTTTGGGGAGGTCCCCATACTCTCTAGTTTTGTTTTTTTCACTACCTTTTGTGAGGTTTAATCCTCAATGGTCAAGGAATATTCTCCAATTATTGCTTGCTCCTCACGGAGCTAGCATTTGTTAAACTATTTACATATAATATCCTATGAACGATAATAAAAAGGTCGGTTACAGAAAAAAGACTATTTTATAAAAGAATGGAAAAAATGTTGCTGAAAAAATCCCGAAAAATGCCTAAAAGATCCTAAAAAATAAATAAAGAGACTTTTTGCTGCAGATTAAAATAATAAACGGTTTATTAGATATTGAGTAAAAACGGGAAAATATTTAACATTGGGATTCATCTGAATAAACCTGCTGAATGAAAACACCGAACAGCAGGGCATTTCCGCAACTTTTCTCTGCTGTTCGGTGTCTGTGATTGGATTAACCATTGCTTCTCTATGGGGGATTTCACTGCCGTCGAACAGGCTCCATATTTACTGGCAATTCGCAATTCGGCGAATTTCTGCTTTGTGAATAGCTGAATGACCCCGAAAATGCACCGTACAAGGGAATTCACTGTTCGGTGCATTTCCGGGGCAAGTTCGGATCTCTGTGAATAACCCTGATAATGTTTGCTCATCTCTCCATTTTAATTTAGGTTTTACATTTATTGCTTTTTCTGAATTTCCCAGGAAATTATGATCTGCGTATTGATTTCACTGACTTTGACATTAAGCACACCTATGCCACCTATAGTTCGTTCTCCGTTGCTGGAGAGAGTGAAAAGTACAAGCTAAGTTTCAGTCGCTTTACAGGAGGCACTGCAGGTAAATAATGATACTTTTCTGTCAGTCACAATGTGAATGGAATTCTTTGAAACCTGCTCTTTCATACAAGTTTACAAACAGATTGAGATTTCTCATTAACTTTAACTCGTTTTATTTTAAACGGGTTTATGCTTTAAGCCAATGAAGGGTTTTCGTGACTTACAAATAATCAATATACACTGTCTGCCCTAAAAAGGTAAATAGGTGCTTGGCTTCCATTGGATAATTACTGCAGTGATTAATATGTTTCAGCTGCAAAAAAATGAGGTCATGTGACTCCCTGAATATACTGAATGAGCAGGTTTTTCCATCAACGGGTTATTTCTTCCCTGATGGCACAGCAGACATATTCGAAGATGGCAATGCCACGATTCATCGGGCTCACATCGTTCAAGAGTGTTTCAGGGAGCATGAGACATCATTTTAACACATGGATTGGCCACCGCTCAGTCCAGACCTTAACCCCATTGAGAATCTTTAGGATAATGTGCTGGAGAAGACTTTACTCAGCGCCGCGACTCTCCCATCATCAATACAAGATCTTGGCCACAAATTATTGCCACTCTGGATGGAAATAAATGCTGTGACATTGCATGAGCTTATCGAGACGATGCCAGGGCGAATGCATGCCAGAATCCCAGCTAAAGAGGGTCCAACCAGATATTGTGACCCATGTGTGACCTGTGTAACTCAGTTTTTGGCCCGGCAGTGTATATGATTAATGATTGTATTCTACATACACTTTTGTACATCAGCTTCAACGTAGCTCTGTGTGGATTTAGGCCGGGGTCAGATGAAGGCTGATTACGTCCGTTTTGGCGCACAGTTTAACGTCTGTCGTAGCATAGAATCATGATCAATAGAGACCCACACACACGAAGTACGTGCGCACCGATCTGCGCATGCACAATGCACGTGGCAAACGGACGCAAGTTAGGCAAGAACGTAAAACCGCTAAGACGGACGCGCAGAGTGTGCCACATCCGCATAGCGGCCTGTGTGCGTTATGTTGCGACGTCAGACGCAGCACATTTGTGACGTCCATAACGTTGACGCTCAGAAGTTTTTTTTGGTCTGACTGACTGTACCTATCATTTGATTTTAATTAATTTTGTTTCCCAAATTTCCCTTTTTTTTCCACATCCGTTAAAGAAAAACGGACTGTGTGGTGTCTACAGTATCTTCCGTCAGTATGTCCGTCCGTAATGCACGCATGCAGAGTGCGCTCAGACTGCGTTCTTCTGACATTAGCCTTAGTCTAGGCCATCAGCGATGTCAATCAGACACAGATACATGGTATCATATCCATCCCATTGCCTAGTGCTGTGAAACACTAAGGGATGATCATGGCTGGACTCCTGGCCCCAACCCCAATCCACCCATAAACCACCTTCCCAATCCACCAATAGACCATGCTCTCAATCCACCCATAAACCACCTTCCCAATCCACCCATAGACCATGCTCTCAATCCACCCATAAACCACCTTCCCAATCCACCCATAGACCATGCTCTCAATCCACCCATAAACCACCTTCACAATCCACCAATAGACCATGCTCTCAATCCACCCATAAACCACCTTCCCAATCCACCCATAGACCATGCTCTCAATCCACCCATAGACCATGCTCTCAATCCACCCATAGACCATGCTCTCAATCCACCCATAGACCATGCTCCCTAACACCCGGAAATGACACTTGAAATTGGCTGATTATAGGACCCAATCCAGTTCTGTACATAATATTTTTCACAGGCAAGTGGCAGAGCAGGTCTCCATGGGGATCACCGAGCAGAGATTATACCAGCGGTGGCAACTGCCGGTACTGTTTGTGGCTCATTGCTAAAACACATTGAGCAACAAACATAACAACTCGCTCATAATGGAGCCATTAATAGGGAGGCATTAAGGCAGGTCTCAGCAAACTTGGCCCTCCTTATTTTTTGGAACTACATTTCCCTTGAGCCTCGGCTAAGCTGATTAGTGTTTTAGCATTATGGGAGATGTAGTTCCAGAACATCTAAGAGGCCAAGCTTGCCTACTCGTGCGTTAAGGGGCAACAGCTCGCACGGACTGCACCCTTTAGCTGCTCCCTAATACCGGCTTGCTTGGAATATGGACCCACGTTTGCATCAGCCTCATCACGTTCCTCTCGCTTGAGTTAGAGAGACTGAGGAGAGAAACAAAGTTGTGTTGGATTATTGTGATATCTTTCTAGTTAACAGGAATAATGTTCATCTTCATTTCCCTGTATGCCCAAAAATAAGACATCCCCTAGGTAAATACCTATAATAAAGCAGATCTGCCACGTCACACAGTTGGACCATGTGATGAGAGTCGTTCCCACTCACTCGACAGCCATAGTTTATAGGGTGCGCTTCGAGAAATGTATCAAGAGCACCTGTTTAATGACGTCCACCCATGGTGCCTAAAGAGTTAAAATTGGAGCTTCATAAAACCTATACACAAGCTCTAATGCAGCCCTCGCGGACGAGCAGCCCTGACTAGCGGCTCAGCCACTCCTGTACTACAGCAGTTGTGTTCTCCAGGATGACCAGGACTGCCATCAAAAATCTTGGGGCCCCTTACTGAACCACTGATCGGGGTCCTGTTCCCTCAGCTGGCTATTTCCATAATCTTCAAAAAAATTAAAAAAATTGCCTCGTTTTCTTTATACCTTATTTAGTAGAGAGTGGGCTACATCCCTGGTGGATAAAATGTGTTTCCTGGTAGGACAGGGTTCGCACTGCACCTCTACCTGCTACAGACTAGTGATGGGTCGAACACCCCTGTTTTCGGTTCGTATTCGAACATTAGAACAGCCCAAATGTTCTAATATGATCTCGAACACAATGCAACCCAATGGGTGTCGAACATGCAAAATGTGTTCACAGTTCTCCTAAATGTACCGGCAGCTGCCGATACATTTAGGAGACCTGTGGCTGCAGCCCCCGGCCTCCTGTTCCTCCGTCCGTCTGCTCCTCCGTCCAGCCACGGCTCTCTGCCCCATGCCTCATCTTCATGCTGTGCCCTGATTGGTCAAAGTCCTGCACCTGACCTGGGCTTTGCCCAATCAGGGCTCTATATTGAATTAGAGCCCTGATTGGGCAAAGTCCAGGTCAGGCGCAAGACTTTGCCCAATCAGGGCTCAGTCAGCATGAAGACGAGGCGTGGGGCAGAGGAGCCGCGGCCGGATGAAGGAGGAACAGGAGGGCTGTAGGCTGGGGGGCTGCAGCCACAGGTCTCCTAAATGTACCAGCAGCTGCTGGTACATTTAGGAGAACTGTGAATGCATTCTGCAGGCATTTTTTATTATGGAATGTCCGCGGTCGAACAGACCGTGAACATCCCATAATGTTCGGCTTTCGCCGAACACTCGAACGGCCGATGTTCGATTCGAACTCACGTTCGAATCAAACCGGCAGCTCATCCCTACTGCAGCCTATACTAGTCGCCCCTTCAGTGATTAGCCAGAGTTCTTTTACCGGCCCCAATCGTGACAGCCCACCGGGACATTTCCTGGTATCCCGATAGGTCAGTTCAGTGTGGAATGGAGAGCCACTTACATCTGAGGAACTTCGAAACGTTTTGGTAAGTTTGAAAAGTTTGACACCACGTTTGGTAAAGGCCCCCATGAGCCACTGGACCCCTGAACATATCATGGGCTATCACCCCCTGTTGGCTGCCCTGAGGATGACGCACGCTATTTTGGGGGCATGCAACTAATCAGGGACGCAAATTGCATCACGTCACAGTCCCCTCATGCGGTCACGCCCACCACAGCCCCAGTCTCTGACCTGCCAAAGGTAGCAATACTGACAAAGAGAATATGATTCCCCAAACCAGATCAAACATAACATCAAAATTAATATGTACTGGTCTTTCAACCATGAAAATATTACAATACGTATGTGTGAATGTTATGTACAGATACATATACTGTGTGTGTGTGTGATTGTACGCGCAGCTATATATACAAAAATGCAAATGTCTTTGTTTTGCTGTCACTGAGCCGCTTTCTTTATCTTTCCTATATTTAGGAGATTCGCTTGGACACCACAAGAATCGTCCTTTCACAACCAAGGACCAGCACAACGACGCGCACACCGCTAACTGCGCTACCTTATATAAGGGGGCCTGGTGGTACGGCAACTGTCATGACTCAAATCTGAACGGGCCGTATCTGAAGGGCTCACATACAAGCGACTCAGAGGGGATTATATGGGAAACAGGCAAAGGAAATTACTATTCTTATAAAATAACTGAAATGAAGTTCCGCCCTGCTTAAAGGGACACGCCCCTAATATATCCCGTAACTAGACTATATGTGCAATTTTAAAAAAGCACATTATAAAGCACATGAGGCTGTTTTTTTTTCTGTTTTTGAAGTAATTGCTTGTAAAAAGCAAAAAATAAAGCTAGGTGTTTATCTCCTGTTTCCATTTTGTGGATTTTTCCCATGATGCAACATTTACCAAATTTCTATGGTAAGTCTCACTTTCCAGCTGTAGTATAGGATAAAACAGCATTGATGCGGTAATGGGGTGATGGAGGAAATGTTTAGATAAGGATGCAGGGGATCTATTGTGTTGTCTACACTGCCCGAGATAAGAGATAGCAGATGAATGGGATTTGTTAGTGGGCTTCCAACACTTTAATCTACTCCTGGTGATGTCCTTTGCATACATTCCACGCAATGCAATCCTTATGAGTCCGTTTTTTGGAGATCCACAAATTCACAACGCGACGAACATGCCACCGAATCTATTCACTAAACTGTCAAATTGTCAAATACTGGCGAATTGACAGCAAAATACGGTGCAGTTCGCTACAGATCACCCATAGAGAAGTAATGGTTAATCTATTCAGAGAACACTGAACTGCACCGAAATGTCAGTGAAACGCCCAGATTTTTGGTGATTCAGCTCGACAGGTTTAAACAAGCGAATCCCATAGGTTTCAATGTAAAAAAATAATATTGTTTTAATTTTTTTAAAAAAGTAATTTCTTTTCATTTTTACCTAACGTATTTTTATTTATTTATTGTTTAGAACATCTTTTAGTATTTTTTGTAAATTTTTCATTCCCAATTTTTTAAAAAGGCTTTTTTTAATTCTTTAACAGACCTTTTTATAATTTTTTATAGCAACTTTTTTATTATTCTGGCACATTTTAATAAATTTTTATCGGTTTAAACACCTATTAGGAGAATAGGAGAGTTCCGTTTTTTTTTTCCTGCAGCTCGGCAGTGTTCGGCAGCCAGTTCGGCGACTCCATCGTCGGAGTGAATGAATTCACCTAAGGGTCGTGAAACGGAATCGTCATTATGCACCGAACTAGAAAGCACCGAAATTTTGCTGAAATTTCAAAGCTTTGTGAATAACTCCTATAGCATTCTGACGGGAGAGAGTGTCTTCACTCATCGCACATTTAAGGTCCCTGCTTCGCTTACGATGCCTGCGATGTTGAAGGCCCCATTCAATTTGTATACATAGAACATATGTCATGCTATCTAATGTGAACTATAAAAGATCTAGGTATGTGGTTAGACCCAAATCTATCCTATGGTCCCCACATCGAAAAACTCTCATCTAAACTTTACCCCAAACTAGGTGCCCTGTACAGAAACAAATCCTGCCTGAGTCCCGCGGTAAGAAAGCAGATTGTACAATAAATGCATATGCCGGCTATTGAATACGGAGATGTAGTGTATGCAGCCGCCCCGCAAACGCACCTTCACAAACTTACTACATTGTATCTCATTCTGCCGCTTTGTGCTACAATGTAACTACATGACCCACCATTGTGACATGTTAAAAGAGCTAAACTGGCCATCGCTGGAATCTAGACGCACACTTCACCTTTCCAACCTGGGGCTACATTACATACTGGGTGCTAACGTTAGCGCTCACCTGCGTTAATGGGGGCTTGTAGTTTTTTAAAGTCATTACTCTCTCTAATATATATATTACACCGTGTATAGGGGGTGTATAGATGGTACTATGTGGATTATAGATAGGTGGGGTTATTTTCAAAAAAGGACAAATAATATCTCACCTATGTAGTTCTTCTATGTACTTCCCTGACATTAAACCACTTTCTTTCACTGAAGAATCGGTGCTTAGTAAGTAATCCCTTCAGTAGTAAAAAAGTATTTTTTGGAAAATGAAGATTTCGTTCTATATTAAGAATGTGACATGTGTAATTTTTCTACGAGCCACTAGATGGCGATCCTGCATCAAAAGCATCTGCAGCAGCAGAGAAATCTGTCACTATTGTTAAAGCGCATTTCGCAGAAAATACGATGAATTCACTAGTTAGCTAATGGCCACCATATTTTGCCGAAATAGAAATCGCTATTATTAGTTAAATTATTATTATTATAAGTGCCTGTACCTATAGTTATCAGATGTCGGTGAAAACCCCTGAATTACGCCAAAATCAGGGGTCAAGTACTGGGAAAAAAAGTGAGGGAACTCACCCACGAATTCCACAACCCCTATTACCTGAAGAAAAAATATATATATCACGAGTATAGCAGTACGTGGCGATACCATTTTTATTGGGTTAACTTTACATTTAATAGACAAGCTTTCGAGAGTGTAAACTGGAAACTATACTGATCAGTGAAAGGTATCACTACGTACAGGTATACTCGTGATTTTGGCAACTGGACTAACGCGTTTTATATATAATATATATATCACATACATATATATATCTATCCCGGCACAGACCCCCCAGAATTATACACAGCCACAGACCCCCCAGAATAACATACACAGCACTGAGCCCCCAGAATAATATACACTACACTGAACCCCCAGAATAATATACACAGCACTGAGCCTCCAGAATAATATACACAGGACAGACCCCCCAGAATTGCATACACAGGCACTGGACCCCCAGAATAACATACACAACACTGAACCCCCAGAATAATATACACAGCACTGAGCCCCCAGAATAATATACACAGCACGGAGCCTCCAGAATAATATACACATCACTGAGCCTCCAGAATAATATACACAGCACTGAGCCCCAGAATTATATACACAGCACTGAGCCCCCAGAATAATATACACAGCACTGAGCCTCCAGAATAATATACACAGCACTTAACCCCAGAATAATATACACAGCACTGAGCCCCAGAATAATATACACAGCACTGAGCCTCCAGAATAATATACACAGCACTGAGCCTCCAGAATAATATACACAGCACTGAGCCCCAGAATAATATACACAGCACTGAGCCCCCAGAATAATATACACAGCACTGAGCCCCAGAATAATATACACAGCACTGAGCCTCCAGAAAAATATACACAGCACTGAGCTCCAGAATAATATACACAGCACTGAGCCTCCAGAATAATATACACAGCACTGAGCCCCAGAATAATATACACAGCACTGAGCCCCAAGAATAATATGCACAGCACTGAGCCTCCAGAATAATATACCCAGCACTGGTTATATGGATATATTTGCCCCCAGCTCATATGGGTATATATTGCCCCAGCTCACATGGATATATTGCCCCCAGTTCACATGGATATTATTGACCCCAGCTCATATGGGTATATATTGCCTCAGTTCACATGGATATGCCCCAGCTCATGGATATGCCCCCCAGCTCTCATGGATATTGCCCAGCTCTCATGGATAATGCCCCAGCTCTCATGGATAACCCAGGTATCATGGATAATGCCACAGGTCTCATGGATATGCCCCCCCATGTCTCATGGATAATGTCCCAGCTCTCATGGATAATGCCCCAGCTCTCATGGATATGCCCCAGGTCTCATGGATATGCCCCCAGCTCTCATGGATAATGCCCCAGGTCTCATGGATATGCCCCAGCTCTCATGGATAATGCCCCAGGTCTCATGGATATGCCCCAGGTCTCATGGATAATGCCCCAGCTCTCATGGATATGCCCCAGGTCTCATGGATATGCCCCAGCTCTCATGGATAATGCCCCAGGTCTCATGGATATGCCCCAGCTGTCATGGATAATGCCCCAGGTCTCATGGATATGCCCCCCCAGCTCTTATGGATAATGCCCCTGGTCTCATGGATATGCCCCAGCTCTCATGGATAATGCCCCAGGTCTCATGGATATGCCCCCCAGCTCTCATGGATAATGCCCCTGGTCTCATGGATATGCCCCAGCTTTCATGGATAATGCCCCAGGTCTCATGGATATGCCCCAGCTGTCATGGATAATGCCCCAGGTCTCATGGATATGCCCCCCCAGCTCTCATGGATAATGCTCCAGCTCTCATGGATATGCCCCAGCTCTCATGGATAATGCCCCAGGTCTCATGGATAATGCCCCAGCTATCATGGATATTATTGCCCCCAGCAGCCAGCTCACCTCTCGGTGGGCCCAAAACGATTGAGCAGGCAGCCGCCGCACATTGCCGGCCCACATTGCCGGCCCACATTGCCGGCAGCCGCGTGCTTCCTGTTAGAACGGCCGCTGACAGGAACTGCAGCCGCTCGCCTGGGATTGATGAAACAGCCTGCCGTGATCTCGCGAGATCGCGGCTGGCTGTTAGATCCCAGGCGAGCGGCTGCACTTCCTGTCAGCGGCCGCTCTAGCAGGAAGCACGCGGCCGCCGGCATTGCGCGGCGGAAGCGGCCTGCTAAATCGTTTCGGGCTCGGGCCACAGCAGGAACCTGCGTTCCCGCAGCGTTCCCACTGTGGGAGAAGTGCAGGAACGCCATTCCCGCAGGACTCGAGCCCTGGCCAAAATGCCAAGAAAAAAAGGAAGAATCTTATTCTCCTTGAGTATAAATCAATAAAAAAGGTCCTTTTAAAACTAATAAAAAGGTCTGTTAACGAATAAAAAAAATCTTTTAAAACAATAATAAAAAAATATATCTATTGTCTAAAAAATATGAAAAAATACAAAAAGGTCTTTTAAAAAAATAAAAAGGATTTTTGCAAAAAATAAAAAGAATAAATGGACTTTAAAATGTTGTTTTAAAAAGATATTTTTCTTTACATTAAATCCTATGGGATTCACCTGATTAAACCTGTTGAACTGAAACACCTTAAAATCAGGGCATTTTTCCAGAGTCTTGGGGCAATTCGGCGTTCTATGAATAGAAGACACAATAGCCAGTATTTAGCGAATTGACAGCTTAGTGAATAGATAAAGTGACCAGGAATTGCACTGATCGGTGAAATTCACATTTTGGTGCATTAAGGGGCCAATTCGGAGGTTAGTGAATAAGATCTTTTGCTGATTTTGGGGAAGCCTGAAGAGAATGGACTTATCAGTGGACCAAAAGACTTTACACTAACTCGTTACTTTGTTTATATTAGCTAAAATGCTGATATTTAAAATGATGTTTTGAAACACAAAGTGCTTCCTAAATTCTGTAAAATGTTAGTCATGCTACAGAGATCTCAAACTCCAGCCCCCCAGTTGTTGATTGCCTACACTTCCCATAATTCTTTGAAAGCAACAGGTGGCCATAGAATCATGGGAGTTGTAGTTCAGAGATATCTGGGGGGGCAGGGTTTCATACCTCTGGTCTGGGAGGTGAACCTGCGCTCTTTTATTTGAAAACACCAATTAAGACTGAATTAAGGTAATACTAAACCTTTATCACATCCAAATATAAACAAAAAAAGGAAAACTAAAGTAATGGACAAAGAATAAAGTGTGCAGGAATAAAACAAAATGATTGACGTATATAGATAGATAAGACATTAAAGGGTTGGGGAAATCGGTGAGTTATATCGTGAGAGAGACATAAAGGATGCTGGGATTTGGGTATTTAGATGGTACAAAAAGGGTGGAAAAGGGACAAAGTGATAGCAGAACAGGGAACAATGACGATATTTAGTGGAGATGACATTGGAGGGGGAGAGAGGTTTAGAAAACAGTAGGGGTTATTCAAAGAGATCCAAATTGCTGGCGAAAGGTAACCGAACAGTGAAATTCAGCGTACAGTTACCTTTCCTGGCCATCCGGCTATTCAGAGAGCAGGCAATTCGACAAACCCTGGCGAATTGCCTGCACATACGGTGCCTGTTATTGCCTGTTCGAGGGCAGAGAAATCCCCATAGAGAAGCAATGCTTCGTCTATTCAGAGAACACAAACCAGCAGTGAAAAGTTGCAGAAATGCCTTGCTGTTCGGTGGTTTCATGCGGCAGATTTATTCAGGCGAATCCCATAGGCTTCAATGTTAAAAATATTCCCGTTTTAATCCAATATCTAGTAAACCGTTTATTATATTATTCTGCAGTAAAGAGTCTCTTTATTTTTAGATTTTTTTAGGATCTTTTAGGTATTTTTTGGGATTTCTTTGCAAACATTTTTTTTCTGTTTTTTTAAATCGTTTTTTCTTTTTTCTGTAACAGCCTTTTCTATTATCATTCATTGGATCTTATATGTAAATTTCAGACATTTTCGCTCAGTAGTTTCTTTGCAAACAGCGTTTCACTTTTCAAACATTCAAGCAAACTGTTTTATTTTTTTTTCACTCCATTCGTCTGCGGTGTCGGCTTTTTCCGGCGGCTGCTCTGCGCTCTGATCGGTGGCTGCTTGGGTTTCTCTGGCGTGTTCGGAGGGGTTAATCCAGATGTTTTTGCGGGTTTCGTGTGTGCGTTTGCTGGGTTTTGCGGTGAGTGTTCGTGGGGTTTGCGGCGACTTTTCCCTGCAACACGACGGCCCTGTGGTGCTTGCTGAATATACCGCAGGGTCGCTGAAATGGGATCGCCGAATCGCACCGAATTGAAGAGAACAAAAAGTCACCGAACGTGCGGTAACTTTTCGATTCCCTTTACAGCATCACTGACGACTAAAATGTGGAACAGTTAGGAGGAATGCGTCATTTTACCATAGTTGATAAATTTAACAATATATATATAAAATGTGCAGATTTTGCATACATGTTGATCTTTTCAGCATCACAAATTCTCTTTATCTCCCTCAACCACAATGCTCGAGTATACTCAATATTCAAAAGCTCCTGCAGGAGCCCAACATCGGATAAACTCGATCGGGTCCTATTCTGGAGCAAAGCAAATGAATTTTATTTGCTGCAAACAAATTTAATTTGCAAATGGGCTCCAGAATGTTCCCCTAAATTTTAAGCACCCTGGACATGTCATCTGGGTAGTACCATTTTTTGGCCAGCAGGGGGAACCCTCTCCCTGTCAAATAAGCTTACTATCTGCAAAATATATTTTTACGATGGGTGCTTTAATTTTTACATTGTTTGCAATGAAAAAGTTATTTCCATAAATATACTGAGGCCTGGCATTGTGTTTATGGAAATCAACTTGGTAGTGAATAGTACTGGATTTATATATATCGCAAGTATAGCAGTATAGCAGTACGTAGAGATACTTTTTTTATTGGGCTAACGTTACATTTAAAAGACCAGCTTTCGAGAGGATTCCTCTCTTCTTCAGGTCTGGATGCTATGCTGAACCATATCCTAGAATTG
Organism: Leptobrachium leishanense; assembly: GCA_009667805.1. Classification (NCBI taxonomy): domain Eukaryota; kingdom Metazoa; phylum Chordata; class Amphibia; order Anura; family Megophryidae; genus Leptobrachium; species Leptobrachium leishanense. The sequence continues at coordinate 139,002,236 of CM019070.1, forward strand.
AACATTAATACATTAAGGGGCACATGGGTGGGGGGTGAGATGTCGTAAATAGTGAGAGTCAAATGGTATAGTGAAAATTGGAAAATAAACACATGAGAGATCTCAGGCCCGTAAAACAACAGTGATAGGATCATGACAACTTGAAAGAAAAAAACCCACTGTTTTTTAACACTGAAGGGCTACAAAAATGCTGCACGGCTTGAAAGAGAAAAGTTACCAGGAAAGGCTTAATGATCTTAACATGTACAGCTTGGAAAAAAGACGAGACAGAGGAGATATGATAGAAACATTTAAATACGTAAAGGGAATCCACAAGGTAGAGGAAGGGAGTATATTTAAATGGAAACAAAGTAGCAAAACAAGAGGACATAGTCTTAGATTAGAGGGGCAAAGGTTTAAAAGTAACATCAGGAAGCATTATTTTACTGAGAGGGTGGTGGATACATGGAACAGTCTTCCAGTAGAAGTGGTAGAGGCCAAAACAGTAATTGAATTTAAGCAGGCATGGGATAGGCATAAGGCTATCCTAAACAAAAGATAAATCCAGGTAAAGTATCCATGTAATTGGGCAGACTAGATGGGCCGAAAGGTTCTTATCTGCCGACATTTTTCTATGTTTCTATGGTTTATATCACTGTTGTTTTACGGGCCTCAGATCTCTCATGTGTTTATTTTCCAATTTTGACTATGCCATTTCACTCTCACTATTTACGACATCTCACCCCCCACCCATGTGCTCCTTAATGTATTAATGTTCAATTCTAGGACATTGCTCAGTATAGCTTCCAGACCTGAAGAAGAGAGGAATCCTCTCGAAAGCTTGTCTTTTAAATGCAACATTAGGGCAATAAAAAAAGGTATTGCTACGTGCTGCTATACTCGTGACTTTTTTCTACGTATATAAATTATTATTCATTTAGTTTTTCAATGAAAGTCTTATTAGTATTAGGTTAAATAACTAGCGCATGGAAGTGAATGGGTTAACAAAGTGAATATTTGTAGCTTGACCTGATCTCTATGGCTACAGCAATTTCTTTTCATTATTTCCTATCCTAGCAGTGATACGTTTTGAGGTTTGCGCGGCATGTATTGCTGCTCTTAATTCCTAAATTATTAGGTTGTCTTGAATACGGCTCTCGTCCTTTGTATTTCCTGGCTGACCTTCCTGCTCGGAGCCAGATTAGCTTTTAATTTCTCCTTAAATATTAGTTTCCTAAATGTCCCCACATATAATTTAGTTATTATTTCCAATTACCTTTCGTGCTCTTGTTCTCCCAGCGGCGCACCTCGGTCGAGAGGCATTGACAGTGCCATTAGTCTGCTGAAGATGGCCTTTCCAAAAAATCGGACCTATTGGCTTATATGGAATTTATTTATTTGTTTAGCTTAACCCCTTCACTGCCGAGCGATCTCTCCAGAAAACCCATTGTCAGAAACCAGTGGCTTCATTGAAAATCACTGCGCCGTAGCCATACAGCAAAAATGTGTTTGGAAGCAGCAAAAGCGTATTTTTTCATATTGTACGCACGATTTGACAGGCAGGTGGCACCGAATGTTGGCAAAAAAAGTGCCTCTCTGTACAGTGGCAAGAAAAAGTATGTGAACCCTTTGGAAGTGGTGGGTTTTCTGCGTAAATTGGGCATAAAATATAAAGTGTTTGAAAGCAATTTTTTTTTAGTTTTAGGCTAGGGTCAGACGAAAGCATTTTTCCCCGCGAACGTGAAAAAGTGCGTCCGAACGCATTGACGTATTTTTTCACGGAATGCGCAGAAACGGTCAGACGACGCGCATTTTCAGGCGTGATTTTGTACGGATCGTCAATAAAACTCTTTTTGCGTCTGGACGTTATGTAGGCTGGACATTAGCAGCGTCTCACATCTCCTAATCACGCAAACACGCCGCTATGCCGCAGCTGCGCACTCAGTACGTCAGTACTAGCGGTTCAGCGTTCTCAAAAAATGCGTTCAAATTCCACTTGCGTTGCACGGTCGGACTTTTGTGCGGCCGTACATCGTATATTGCCCGTCATTGCCCGTCATCTGCTGCTAGTGCGGCCGTAATTATGTGCGCCAGAGCGCACGTTAAAAGTGCGCTGGTCTGACCCCAGCCTAAATCAAACAGGGATATTTAGAGCGAGCTGATCTGGCCCCCAAAATGACACCGAACCGGGAATTTCCCCAAACAGTGACATTTCGTGGCCATTTGGTTATTCAGAGAGCAGGCAGTTTGCCAAATTCCCAAATTGCGGGGAACGAGAGAGCACCGAAATTTCGGCAACAGTTCAGTGCTCTGTGAATATCCCCTATAGTCTTCTGACTAAAATTCCATTTAGTTTTAGTCATATTTTAGTCGCCTGAATTGTTTTAGTCTAGTTTTAGTCTACTATCAGGGTTATTCAAAGAGATCCGACTGGCTGGAGAAAGGTAACCGAACGCTGAAAATCAGCGTTCGGTTACCTTTCTTGGCCATTTGGCTATCCAGAGAGCAGGCAATTCGCCAAATCCTGGCGAATTGCCTGAACATACGGTGCCTGTTCGGTGCCTGTTCGAGGGCAGTGAAATCCCCATGAAAAAGCACTGCTTCGGCTATTCAGAGAACACAAACCAGCAGTGAAAGATTCCCCTAATGCCCTGCCATTCGGTGGTTTAATTCGGCAAGTTTATTCAGGAGAATCCCAGAGGCTTCAATGTTAAAAATATCAAATCAAATCAAATCAAAATAAGCTTTATTGGCAGGACCAAATACATTTTAGCATTGCCAAAGCATATGGGGAGGAGGGGGGTAGTGGGACATATATATGGGGGGGAATGGGCAAGTCCATGGACATTATCAGGGGTAAGGGATAATGTGAAGGGGGATGGGGGCGAGTCCGTGTTGGGGATTTATAAGTCCAGGATCTCTCATGTTCCTCTCAGTCTGTGACATTCTGCGACGTATTGGGCAGATATTTTCACCGCCGGCTCCTCTTCTCCCAGTATGATGTGGAGTTTCCTCGTCTCTTCTATAGAGGTGAAGTCCGGGATGAGAGCGGAGAGTCTCTGGAAGTGAGTTTCTCTCAGTGCTGAGTATTTGGGGCACTGTAGGAGGAAGTGGACCTCATCTTCCAGGGCCTCCTGGTCACAATGCTGGCACAGTCTATTCTCCCTGGACTTGTAGGTCTGTCTATGCCGCCCTGATTCATTTCCAGGCTGTGGGCGCTCAGTCTGTACCGGCTCAGGATCTGTCTGTCTTCCCATTTTAATTCAATATCTAATAAACCGTTCATTATAAAATTCCGCAGTAAAGAGTCTCTTTATTTATAGATTTTTTTAGGATATTTTAAGCATTTTTCTGAATTTATTTTTTTTAACTTTACTTATTTTTTCTGTAACAGCCCTTTTTATTATCATTCCCTGGACTTCATATGTAAATTTCAGACATTTTCGCTCAGTAGTTTCTTTGCAAACAGCGTTTCACTTTTCAAACATTCAAGCAAACTGTTTTCCTAATTTATTCACTTCACTCGTCTGTGGTGTCGGCTTTTTCAGGCGGCTTCGCTGCGTGTGATCGGCTCCTGCTCGGGTTTTACCGGCGTCTTTGACGGGTTAATCCAGATGTTTTTGCGGGTTTTCAGCGTGCATTCGCCGGGTTTTGCGGTTAGTTTTCGTCGGGTTTGTGGCAGCTTTTCCCTGCAATTCGGGGCCCTGTGGTGTTTGCTGAATACACCGCAGGGACACCGAAATGGGCTCGGCAAAAGGAACCGAATTGAAGAGAACAAAAAGTCACCGAACGTGCGGTGACTTTTCGAATCTCTTTGAATAACCCTATTAAGTGTCACAAGATTTTAGTCGACTAAATCTAGAGTAGATGGGTTTAAAGTGCATTATGCATTATTTAAGCATTGCTCTAGAATTTCTGCACTCATTCTATACTCCAGGAGTAACATCTTATCTGAATATAGAAAATTGGTAATTTCTCTGTTACTAGAGATTACCTCTGATTGGTTCGCTTCCCAGATAGTCCCTCCCTAACATTTTACTCTAGTTTTTATTAGTCGACTAAAACGTCAACGGATTTTTTTCATAGTTTTAGTCAAATTAAATCACTTATTTTTTATTTCGTTTTAGTCACACAAAAAATTTAGTCGACTAAGACTTTGACGAAAATTATTAGTTGACGAAATAAACACTCGGCTGGACAGTCACTTGAAGGGAGGGTTATTACTAAATGACTAAATCGACTCCATTTGTTTATCTAATAGTAAACAGATACCTATCTCTTTGAGATAACTTTGTAACCCTTTCCTACTTTATTTAATTCTTGATCGCATGTCTTCTGAAAGCTCCTACATGAGAGGAATGGTTCACATCAACAGATGCTTTTTGTGAATAGCAAACTCAAAATGTTTGAGCACTTTTTATAAACCATAGTCAATGTTAATTTTATCAGGAATTTTTTATTTAGTTTTAGTCATAGTAATGCCATTTAGTTTTAGTCATATTTTATTTTTTTGAACTGTTTTAGTTTAGTTTTAGTCCACTAAATGACACATTTTAGTCAATTAAATCTAGAGGAGATATGGTAACTAAATTCTAATGAGTTTAAAGTGTATTGTGCATTATTTAAGCATTTCTCCACAATTTCTAAACTCATTATATTATATGCTCCCGGGGTAACATATTATCTGAATATATATAATTCATCGTTTCTCTTACTGGAGATTAGTTCTGATTGGATCTTCACAAATAGCCCCTCCCTAACATTTTACTCTAGTTTTTATTAGTCGACTAAAATGTCAATGGATTTTTTTTCATATTTTTAGTCAAAATTACTTTATTTAGTTTTACTCTAGTTTTAGTCACACAAAAATTTTGTTGACTACTTCTTTGATGAAAATTATTAGTTGACGAAATAAACACTCGGCTGGACAGTCACTTGAAGGGAGGGTTATTACTAAATGACTAAATCGACTCCATTTGTTTATCTAATAGTAAACAGATACCTATCTCTTTGAGATAACTTTGTAACCCTTTCCTACTTTATTTAATTCTTGATCGCATGTCTTCTGAAAGCTCCTACATGAGAGGAATGGTTCACATCAACAGATGCTTTTTGTGAATAGCAAACTCAAAATGTTTGAGCACTTTTTATAAACCATAGTCAATGTTAATTTTATCAGGAATTTTTTATTTAGTTTTAGTCATAGTAATGCCATTTAGTTTTAGTCATATTTTATTTTTTTGAACTGTTTTAGTTTAGTTTTAGTCCACTAAATGACACATTTTAGTCAATTAAATCTAGAGGAGATATGGTAACTAAATTCTAATGAGTTTAAAGTGTATTGTGCATTATTTAAGCATTTCTCCACAATTTCTAAACTCATTATATTATATGCTCCCGGGGTAACATATTATCTGAATATATATAATTCATCGTTTCTCTTACTGGAGATTAGTTCTGATTGGATCTTCACAAATAGCCCCTCCCTAACATTTTACTCTAGTTTTTATTAGTCGACTAAAATGTCAATGGATTTTTTTTCATATTTTTAGTCAAAATTACTTTATTTAGTTTTACTCTAGTTTTAGTCACACAAAAATTTTGTTGACTACTTCTTTGATGAAAATTATTAGTTGATGAAATAAACACTGGGCTGCACAGTCACTTTAAGGGAAGGTTATTACTAAATTTCTATATTACTAAATCGCAAAACGGAAGTGCCACAATCTCTGCCGGGAGGGAGCCCCAAGCCAAATCTCCACAAGGTCACCACCAGAGCAAGGGGCGCCGCCAGCCCCCAATATCAACAGAATAAAAAAGGTATGATTAAGACCCTCGGGTCGAAAAGTTACTGATTTTGATGGGGTCTGCTGTATCCGAACAAAATTCCTTGCACTTCACTCCACTGGAGGACCTACCTTTCCTTTTTTCTGTCTAAATTACTAAAATCGACTCTGTTTGTTTATCTAATAGTAAATAGATACCTATCTCTTTGAGATAACTTTGTAACCCTTTCCTGCTTTATGCAACTAAACAATTCTTGATCGCATGTCTTCTGAAAACACTTATATGAGAGGAATGGTTCACATCAACAGATGCTTTTTGTGAATAGCAAACTCAAAATGATTGACTTTTTATAAACTATAGTAGCTCTAACTCACACCTTCAATCTCGTTTCACGAATTGGACACCCGGTTCGTGAATTTCCAGCTCGAATTAGCTTTCGGGGACGTCGTCATCCTTGGGTTTCACATACACTATATTGCCAAAAGTATTGGCTCACCTGCCTTGACTCGCATATGAACTTTAGTGACATCCCATTCCTAATCCATAGGGTTCAATATGACGTCGGTCCACCCTTTGCAGCTATAACAGCTTCATCTCTTCTGGGAAGGCTGTCCACAAGGTTTAGGAGTGTGTTTATGGGAATTTTTGCCCATTCTTCCAGAAGCGCATTTGTGAGGTCACACACTGATGTTGGACAAGAAGGCCTGGCTCTCAGCCTCCGCTCTAATTCATCCCAAAGGTGTTCTATCGGGTTGAGGTCAGGACTCTGTGCAGGCCAGTCAAGTTCATCCACACCAGACTCTGTCATCCATGTCTTTATGGACCTTGCTTTGTGCACTGGTGCACAGTCATGTTGGAAGAGGAAGGGTCCAGTTCCAAACTGTTCCCACAAAGTTGGAAGCATGGAATTGTCCAAAATGTCTTGGTATACTGAAGCATTCAGAGTTCCTTTCACTGGAAAGGCCCAGCTCCTGAAAAACAACCCCACACCATAATCCCCCCTCCACCAAACTTTACACTTGGCACAATGCTGTCTGACAAGTACCGTTCTCCTGGCAACCGCCAAACCCAGACTCATCCATCAGATTGCCAGATGGAGAAGCGCGATTCGTCACTCCAGAGAATGCGTCTCCACTGCTCTAGAGTCCAGTGGCGGCGTGCTTTACACCACTGCATCCGACGCTTTGCATTGCACTTGGTGATGTATGGCTTGGATGCAGCTGCTCGGCCATGGAAACCCATTCCATGAAGCTCTCTGCGCACTGTTCTTGAGCTAATCTGAAGGCCACATGAAGTTTGGAGGTCTGTAGCGATTGACTTTGCAGAATGTTGGCGACCTCTTCGTACTATGCGCCTCAGCATCCGCTGACCCCGCTCCATCAGTTTACGTGGCTACCACTTCGCGGCTGAGTTGCTGTCGTTCCCAAACACTTTCACGTTCTTATGATACAGCTGAGAGTTCACTGTGGAATATTTAGGAGCGAGGAAATTTCACGACTGGATTTGTTACACAGGTGGCATCCTATCACAGTTCCACGCTGGAATTCTGAGCTCCTGAGAGCGACCCATTCTTTCACAAATGTTTGTAAAAACAGTCTGCATGCCTAGGTGCTTGATTTTATACACCTGTTGCCATGGAAGTGATTGGAACACCTGATTCTGATTATTTGAATGGGTGAGCGAATACTTTTGGCAATATAGTGTACTTTTTCCAACCTACACTGTGAATGTTTGAATGATATATTCAACGTGTGCAAGAACAATGCAGTGTTTTGTTAAAACAGTTTGGGCTAAATTACATTCTTCACGCAAACGTTAACGCTCACTTGCTTGAGCATTTACGTTTGCTGCGATGTTTACCGCATATTATAATCCAAACGCAAACGGGTTAAGAAACCCATTTGCGTCTGGTACCTTGCGCTTTTCAGCGCGAGGTTACTGTACTTTGCGTTCCCTATACTTAACATGGGGAGCGCAAAGTGTTAATCAGCGCTGGATTACAAAGTCCCAGCGCTGATTAACACCTGACTCTGGTTAGTGGAAAGTTAACCAGAGCCAGGACTTGGTGTTAACGGATTACGCTTCTGCAGAATCCGTTAACACCAGCCTAAAGATAAAAAAAATTTAATGCTATACTCGCCCTCTGTCCCGCGGCGAAGATGGTCCGAAATGATCTAAAACGAAAAAAGACCTAACTAAATTATCTGAAACGAACCAGAACGAAATGATCCAAAACAAAGTTTTAACAGAGCATATGAATCAGTATAATTAATGCAGCGTTGGAATCCTACAAGAAAAGAGAAGCGCACACGTGGATTTGAACAAGACGAATATACATTGCTTTTTGTTAGATGGACCAGTTCATGGCTTCAATTGCCTCAAAAAAAATACAGCCGGTATACTACACTAAAAATACCAGCTGGTACCCAAATAATAATAATATTTATTCAACCACTTATTTTTTCACTTGCAGCAAAAACTCTTTATTTTTGTAGGATTTCTTAGGCTTTTTTCGGGATTTTTTTTGGGTGAAAATTTTGGATTCCTAATTCTTTTAAAACAAGGTATTTATTTTTTTAACCCAATCCAAGTAATTAAAATTAGACATGTGCATTCCGTTTCGTCAGAAATTCGTTTTCGGCCGAGATTTCCATTTTCGTTATTTCGGTAGCATTTCCGATACAAAAATCGGTCATCCGAAATTTCGAATCGATCCGAATTAACGAATCGAGGTCCGATCCGAAATGATCCGATACCAAAGGAAATCGGTCCGAAATGATCCGAAACGAAAAAGAAAACGTAACGAAGAGATCTGAAACGATCCGAAACTAAAAATACCGCTATGCACATATCTAATATACACACAATTAGAGCGGACGGTGTTATACGTGGAAAAACAATATTACAGTATCTCCTAATAATGTAGTTTGATAAAGCCGGCTAGTTGATTTGATTTGATTAACAGGGTTATTCAAAGAGAATCGAAAAGCCACCGCACGTTCGGTGACTTTTCGTTATCTTCAGTTCGGTTCGATTTGGCGATCCCATTTCAGCGACCCTGCGGTGTATTCAGCAAGCACCACAGGGCTGTCGAAATGCAGGGAAAAGTCGCCGCAAACCTGGCGAAAACTCACCGCCAAACGAGGGCGAACGTACACCGAAACCCGCAAAAACATCTGGATTAACCCGCTGAAAATGCCGGAAAAACCCGAGCAGGAGCCGATCACATGCACCGCAGCCACCAGAAAAAGCCGACACCGCAGACGAAGGAGGCGAAGAAAAAAAAAACAGTATGCCTGAATGTTTGAAAAGTGAAACGCTGCCTGCAAACAAACTACTGAGCGAAAATGTCTGAAATTTACATATGAGGTCCAAGGAATGATAATAAAAAGGGCTGTTACAGAAATAAGAAAAAACGTTTAAATTTTTTTTTTTTAAACATAGACAAAAATGTTTTGGCAAAAAAATCCCGAAAAATGATTAAAATATCCCAAAAAATATAAAAATAAAGAGACTTTTTACTGCAGAATATTATGATGAACGGTTTATTAGATATTGAATTAAAACGGGAATATTTTTAACATTGAAGCCTATGGGATTCGCCTGAATAAACCTGCCGAATTAAACCACCGAATGGCAGGGCATTTCGGGAACCTTTCACTGCTGGTTTTTGTTCTCTGAACAGCCGAAGCATTGCTTCTCTATGGGGATTTCAGGCACCGAACAGGCACCGTATGTGTAGGCAATTCGCCAACATTTGGCGAACTGCCTGCTCTCTGGATAGCCGAATGGCCAGGAAAGGTAACCGTACGCTGATTTTCAGCGTTCGGTTACCTTTCTCCAGCAACTCGGATCTCTTTGAATAACCCTGTAAGTGTTTTTGTCGCACAGGTACATGTACGTATCTCTGGGATAATGACAGCATTAACAAGCTGAGTGCTGTATGCAGACATCCAGCTCAAGGTATGTATTAAGGACATTCCCCCGCTGTTTCCTGCACTGTGAACGGGAGGCTTCCTGAATCCCTCACAAAACCGGCATGGCATACCATGACATCTTGGACTGTCAGTAACAATTATCTTAATCTTCCGCAGCTTTCCCGAATCAGGAGCCCGGCTTAGCGTGCCTGAAAGCTTTCTTTCTTTATGCATGGCATGCGCGCCGAAGAATCGAACCGGTCCTCTGCCAAAGAAGAAGAGAAAAAAATAGAAGAAAAGGGAGGGAAATGTTTTTTAGCTCGTCTTCTTGAAGAGCCTGCTGATTTCTCCTCGCCCGGTAGAAAACTGGAGCTGTCAAGGTGCCAGACGCTGTGGTGTGCCTGGACGTCCCTGGGAATTTCATGCAGCCCGTGCCTTTCCGGAGACTGGAGGGAGAGCGCCAAACACCAGCGATAAAGCCTCTGCAAGGTGCCAGCTCTCTGCAAGTCAAGGATCTAATTCTGAGGGACCGCAGCATCGGTTTAGGTGGACTTTCATATTTTGAACTCCTCATAGCATGGGAGCCGCTCATGGAAAAAAGGTATGTGGGATTTCGGCGTGAAAAGGTTTTTTCCTTTTTTTTTTTTCATACGCTTTGTCGTTTTTCTAACCCTTCGAAAGCCTCCCCGATGGTTACAAATTCAGTGCCAGCACTGAATGGGTTAATAGACAGGCACGGATCGCGAGTTGCTCTTTTATTAATTGCGCTCGAAGTAAAGTTACGTAGCGTGCAATCCGTATCATAGAGCGGGCTCTGGTGTGTATAGATACAGCCGATGTAATTCTAGAAACAGAATTATAGGTTTTCGTTGCGCGTTTGCTACAAACACCCCATCGGTTTTGAAGAGGACCATCGCACAAAAGACAATACTTTTGCCTCAAGTTTTTTCCCCTTATTATTCTTCTTGCAGCATGTGAACATATGTGTTGTCGTATGACGGAGGCAGGAAAATTTTCGTTTTAAGGGGAAATTCCAGTGGCTTTTTAATGTAATCCTTATTAAATCCCGTCTGGTACGAGAAGCATTTTAGCAATTCCAGCCATGAACTCATTTTTTGACTGCAAGAAGTTAGTCCAACTTCTTCGAGCAGCCGTCAGGGATCGCAGCAGGGGGAGGGAGATTTTGTTGCTGGTTTCAATGTTGAGCAGAAGAGGGGAGGGGATTGAGATAAATTTACAGTGAGACAATACAGAAGCTGTAGATGATCATAATCTTATAATTACAATTAATAATCACGTCCGACTCTATTCCTTCTTCTGTGTATCATGTAGAATGCATCTAGGAAATATCTTGACCTATTCTTCTCTGTATTCCATTTTACCATTTTTCCACCATTATTCAATAGTGTGGTTTTTGTGATCACTTTTTTTTTTGGGTGTGTGTGATAGGATTCATGCATAAAAGCCTGCCATTCATAAGTGTTTGTTTAGGCTTGGTGACACCCTAAGCTCTATACATTCTGCTGTCCCATGCTTCCCGTCTTGCCCTTCTGACATCAATTAAATAAGTCAACATGAAATTAAAGGGACACGTTATGGGTGGGATTGTTCTATGCAACAGACCATAGATTGCAGGTGCAATCTATGCCACCACCAAGATGACGGCACCCTATAGGCAACGATTACCAGTTCTCTTTAAATCTCTGCTTGATAGCTCAAGGCATATGATTGTTTATGACCAGTGTCACACCACTTTCATCAAATTGAAAGGGTTTGGGTTACTTACTGTTAGGTTTACTTCTAGGTTCAGGTTTAGGGTTTGGGTTACTGCTGGGGTTAGGGTTGTTTTCAGGATCTCATTTAAAGTTGCTGTTAGACCTAAGGTTGCTTTTAGGGTTAGGGTTACTATTAGGGTCACTTCTAAGTTCAGGGTTAGGGTTTGGGTTACTGTTCAGTTTACTTGTAGTTTCAGGTTTATGGTTTGGGTTATTGTTGTGATTTTCAGGATGTCATTTAAAGTTGCTGTTAGGGCTAGGGTTACTTTTAGGGTTAGGGTTAAGGTTACTGGAAGGGTTACTGTTAGGGTCACTAAGTTCAGGGTTTGGGTTACTGTTAGGGTCACTTCTAAGTTCAGGGTTAGGGATTGGGTTACTGTTAGGTTTATTTCAAGGTTCAGGTTTAGGGTTTGGGTTACTGTTAGGTTTACTTCTAGGTTCAGGTTTAGGGTTTTGGTTACTGTTGGGGTTAGGGTTGTTTTCAGGATGTCATTTAAAGTTGCTGTTAGGGCTAGGGTTACTTTAAGGGTTAGGGTTAAGGTTATTGTAAGGTTTACTGTTAGAGTCACTTCTAAGTTCAGGGTTAGGGTTTGGGTTACTGTTAGGTTTATTTCAAGGTTCAGGATTAGGGTTTGGGTTACTGTTGGCGTTAAGGTTGTTTTCAGGATGTCATTTAACGTTGCTGTTAGGGCTAGTGTTACTTTAAGGGTTAGGGTTACTATTAGGGTCACTTCTAAGTTCAGGGTTAGGGTTTGGGTTACTGTTAGGTTTAGGGTTGCTAACAGTATTATGAAAAGTTTATTGATATTGGTGGAAATGGTGATATTTGGGAAATAAATTGATGGGATCATTGGATCCATTTTAATCCCATACAGGAAGATACATGCTCACATCGAAATTGGCTGCTGGTCTCCTCCTCTTCTTCTTTTTATGTCTATAATGCTCAAACATTTCTCTGTCCTCCAAACAGAGGAAATACTGAGGTGTACCTCACTCTCGGAGAAGAATCGTCACACGTTCTCGCGGTGGCAGGTTCAGGTAAATTGTCACCTGCCTGAGGTGACGATGCTTGAATTTCAGGCTGTGCAGCAGGAGCCGGATCTTCCTTCATCACTGCTGCTGGTGGATGATCTTATCAGTGACAACCGGAGCAGATGGATGTTTGACGCCTGCACTGACCGCTGATTCTTTGGACAAAAATGCCCCGTTCTTCCTAATCGTCCCTTCTGATGGACTTTGCTGACATGGAGAATGGTTTTCATTTGTGAAGCGAGGCTTAACATCATCAGTACTGGGACACATGGCCGAAGAAACCTGCATGGCTGGTGGTGGCCGAACTGCGGTGAATGGGGCGGCTGGATGTTTGGTGCCTCCAATGACAGGTGTTTGTTTTGGACCATTATTTCTGCGTCCTCTGATTTTGCATCCTGATGGGGTTTGTTGCTCTGAATGAGGAAAAGCAGATCTTTCATCCTTCAGTTTTCATCCAGTGTCCTCAGTTCTGGAAGACATGACTGGAGAAACATGGCTGAAGGTTCCATGAGTAATTCTATTTTTAGCTGACCGGGCTGATGATATTTTGGTCCCAGGTGAAGGTTTTTGCAGCAGTAGCCGGATCAGTAGCCGGATCTTTCTTCATCACTGCTGATGGCTGTAGACCTGCAAGACTCTTACTGGTGACCACTGGCACCGATGGTTGTTTGATGTTTGAGTGGTGCTTTCCAGTCGTCCAAACCCCTTTTGTAGGCATAGGATATGCAGTTTGGAAAAGGTGCCTAAATAGCCTCAGCACTGGAACATACAGTATACTTGAACGGGCAAGACTGAAGGTCGCAAGGGAAATGGTTTTAGCAAGTGACCCAGTTGATGCCATCATTCCAGATGAAGGTTTAGTACTAGAACGTTTGGCTTCCTCAGATGTGATTGGGGCAGCCAGAATAGAAGTCAATGCGGCGGGATGAAAGCAACAGGAATTGCACCTTTTCTGGTTTCTGCTGGAGGAGGATTTGATGGAGTGGTCACAGCAGATGGCCTCTGCAACAGTTGGTTCAATCCATTTATCACCTCCATTTGCACAATGTGATGGAGCTTTTTGCTGGTGGGAATCAGCTGCAGCACTATCAGGTTTGAGTATCAACAGTCTAAGGCATTGATGGTCATCATGGCACCTGCATGGTTTAGCAATACACGTCACATGATGCTCAATCAATCTTACAACTGGCTGAGGATGAAGGGACATGAAGTAGTGAAAATTCTGAGGGACAAGGTTACCGTCACTCATAGAAGAGATCGAAATGTGCGACAAAGAGACGCACAAAGCACACAGAGCATAAAGCGCAGAATGTGATACTTACGCGGTGGTGTTGATGTAGATGTGAGGCTGTCAATCAGCAACTGGTCAACCGCACTTTTAAGAGTCGCCACCTCAGTCCTAAAGCTGCGGAGAGGAAAGAGACTGTATAGCGGGAATATAATTATCAAATCTTAAATTCTATTTCCAAACAGCTCGGCCCTGATTGGTTGAAATAGGATTGATACTTGTTTAGACACACCACTCTACTGGCCCTATTACATTCCTCGCGCATTTGTTTTTGTGCGCGCAAATGCGCATTTGCGCGAGGGGCAATACCCTTTGCGCTGAACGTCGTATTACAATGTTCGCGCAAACGATGCGCGTTATCGTTTAACGCGGATGGACCTGCGCGAGCGTGATGAACTGTGTGCGTCCTATACTTAACATTGTGAGGGCAAATTCGTTCGTGCGCTGGTACGCGGATGGTAATACAATCGATGCGCATCTTTTTACAAAGTAAGTTTGCGCGCATAATTTTAACGTCTTTGAAAAGCTGGTGGTAACTGCAAATCTGAACGTTCTGGCCGAAACGAAAAACACCAGCACGAAAAAAAAATGCAGCACACATTCTACACATACCCAAATAATAAAATTGTGAATTTGTACGTGTTTTCATTATTGCTGCAGCATGTATACCCAGATTTACTTTGACAGGCGCAAAAACTTAAGTGAGTCAATTAAGGTAAATTGATGTCAATTAAGGTTCTTGATTCTGATTGGCTGAATCTGATTTACGTGTGCTACGTTACTGCGTGCGTATTACTCTTCGTTTTGTGCGTCGTTTTTACGAACGTTATTTTTGGACGGATGAGAAAATGTGGTCGGATCATAATATCACCGTTAATGTTCACGCAATAATGCTTAACGCTGCGCGCAAAAAAAATTGCGCTGCGCGGACGAGTTTGTGCAAAAAATGTAATAGGGGCCTACATGTATCACAGGATGGACTTGAGCAGACCCCATAATGGGATGTGTCTGGTTACCAAAGTGACCCCTGTGATCCCTGTAGTTACGGCACTGGCCCAAGGAAATCAGCACAACCTGAAATTGACTGATTTATCCCCAAACTTAAGAACGGAAATAAAAGTGAAAAGGCCAGATTGAGCATTTTAGAAATTAATGGGAAGGTGCAAAAACATATGAACCTCATCAATGAACGGCAGCAGATGTCTCTTCGAGAGAAGTCACTCTCTCAGAGACCACTTGCTTTCGTGCGCGTTCTCAGAAAGACAGCCGAATGATCTGCACATGCGCGCAGCTCCGACCTCTTGTTCTGCAGAAGTGGTATGGAATTTGTGTACATAAACTAGAGGTGTGCACGGCTGAAAATTTGTTTTGTGTCATTTTAAAATAATTTTGTTTTTGGAATTTAGTTTTGTATTTCAGAGCTTATTTTGTTTCGTTTTTCGTTTTGGATCGATTTGAAATTTGATATCGATTCAATAGTCGATATATTGATTCGAATTTTGGATTACAAAATAAAACCAATTATTAAAATTTTTCTTTTATGATGAAACAGTATAACGAGTTAAATTCGTTAGATACCATTTTGTTTCGAATTCGGATCAAATCGATTCGTTATTTTGGAAGTACTTCCGAAATACAAATTAACAAAATAGAAACATAGAAACATAGAAAAATGTCGGCAGATAAGAACCTTTCGGCCCATCTAGTCTGCCCAATTACATGGATACTTTACCTGGATTTATCTTTTGTTTAGGATAGCCTTATGCCTATCCCATGCCTGCTTAAATTCAATTACTGTTTTGGCCTCTACCACTTCTACTGGAAGGCTGTTCCATGTATCCACCACCCGCTCAGTAAAATAATGCTTCCTGATGTTACTTTTAAACCTTTGCCCCTCTAATCTAAGACTATGTCCTCTTGTTTTGCTACTTTGTTTCCTTTTAAATATACTCCCTTCCTCTACCTTGTGGATTCCCTTTACGTATTTAAAGGTTTCTATCATATCTCCTCTGTCTCGTCTTTTTTCCAAGCTGTACATGTTAAGATCATTAAGCCTTTCCTGGTAACTTTTCTCCTTCAAGCCGTGCAGCATTTTAGTAGCCCTTCTCTGAACTCTCTCTAAGATGTCTATATCCTTCTGGAGATACGGTCTCCAATACTGCAAACAGTACTCCAAGTGAGGTCTCACCAGTGCTCTGTACAGTGGCATGAGCACTTCCCTTTTCCTACTGCTAATACCTCTCCCTACACAACCAAGCATTCTGCCAGCATTTCCTGCTGCTCTATTAAATTGACTACTTACCCTTAGATCCTCTGAAATAATAACCCCTAAATCCCTTTCCTCAGATGTTGAGGTTAGGACTGTATCAAATATTCTATATTCAGCCCTTGGGTTTTTACGTCCCAGGTGCATTATCTTGCACTTATCCACATTAAAACTCAATTGCCACAGCTCCGACCATTTTTTTAGTTTACCTAAATCATTTGTCATTTGGTTGATCCCTCCAGGAACATCAACCCTGTTGCAAATCTTTGTGTCATCAGCAAAAAGACATACTTTTCCATTAATACCTTCTGCAATATCACTAATATAAATATTAAAGAGAATGGGTCCAAGTACTGACCTCTGAGGTACCCCACTGGTAACCAGACCTTGCGCCGAATAAACTCCATTTACCACAACCCTCTGTTGTCTGTCACTCAGCCACTGCCTAATCCAGTCAACAATATTGGAATCTATTCCAATTCGTTACAAATTCCAATCTGTTACGAAACAAATGCACACCTCTAACATAAACTGTGCAAGTCCGTAGCAGTGCGTAATTTGTGGTTCATATACTGCTGTGGTTCATATAAGTTGTGTATATATATATATATGTGTATATATATAACGCATATAAATTGTGTTAGAAAGCTTTAGGGACTTTCAGGTTCGAAAGCCCCTGATCTGAAGAGAAGGAGCAGAGAGAAGCGAGTGACAAAAGATAAAGAAAATCACCCCTAATAAAAAATATATATATATTAAAAAAAATAATTGGGCAGAGGCCATCAGCAGAATCTGTCCAATTATTTAAGGAAAAAAAACTTTATTTTTACTAGAGTATCCCTTCAACATTCCATTCAATACATCTATCCCTCTGTGCCTTTGCAACATCAAACCCCACTTTTGCAGCTGTCCTGTTACTCACACCAGGGGTGCAGAGAGTGCCACTGCACCCGGGCCCTTGAGTCCGGGGGGCCCACACTCACCTACCTGGACCTGGGAGCTTGCCTATATTTTATATAGAATTATTTTTTAAATTTATTTTATACTTATGTGTGAGTTTTACTTTGGAGCTCTGGGATACCCTCAAACACACCAGATATTACTGTCAGGGTTATTCAGAGAGCGTGAAAAGCAGGAGAATGACTGGAGAATGAAAAATTCTAGGTCAAAATAGCCAAACCAGAAAAATTCTCCCTTTCATCTCACATTCCAAATCAGCTATTTTGACCTAGAATTTATCATACTCCATTCATTGTCCTTCTTTTCACGCTCTCTGAATAACCCTGTGTGAGTTTTATTGCTGTGGAACTCTGTGATACCTTCATATACATTGCACATTGCTGTGGAGCTCTGTGATACGCTGATACACACCGCACATTACTGTGAGTTTTATTGCTGTGGAGCTCTGTGATACACTCATACACATCGCACATTACTGTGAGTTTTATTGCTGTGGAGCTCTGTGATACAATCATACACACCGCACATTACTGTGAGTTTTATTGCTGTGGAGTTCTGTGATACACTCATACACACTGCACATTACTGTGAGGTTTCTTGCTGTGGAGCTCTGTGATACCTTCATACACACTGCACATTGCAGCTCTGTGATACGCTCATAGACACCGCACATTACTGTGAGTTTTATTGCTGTGGAACTCTGATACAATCATACACCTCACATTACTGTGAGTTTTCTTGCTGTGGAGCTCTGTGATACACTCATACACTCTGCACATTACTGTGAGGTTTATTGCTGTGAGCTCTGTGATAGGCTCATACACACCACACATTACTGGGAAATGTATTGCTGTGGAGCTCTGTGATATACAAATAGTGCACATTACATTAAAGATGGGATGGACTAAAGAGGTCATAGTGGACCTGGAAAAAATAGGACACTGATTGTCTGGAGGCATCATTGTGCACCTGGAGGGGACCAATGCATGTTGACTGGAGGTGGCGGACGACAAAATATGTTTTTGCCTAGGGTGGGGGGGGGCCCCGTCATGGTTCCTGCACCTGGGTCCTGAGGTTTCTAGTTACGCCTCTGCTCACACCCTATTCTGCCAATGCACAGCAAATTCTCACGACACACCAGAGGACCGTTCGCAGCATGCCAGTGTGGCACGGCCCAGTGGTTGGAAATCACTGAACTAGAGGATCAGGTTTTGCAGCATTTTTTTTCATGAAGTTTGGCAAAACAAATATTTGTCACTTATTAAACTGATGGCAGAGCTGACATCCTGTGTGCGTTAATTAACCTCTTTCTCTCACTGTACCTGCTCCAAAATGCAGAAGAATTTGAGATGCAGGACACGAAACGATAACAATCAGGCAAGTTAGATTAGGTCAGAAAAAGAACTAACCCCAGGGCAGGGCCGGACTGGGACATAAAATAAGCCTGGGTAATTAAAAGTACAGCAGCACATGGTTATTTTACATGAGAAACACACACATGTGTAGCCATACATTTACACAAACTTACAGACACATTCACAAACCAAATATTCCCTCCGTGCAGTGGCGTAGCGTGGGGGGGCCTCGGGGGCAGTTGCCCCGGGCGCAATTTTCTTAGGGGCGCAAAATTTAAAAAATAAATTTGAACCACTAATATTTTCCAGCAGGGATCAGCACTGGTGTTCGTGAGAGGCCCTTGCACGGGCTGCCGCCAGTTTTGCGGTGCCAGCGGTGACTCAGCACTCAGCATCCGGGAGGGAGGACCAGGACAGAAAATTCTGGTCCTATCCTGACTCCTCCTTAACGCTGAAATGAGTCACGTGAAGCAGCGCAGCATTATTCGACGGAACACCCTGTACCACGCTTGTCAGCCCCCCTTGAAGCCCTGTGCCAGCTCCACACTGCTGGCAGCCCTGCAGCCCCTGAACAGGAAGGAGGGAGGGAGGCAAGGAGGAGGGCAGGACATTTAAAATCCAGTCTCCACTAAGCCCCCTGGAGAGCCCCTCCCCCCGGGCCACCAGAAACTCCATGCAGGTAGGCGACACTGTGTGACACCAGAGCAGCGTGAACAACACACAGTGAGGGGGTACTGGGGGTATGGGGAGAGAATGACTGGGGATACTGGGATAGAGTGACTGGGGGTACCTGGAGAGAGTGATTGGAGTTACTTGTAGAGAGTGAGTGACTGGGGGTACGGAGAAAGAGTGACTGGGGTACTGGGAGAGAGTTACAGGGGGTACTGGGAGAAAGTGGGGGTACTGGGAGAGAGTGACTGTGGGTAACTGGAGAGATAGTGACTGGGGATACTTGGAGGGAGAGAATGACTGGAGTACTGGGAGAGAGTGACTGGGTATAGTGTGAGTGGAACTATGCTAGGGTATACTTGGCCAGAGTGACTGGTAGCAGTGGCGTAGCATGGGGGGCATGTGTGTTTCATTTCTTTATTATATCAGTATTTTGTTAATATACAAGACATGTGCTTGTGGGGTAAGGGGGTCGATACTCTACTGGTGGAAGGGAATCAGGGTGTGTTACCATGTCCACAGGTTGGGGGGCACGAAATACTTACGTTGCCCCGGGCGCTGACAACCCATGCTACGCCACTGCCTCCGTGCACACATTTACAGAATACAAACACACATGCAGAGCAAATATACACTTATAGAGCACGCATACACACAGGCAGAGCACACACACGCATAGCACATACACAGGCAGAGCACGCACACGCACAACACATACACAGACAGAGCACGCACACGCACAACACATACACAGGCAGAGCACACACACAGCAAGATCACACATTCACAGAGCACGCACAGGCAGAGTTCTCACATACACACAAATCACTCTCACACCGGCAGATCACACACACACACACAGAGCAAACACATGCAGAGCTCTCACACAAACACAGACAGATCACTCACACACAGGCAAATCACACATACACAGAGCACGCACAGGAAGAGCTCACACACACACACAGTCAGATCACTCACAGACAGGCAGAGCACTCACACACACACAAAAGCAGATCACTCACACACAGGCAGATCACACACACACAGAAAACACACATGCAGATCCCTCACACACAGGCAAATCACACATAAACAGAGCACGCACAGGAAGAGCTCTCACACACACACATGCAGATCACTCACAGACAGGCAGAGCACTCACACACAAAAGCAGATCACTCACACACAGGCAGATCACTCACACACAGGCAGATCACTCACAGACAGGCAGATCACTCACACACAGACAGATCACTCACACACAGGCAGATAACTCACACAGGCAGATCACTCACACACAGGCAGATCACGCACACACATGCAGATCACTCACACACAGGCAGATCACGCACACACATGCAGATCACTCACACACAGGCAGATCACTCACACATCGGCAGATCACTCACAAACATGCAGATCACTCACACACAGGAAGATCACTCGCACACAGACATATCACTCACACACAGGAAGATCACTTACACACAGGAAGATCACTCACACACAGGAAGATCACTCACAGACAGGCAGAGCACTCACACACACACACACACACACAAACGCAGATCACTCACAGACAGGCAGAGCACTCACACACACACACACACAAACGCAGATCACTCACAGACAGGCAGAGCACACACACACACACACTCAAAAGCAGATCACTCACAGGCAGATCACTCACACACAGGCAGATAACTCACACAGGCAGATCACTCACACACATTAAGGCTAGGGTCAGACGAACGCATTTTGCACGTCGTCTGTGAAAAAGTGCGTTCGAACGAATGGACGTATTTTTTCACGGAATACGCGATAGCGGTCATACGATGCGCATTTTCGTCCGTGATTTTGTACGGATCATCCATAAAACACTTTTTGCGTCTGGACGTTATGTTGGCCGGACATTAGCAGCTTCTGTCGTCTCCTAATCGCGCACACACGCCACTAGCGGACGCAGCGCACTCTGTACGTCAGTACTAGCGGTATCACGTTCTCGAAAAAATGTGTTTGTTTGCCGCTTGCGTTGCGCGGCCGCACTTTCGTGCGGCCATACTTCGTATATTGGCTGTCATTTGCTGCTACTACAGCCGTGATAAAGTGCGTCTGTACTCGCGTTCGCGCTGCGTTCGTCTGACCCCAGCCTAATGCAGCAACTTTTTATGGAGATAAAGTAATAAATCACTAATAAATCTCCTTTGTAATAAGAATCATGTTACTGTATTTATTACTGGAGGGGCTTCCAATAAATTCTCATTGTCTGATTATCTGTTACTTCTGCACAATTACATCTAATTGGTGCCCCGGTTTAACCCCTTGTAAATTCATAATTGCTCGCTAAGAATTATACGGTTATTTCTACCCAACCCCTAATTAGAGCAGAATGGCCGATCGTTAATTATCTGCTTTTATAAGGTTAACTCAACAAGGAGAAATTAGTATAAATAAACTGAAAGCTATTTGGATTTGTATGTTTTTAAATCTGTTTCCAAATTTTAAAGTGAACATGACATTAAATAGGTCTCTATTACCTCTCAGGCAGACCGTGCACAGGGTCCATTGTTGGATGACCGACTTGGCTTATTGAGCTCTTTCAGCACCAGGGACAGCAGCCAGAGTCTCCTTCAGGTCTTCGACAGCATTCGGCGGCGTTTTTTGCTTTTTTTTTTCAGTTTGGCGGCGAAGGAAAAAAAACTGCTTTTTAAAAAATTCGAGAATCAAAAACGGATATACACACACAGGCTTGGACATACAGTATACACACTGTACAGGTGTACAGGTATTTAGGGAATCCACGAACTAGTCTTGACAAATCAACTCCAGAGATTAGATACATCGAGGTTAACCGCTCCTGAGTCATTTCACTTCCCACCATGTGCTGAGCTCATTTTGACACATTTGTTTGCTCATGATATTTAAACCATATTTGCTGTCATGCTTTATTGTAGGACCCAGACAAATTGTATGTCATTTTTTTCTAAATATATCATTGTAACGTCATGGCCTGCCATGCCATGTCAAAATATGTAAATTATAAGTTTCTACACAGATTTCAAAGATTTTCACCATCTAAATTTATTTTCCCACACGTTAGCATTCAAGCCTTTGTAGTTATATATTTGACAGGGTACTATATATATATATATTATATATATATATATAAACAGAAATAGACAACCTGTTACTGCATTTTTCTAAAGAAATATGCTATTCCCTTTGGGAAATTGGAGGGAAAAAAACAACATTTCCTCTTGTAAATTTTTTTGTTTATTTTCCTCTTTGTCATGAACATGGACAGACTCTGGCCTCTCCAATGACAGCTCGCTTTAGCATGTAGGGTGTATAGAACCAGATATATACGGGATCAAATGTGCAAAGGTCCTGTGTATCTCTTACAATGGGATTGCAGCTCGGTGGGGGCAATAGCCCCCTCTGCCCCCTCCCTGAATCCGCCAGTGCATTCATCACACACACTCTCTCCAGAAAATTGCAGCATAGGGTCTGTTCTGCTGATCAGCTGACACCTGACAGAACTCGCACAACAACGTTTCGCAGTGACGAATGAAAAAGTGAGTTATGGCAGTGGTATTCTTCACTTTATAACTGAAGAGCGGACAATGCTGCTTTAGAACACCAAAAAATTGACATTTCTATTTTATTTCTTCTATTTTATTGTACATTTCACATGATCATGTTTAGTACCACTGGAAAGGCCGGACTCTGGACTTTCCAATGACACCTCAATCACAGCTCACAAGGGATCATATGCACCCTGTGTTCCCTTTACCCGCCAGTCCTACCTTGACTGTGCCTTCCCCCTACAGCTATCACAGCAATAGCTCCCTGGCCGTTGCCCGTGATGTTCGGGAGTTTGTAGGGGCTGGATTTTGGTAATGTTTTCAATGTTTTGCCTTTTCCAAGCAGTTGTCAGGCTGTAAACACCGGCGGATGATGGCAGTTGCTCACGCCGACTTTTTCCATTTCACAGCTCCCTATTACGGGCCGAACTGGACTAGGGGCCTTGGTTTTCCCAAATGAAATATAAAAATGGAGGGATTTTAGAGGTTTCTCTGGTCTAGATCCTGGAAATGCGTCTGTGCAAAGGCTCTAATAGTCATCTCTTATTAAAAAAAGCAACGAACAAGAGCCTATTGTTTAAGGTGGACAGAGGGCCTTTATCTCAGAAGAATGGAAAGCTGACCCGGTCGGCTGCTTAGAAAGATTTTACTTGTACGTGGGTGTTTCCCAAGGTTTCCCATGAAACTGATTAATAAGATGAGGTCATAAGGGTCGCGCTTCACTTTCGTTGTGATTCACAAGTTAAATAAATGTTTGAAATTTTTTGAATTAGTGATGTGGAAAGTTGACTTTTACGTTACCCATAATTTTCTGTTTAAAAACACACGCGTGAACGTTAGCAGTGCTGGAAGCAGCCCATGTTATTATTATTTTTTTATTATTATTCTGCGCCGCGCCGCTTTACATGATCGGGTACAAGGGGTTGATATATTGGAATACCACACATGGATGATACGGCCTGATTCAGGGGACCCTGTTCCCAAGGGAGCTTACAATCTAGGAGATGTGCAAGTATTTTGTGAGGCAGGCGCATCCATATCGTTAGGTGTCTTACCCAAGGACACTCGGTGGTGGCGTCTTCTGAGTGGCATCTTGTCGGCTTTCCACGGTTGTAGAGCAGCGACCTGGTGGATAGGTTGAACCCGCTTCTCGTAAAGTCGAGACTTCTCCGCAGTTGTATTGGAGGGATGTGCTGCACGGGATTTGTCTTGCTTCTCCACGGTCGAAAGGCAGAGACGTTACCACTGGACTCCACAGTCGATATTGGGCTCTATTACATTCTTTGCGCAAAAATGCGCGGTAAACGTGTGAATTTTTGTGTGAAACGTTAATGCGCGTAAATTAACGCTGGTATTACAATCCGAGCGCATTTTGTCATCCGTCAAAAAATAACACGCGTAAAAAAACGCGCAAAAACGCGCGCGCATTAACGTTTACTGCTTTTTCACGCGATTCAGCCAATCAGTATTAAGAACCACAATTGTCTCCCATTCAGTTTTTGCGCCTGTCAAAATCAATCTGCGTATATATGCTGCAGCAATAATAAAAACACGCACAACTTATCAATTTTATTGTTTGGGTATGTGTAGAATGTGTTACTATACTGTGCTGTATTGTTTTTTTTCGTGCTGGTGTATTTGGTTTCGGCCAGGACGTTCAGATTTGCCATTAACACCAGCTTTTAAAAGACGTTAAAATTATGCGCGCAAATGTTGTCCGTTAAATTTTGCGCTTAGATTGAAATACCATCTGTGTACCAGCGCACAAACACATTTGCGCTCACAATGTTAAGTATAGGACGCGCAAAGTACATTACGCTCGCGCAGGGTTCACGCAGGTTCACCCACGGTAGACGTTAACACGCATTTTTTGCACGGTTCTGCCCCTCGCATTAATGCGTTTTTGCGCACGCGTTAACGTTTGCGCAAGGAATGTAATAGAGCCCATTGTGTGGTAGGCAAGTATGTACTGTTAGATGTCTTGCCCAAGGACACTTACTGGAGAGGTGCTCTGGCCGGGATTCAAGCCTGTGTCTCCACAGTTATAGAGCAGTGATGTTACCTCTATTCCATTCAGCCATGTGCGGATAAATTAATATTATTAATTTAAAATAATAAGTTACGCAGGAATAGCTTTATTCTGTACGTGGATTGAGACGGTTAACTGAAATTATTATTAATTTTATCTCTGACTCTAGCGATGGAAACACCAAAAGTGAAAAACAAATTGAAAATTGCCATTGTAAGAAAAATATTATTAGTCCCCTTTTTGCTTTTAATTTTCCCCGATTTTACTATATAAACTACTTTCGCCGTATCATGCAATTACTATATTTTCCAAATTGTGACGTGTGAAGCAGTTCACGGATACAATATAAATCATATTCATACTTTTATGCCTTTACAAAGGTCTTCAGCAGTTGTATTACTGTACATCCCTTTATACTGTGATTTAATAAAATGCCATTAGAAATACAATTTATTCAGGACGCATGCATCAAAAATGATTTAAAAAAATTGTATGACTTCCCTGCCTGTTGAGGTGGTTGGGTCAGCATCTGTACCAACTTTTAAACAATGACTGGATGACATCTTTGCAAATACAGAATATTTAGGGTTATGATATTTAATATGTGGTTAAAAGCTGGTTGATCCGAGGTGAATCTGACACCATCTGGGGTCAAGGAGGCATTTATCCCAATTTGTTGCATATTTGGAAAGAGCTTCAGACTGGGTTTTTTTCCCTTCTTTTGTATCATCAGCCGTAGGTGACGTGTGAAATGCTGAACTAGATGGACGAGCTTTTTTCAGTCCGTGTAACTATGAATTTTTAGAGTAAAGAGTGAAAAATGATGCCCTGAAAGGGTTAACCAAGGTTATGGAGCACGTGGTGCTCTGTCAGGTGAAGCTGGGGATTTAGTCGGTCATTAAATGTAGGACTAGAGAGTGGCGGCCACTTAGGAAAACAAGCGGCTTTGGCAGGAATCTTAATCCTTCTTACTGTCTGCTAATACGGAAACACCTCGATATAGCGCATGCCCGTCACACTACACAATTTGCTGCCTGGCAGTGTGCAATGTAACCGAGCCTGAACTGGCCATCTGGCTTTCCGGTCATTGCTGGTTGAGGGTCATCCACAACCAGCCCCCTGCCTTTCAGTCCCCTGCCTTCCAGCCCCCTGCCTTTCAGACCCCTGCCTTCCAGTCCCCTGCCTTCCAGCCCCCTGCCTTCCAGTCCCCTGGCTTCTAGCCCCCTGCCTTCCAGCCCCCTGCCTTCCAGTCCCCTGCCTTCTAGCCCCCTGTCTTCTAGCCCCCTGCCTTCCAGCCCCCTGCCTTCCAGTCCCCTGCCTTCCAGCCCCCTGCCTTCCAGTCCCCTGCCTTCTAGCCCCCTGTCTTCTAGCCCCCTGCCTTCCAGCCCCCTGCCTTCCAGTCCCCTGCCTTCCAGCCCCCTGCCTTCCAGTCCCCTGCCTTCCAGCCCCATGCCTTCCAGCCCCCTGCCATCCAGCCCCCTGCCTTCTGGTCCCCTGCCTTCCAGCCCCCTGCCTTCCAGTCCCCTGCCTTCGTCAGCATGACGCTGTTCCAGGTTGTAATGGCAGTTGCCAGCTCAGATCAGCAACGAGGTGCTGGAATGTGGGGTATCTAAAACACTCAAGGGTTAAAATGGGAGTGGATGCACGAGCAGGTCAAGAGGGGTTATTACTTAACCCACTCTGTCCTCCTGCATTTTTACCCTAGAGCAGAGATCTCAAACTCAGCCTCCAGACCTTGGGCCCTATTACATTCCTCGCGCACAATTTTGCGAGTGTGCAAAAACGCATCAACGCGAGGGGTAAAACCCTTTGCGCTGAACGTCGTATTACGACGTTCGCGCACAAAATGCGCGTTAACGTCTAACGCGAGTGACCCTGCGCGAACCCTTTGCGAGCGCGATTTAGTGGGCGCATCCTATACTTAACATTGTGAGCGCAAATGCGTTTGTGCGCTGGTGCACGCATAGTATTACAATCTTAGCGCAAAATTTAACGGACAACATTTGTGCGCATAATTTTAACGTCTTTGAAAGCTGGTGGTAACGGCAAATTGTAACAACCTGACCGTACCGAACTGCGGATTCACAACGGAGAACGTCGATGCACAGGTTTTTTTTTACTAGATCTGTCATAAATGACGCCCACTACCTTGTCTTCCGTCAGAACGTACGTCTGTTGTGCGCAGTCTGCACAAAATGCGTTCGTCTGACGGACTCACGTTAAAAATTACATTGCGCTCACTGATTTCTGCTCGCAACTGTACTTTGCGCGCATTTTTGCACGTCGGTTTTACGAGCGCAATTTCCCGACGGATGAAAAAATGCGCGAGGAATGTTATTATTATTATTATTATTATTCTTTATTTATAAAGCGCCAGCATATTCCGCAGCGCTGTACAATAAGCACAGTATAGACAGGGTTACAATACATTGAACAACATTTGACAAACAGTACAGGAGGAGATGAGGCCCTATTCCTGTAGGAACTCACAATCTGGGAGGGTTGGGGTTGGAAACAGGAGGAGAGGACTGTAAGGTGAGAGTGATTGATGGTTGCGTCAGTGAGTTGGGTGGTAGGCTTCCCTAAATAGGAATGTTTTAAGGGAGCGTTTGAAGGAAGAGAAGTTAGGGGAAAGTCTGACAGTACGAGGGAGAGCGTTCCAGAGAGTGGGGGCTGCACGTGAGAAATCCTGCAGTCTATCATGGGAAGAGGTGATGCGGGGAGAAGCTAGGCGCAGGTCACTGTTTGACCTCAGGGAGCGGGCTGGGGTGTATTTGGTGATTAGTGAGGACAGGTAGTGGGGAGCTGAGTTAGTGAGGGTTTTGTAGGTAAGGATAAGGATTTTGAACTTAATTCTGCAGTGGATGGGGAGCCAGTGAAGGGACTCGCAGAGGGGAGCGGCAGAGGCAGAGCGGCGGGTGAGGTGAATTAGCCTGGCGGAGGCGTTCAGAATGGATTGTAGGGGGGAGAGGCGGAACAGAGGGAGGCCAGATAAGAGATTATTGCAATAGTCGAGTCGGGAGATTACCAGGGCGTGTATGAGTTGTTTTGTGGTGACAGCGGTAAGAAATGGCCGAATTCTGTAAATATTACGCAGTTGGTATCGGCAGGAGGAGGAAAGAGACTTGATGTGGGGGATGAAGGAAAGAGCAGAGTCAAGTGTAACTCCAAGACAGCGAACCTGGTTTGATGGGGAAATGGTGATACCCTCCACCGTGATAGAGAAGTCAGGAGGTGGGGAGGCATTGGAGGGAGAAATAAGTAGGAGTTCAGTCTTTGACATGTTGATCTTTAGGTGGTGGGAGGCCATCCAGGAGGAGATGCCAGATAAACAGTCACTGACTTTTGAAAGGACAGGGGGAGAGAGATCAGGGGTAGAGAGGTAGATCTGAGTGTCATCAGCGTAGAGGTGGTAATTGAAGCCAAAGCTGTTGATGATTTTGCCCAGGGAGGAGGTGTAGATGGAAAAGAGCAGAGGACCAAGGACAGAGCCTTGAGTTACACCAACAGATAGAGGCAATGAGGAGGAGGAGTTACCAGCAAAGGACACACAGAA
This sequence comes from Leptobrachium leishanense, assembly GCA_009667805.1. Lineage (NCBI taxonomy): Eukaryota > Metazoa > Chordata > Amphibia > Anura > Megophryidae > Leptobrachium > Leptobrachium leishanense. The sequence goes on from CM019070.1 coordinate 139,030,436, forward strand.
GGACCTGTTGGATAAATAGGATTCGACCCAAGCGAGTGCAGTGTCACTGAGACCCAGAGAGTCGAGGGTCTGTAGAAGGAGGGGGTGGTCAACCGTGTCAAAAGCAGCCGAGAGGTCGAGCAGGATGAGAATAGAATAGTGGCCGTGTTTTTTAGCAGTTAGGAGGTCGTTGGTGACTTTGGTGAGGGCAGTTTCAGTTGAGTGTAGGGGACGGAAGCCAGATTGCAGGGGGTCAAGTAGGGAATTGGAGGACAGGAAGAGGGAGAGGCGGTTGAAGACTAGTTTTTCTAAGAGCTTTGATGTGAAGGGAAGCAGGGATACAGGGCGGTAGTTGGATGGAGAGTTGGAATCGAGGGATGGTTTCTTTACTAAAGGGGTAACTAGCGCGTGTTTGAAGGCGGATGGAAAGGAGCCAGTGGAGAGAAATAGGTTGAAGATGTGTGTGAGAGCAGGGGTGAGGGAGGAGGAGAGGGCAGGAATTAGATGTGAGGGAATGGGGTCGAGCGGGCACGTGGTGAGATGTGAGGAGGACAATAAGGAATTGACTTCCTCCTCAGTGGCTGGGAGGAAGCGGCAGAGGGTGGCAGAGGGGACCTCTGGGAGTGGAGGTGGCAGATAACTATCTTGTGTTGGGATGTTGCTTCTGATAGTTAGAGTTTTACTGAGGAAGTAGTCTGCCAGGTCTTGAGCGCTGAAGGCAGCTGTGGGGGGAGGTGCAGGTGGGTAGAGGAGGGTGTTGAAGGTGGACCAGAGCCGTTTAGGGTTGGAGGACAGCGTAGATATAAGAGATGAGAAGAAGGATTGTTTGGCCAAGTGGAGGGCAGAGGTGTATGACCGGAGAATATGACCTGGATTTCCTCCAGGCACGCTCTGCAGTGCGGGAGCATCTTTGCAGGTAGCGTGTCTGGAGGGTGTGCCAGGGCTGAAGCTGGCGGTGTGGGGCCTTACAGAGTCGAAGAGGAGCAAGAGTGTCTAGAGCAGAGATAAGAGTAGTGTTGTAGTGATTAGTGGCAGCATCAGGGCAGGTGAAGGATGAGGTATGAGGGAGGTGGTGAAGTAGGTTGGAGAATTGATGGGGGTCCAAAGCATGTAGATTTCTGCGAGTGTGTGTGTGCGGGGTGGGGGAGCAGGGTGTTTAGGAAGTCCAGATAGGTTGAAAGAGAGAAGGTGGTGGTCAGAGATGGGGAAAGGGCGACAGTTGAACTCAGAAATGGAGCAGAGGTTGGAAAAGACAAGGTCAATAGCGTGACCATCGCGGTGGGTAGGGAGGAGGGAGGATTGTGTGAGTCCAAGGGAGGAGGTGAGTGAAAGAAGTTTTGAGGCAGCAGGGGCGGAAGGATCATCAATGGGAATGTTGAAGTCCCCGAGAATTAGGCATGGAAGATTAGAAGACAGGAAGTGAGAAAGCCAGGTACCAAAGTGGTCAAAGAACTGGGAGGTTGGTCCCGGTGGGCGGTAGATGACTGCCACCCTGAGAGCCAGAGGAGAGAACAGGTGGATGCAGTGTGTCTCGAAGGAGGAGAAGGAGAGGGATGGGGTGGAGGGAGATGCTGGTAGGTGCAGGTGGGAGAGAGCAGGATTCCGACCCCGCCACCATTTCTCTCACCCGGTCTGGGGGTATGGCTCAAGTGTAGACCGCCATGTGAGAGAGCAGCAACGGAGGCCGTGTCAGAGGGAGTTAGCCAGGTTTCAGTTACAGCTAGGAGGTTGAAGGAGTTTGAAAGGAAGAGGTCATGGATTGCTGTGAGTTTGTTGCACACAGAGCGAGCGTTCCAGAGGGCGCAGGAGAAAGAGGACAGGTGCTGAGGGATTATGGGAATGAGGTTGCTGGGCTTGCAGGGAGGTGATTTATGTGCGATGGAGATAGGATGAGAGGGAAGTATTGGATGTGTTGTGGGGCCAGGGTTAGGGGATATGTAATTCCAGCGGTGATTTTCGTGCGTTAACATTTTTAACGCTTCGCGCAAAAAACATGCGTTTTGCATGCGTTTTTGCATTCAGTATGTAATAGGGCCGCTTGACGTCCTACAATTCCAGCAAGAGAAGAACTCTGAACTGGTGGGCAGGGACGCCACCACCAAAACTCCTGGAGCCACTGGTCGAGCTCCTCCTTTCCTCAGCTGCCCATTTCAGTAAATCCCTGGTGGAGCAGCATGGGGATACAAACATGTACCTCGGTGGGACAGCATTCACATTGCACCTGCACCTGGTACAGACCATACTAATACCCCCCTCAGTAACGAATCAGAGTGCTCATATGGACCTTAGATTCAGTAGCCCACCAGGAAATTTATTGGTGTCATGGTGGGCCAGTCCTGGGTGCCATGGAGGGACTATTACACTGGTGGCATTGTAATGGTCTGCAGGGTGGTCTGAACCCAGTATGCGGGCATTCACAGAATACACAGACAGGAGGGACCAGAGCCCCGTTCAATACCGCAGCAGCTGCTGAATTGCTGCAACGCAGCAATTCAATTTGCTGCAGCAGGGTCATTGAACGCTTTGGATGCGAATTTCGAATCCAAAATGGCCGACGATTTCTTAATCAAAGATTCCGATTGTTTTTCGTATCACTCGGACAAAATATGATAAAGAAAAGCAGTCAGCACAATTCCGTTTTGTATGCACACACCACAAATTATATTTTTTATTGAATAAACGTTATGTTTACTTCTGAAACAAAATATAAATTGAACTGTAATATATGTCTATGTGCATGGGGTAAATAATAAATAAATAGTTTGTGCTTTGGTGAACAAAAACCTCAAAGTTAACATTGCTGTACGGAATTGTTACTTGCTTCATGGCGGCGGCCATCTTTACTACGTCACACTCAGCTACTCGCAGCATCTCCACGGGTCGTTGCAAGTGCTAAGTTAGCAGTGCTGAGCGCTGAGCGGCTGAACGGCGTTCAATGGCAAGTTGCTAACTTAGCACTTGCAGCAGCTGAGGTATTGAACGCGCCTCAGGATACGTGGAGTAGGCCTTGGGGTGGCAGACAAGACACAAAGGGGGAACTCCAGGTGAGGTACAGGTGGGCACTCCAAAAGAATAGTCAGGGACGGTCCGCAGATCAGAAGCAGGCAGAAGGTGGTAGTCGTAGTTCAAAGAGGGGGGGTCTGGTACACGGGTGGTCAAATAGGCGATAACAGGGAGCTCAGGGAAACAGGTCTGAGGCGCGTTCAATACCTCAGCCGCTGCAAGTGCTAAGTTAGCAACTTGCCATTGAACGCCGTTCTGCCGCTCAGCGCTCAGCACTGCTAATTTAGCACTTGCAGCGACCCGAGGAGATGCTGCGAGTAGCTGAGTGTGACGTAGTAAAGATGGCCGCCGCCATGAAGCAAGTAACAATTCCGTACGGCAATGTTAATTTTGAGGTTTTTGTTCACCAAAGCACAAAATATTTATTTATTATTTACCCCTGCACATAGACATATATTACGGTTCAATTATTTATATTTTGTTTCAGAAGCAAACATAACGTTTATTCAATAAAAGCTATAATTTGTGGTGTGTGCATACAAAACGGAATTGTGCCGACTGTTTTTCTTTATCATATATACCTCAACTGTTGTCCGAGTCATACGACAAACAATCTGAATCTTTCAATAAGAAATCGTCGGCAATTTTACTTCGAAATTCGCATCCAAAGCGTTCAATGACACTGCTGCAGCAAACTGAATTGCTGTGCTGCGCTGCAGCAATTTAGCAGCTGCTGAGGTATTGAACGGGGCTCTGGTTAGCACAAAACTAAGCACCTTAATGCAGGAGCGTTGCTGAATGGGGGGAGGAGAGCCTTATTCTGCCAGGAGGGTATGGTGCATGTTTGCGTAACTGTTTGTGTTCTGCAGAACATGGGGCAGCACTTTACAGGTGCTGCCTGAGTATGGATGGTATGGCAGATACAGTCAGCGGCGTGGGCATGACAGGCATTTAGACTAGCTGTGCAGGGTTTAGCAAGGGCCAGGACCCCCATGTCATAGGCTGTCACCCCCCGATGGTTTCCAAGGTGATGGGACAGAAGCCTTGAGTCGGGACTGTCCTTTTTGACTCAAGACTCTTTAAAGGAATAAAATTCACTGAACTAAATTTACTAATTAATTATCCTAACTTGTGTATTTGATACATTTTGGTATTAAAGTATCGTTTGATATGTACGTTTCCTCTTGAAGTGATTGCTGATCAAACGGAGGACCTAACGTCTGGGACTCTCAGAGGTCGCTGAATTCAATAACGGGATTTCACAATTCCACCTTTATTTTTATAATTTTTTTTTGATGTATGTTATCAAAGCTCAAGTGATCTCCCACGGACCTGACTCTGGGTTTATAGCAGATACTTTACTTTACATCAAAGGGAAAGCCCGCCGGAGAAAGAAATGCAGATTATCAGAAGAGGAATAAATTAAAGCGCGAGTTCTAATGATTAGCACGATTATTCTTCTTCACGCGTGCAACACGAAAAGTAAATCTGCATTTTGCTAATATTCAAAATATCATGGGCTATATTACAATCTTCACGCAAAAAGCCTCGCGCAAAGCGAAAATCTTTGCGCCAAGCGTTAAACGTTTGCGCACGCAAATCACCGCTGGAATTACGATCCTCGCGGCTTTTTTCTGCCGCCGATCAATTGCGCGCGCAAAGAGGACGCGCCCCTTAATGCAGGCGCAGTACCGTCTCGCGCAAAAATCTTTGCGCTCGCAGTTTGTTGCACCCATTCAGCCAATCAAAATGAAGAAACGCACCTATGAAACGCAACTGAATTGCGTCTGCCAGAGGCATCGGAGACGGGTTCTGCGTCTATGATGCAAAATGAGCTCATATGCTCCAGTAATGATAGACACACACCTGCCGTCATCCATTTATATTGTTGCTGCATTCCTTTTTATGGGCTGGGTTTTATTTTGGGGTTCGGCCAGGTTGTACAGATTTGCCGTTAGCACCAGCTTTTAGGAGTTGCTAAAATTATGCGCTCAAAGGCTATGCGGTAATTACCGCAAATAGATTGTAATACCATCCGCGTACCAGCGCACAAACGCATTTGCGCTCTCAATGTTAAGTAAAGGACGCGCGCAGTACAGTAAGTTCGCACAGGGTTCGCGCAGGTTCACCCGCGGGTACAAGATTGCACGCGGTTGTCTCGCTGACTATGTAATACGGGATTCGGCGCAAATTGTTTTACCCCACGCATTAATGTTTTTTTTGCGCCGAAGATTGCGTGAAGATTGTAATTTAGCCCCATGTAATTGAGCCATTTGGTCCCAAGGGAAGGTGCTCTTTCATTCGACGCACTTCGGCGAACTGAATTCGCCGACCCTGTGGTGATTCCTTTCAGGGTCCTGAAGTGGGTCGAATGGATCCACCGAACGAGGTGATAAACCCCCGAACGCCGCCAAAAAAAATCATAGATTGCATCTGATAAACCACTAAGCGCTGCTGAAAAATCACGGAACGCGTCCGATAAACCACTGAACGCCGCCGAAAAATATTCAAATGCATCCAATAAACCGATAAACTGCCGTACGCAGCCAACTATCCGCCACCGAAAAATGGCGACCAGCCACCGAACAGGGGTAAAAAAAAACAAGCATAACTAATGCATGAAAGTGCATGGAAATAATATATAAGGTCCTATGAATAGCAATAGAAAGGTCTGTTGCAGAATTTTAAAAAAAACACGACGTTATAAAAAATTGGAATAAAAAAATTTTGCCAAAAAAATCCCTAGAAAATTCTAAAAAATAAATTAATGAATAAACCTTTTTTGCTGCGAATGAAAAGAACAAGCGGTTGAATAAAAATTTAATAAAAACTGGGAATGTTTTTACATTAAAACCTATGGGATTCGCCTGCTTAAACCTGTCGAATGAAACCACCGAAAATCAGGGCATTTCTCTGCTGCTCGGCGTTCTCTGAATAGATTAACCATTACTTCTCTATGGGGATTTCACTGCTGCCGAAGATCACACGTATTTCACTGGCAATTCGCCAATATTTGTCGAATTACCAGCTTTTTGAATAGCCGAATGCACCGTACAGGGAAATTCACTGTTTGGGGCAATTTTGTGGCCAATTCGGCTCTCTCTGAATAATCCTGTTAGACAAACAACAAGAAATAAATCAGGGTTATTCAGAGAGAACAGGGTTATTCAGAGAGATCCGAAAAGTCACCGCACGTTCAGTGACTTTTCGTTCCCTGCACTTCGGGGCGAGTTGGCAATTCCTAGTTCGCCGACCCTGCGGTGTATTCAGCAAGCATAGTGCAGGGAATACTCGCCGCAAACCCGCCGAACACTCACCGAAAACCTGCAGAAACCAAGCCGAACACGCCGGAAAATCTGAGTAGCCGCCGATCACAGCGCAAAGCAGCCGCCAGAAGAAGCCAACACGCAGACGAATGGGGTGAAAAAAAAACAGTTTGCTTGAAAGTTCGAAATTTGAAACGGTGTTTGCAGAATAACTACTGAATGAAAATGTCTGGAATTTACATATAAGATCCAATGAATGATAACAAAAAGGGCTGTTACTGGAAAATTAAAAAACAATTTTAAAAAAAGTGGGGAAAAAAATGACAAAAAAATCCCAAAAAATGCCTAAAACATCCTAAAAAAAACCCTAAAAATAAAGACTTTTTACTGCAGAATAAAATGATAAACGGTTTATTAGGTATTGAATTAAAACGGGAGGATTTTTAACATTGAAGCCTATGGGATTCGCCTGAATAAACCTGACGAATGAAACCACCGAACATCAGGGCACTTCACTGACATTCCTCGGCTATTCGGTGTTCTCTGAATAGCCGAATGGCCCCAAAATGTCCCCGTTCGCTGAATTTCAGTGTCCGGTTACATTTCTGACTAACCTCCTTGGAGTGATGTGTTTGCAGGGATTGCATGCAGTCCCTGACATTCCCAGCAGGTGGCATCGTAATACATGAAGCACTGCTAAGTAAGTATAAATACAGTAAGTACTGCTGCGAATCCTGAAAGGGGTAAGAATGGTTGCAAGCATTTATAGGGTTAAATAAGGTAAACTGTTGCTGTTCCTTTGAATTTCTATTTGATGTTTGGTGTGCTCTCTTTTTGGTTTGTTGTAATCGTAATACATGAACACATTGGGCCCTATTACAATCTTCGCGCAAAAACGCTCGCGCAGGGGGTTAATTTGTGTGCGAACCGTTAAACGTTAACGCGTGTAAATTAACACAGATATTACAATCCACGTGCATTTTTTCATCCGTTGAAAAATTGCACGCGTAAAACGGACGCGCAAAAACGCTCGTGCATTAACGTTGCGTGCAGAAATCGGTGGGCGGACTTTTTTTCACGCGATTCAGCCAATCAGAATTAAGAACCACAATTGTCTCCCGTAAAATTTTTGCGCCTGTCAAAATCAATCTGAGTATATATGCTGCAGCAATAAAAAAACACGCACAACTTCTCCATTTTATTGGTTTGGGTATGTGTAGAATGTGTAACTATACGTTGCTGCGTATTTTTTTTTTGGGCTGGCGTATTTGGTTTTCGGCCAGGACGTTCAGATTTGCCGTTACCACCAGCTTTTAAAAGACGTTAAAATTATGCGCAAAAAGGCTGTGCGTTAAAAACTGCGCATAGATTGTAATACCATCCGCGTACCAGCGCACAAACGAATTTACGCTCACAATGTTAAGTATAGGACGCGCGCAGTACAGTAAGCTCGTGCAGCGTTCGCGCAGGTTCACCCGCGGTACACGTATACGTGTGTTTGTTGCGCTGACATTGTGATATGACATTCTGCGCAAAGGGTTTTGCCCCTCCCGTTAATTAGTTTTTGCGCACGCGCTGACGTTTGCGTGAAGAATGTAATAGGACCCTTTTTGTTTTAAAATTGTATTATTCTGTGTGTTACATGTTAAGGGCTGACCACCCTTTCAGGCTTGCACCTAAACACCCAAGTCACAGTTTCAGGTTCCCCATTGAAACCCGTATTTAGCCTTACGTTGCAGAGTGCCCCAGCAGACACTTTGTTCCTGTAAGTGGGTTAATCTCATAAGGACAGGAGTCAGAAAACCTGGCCCTCCAGATGTTCCTGAACTACTTATCCCATGAGGCTCAGTCAATCTAACAAGTACAAGAGCATAATGGGAGCTGTAGTTTCCAACCATCTGGGGGGGGGGGGCAAGGTTGCTAGAGACTGTCATAAGGTCAGGCATTAGGTTGTTTTGGATAAAAATCCTCTGAAACGGAGTACACTGAGATTGTGGCCGGCTTTAACATCTTGTGATCACAATCAGGGTTATTCAAAGAGATTCGAAAAGTCACAGCACGTTCGGTGACTTTTCGTTCTCTTCAATTCGGTTCCTTTTGCCGATCCCATTTCGGTGACCCTGCGGTGTATTCAGCAAGCACCACAGGGTCCCCGAATTGCAGGGAAAAGCTACCGCAAACCCGACGAAAACGAACCGCAAAACCCTCAAAAACATCTGGATTAACCTGCCGAAAACCACGGAAAAACCCGAACAGGAGCCGATCACACACAGCGAAGCCTCCGGTAAAAGCCGACACCGCAGACAGAGTGAAGTGAATAAATTAGAAAAACAGTTTGTATGAATGATTGAAAAGTGAAACGCTGTTTGCAAAGAAACTACTGAGAGAAAATGTCTGAAATTTACACATGAGGTCCAGGGAATGATAATAAAAAGGGCTGTTACAGAAAAAATAAGTAAACTTAACCCTTTCGCTGCTGAGGCGTTTCCCGCCTCTGTGCTGAGCTCATTTTTACCTGTTTCGGTCATCATGTTTAAATGTGTTTTGAAGGCTTATTTTAGTATATGACCCAGACATATTATATATCGTTCTTTCCGTCAGACTCGGCAGATTCATAATATGTTATTATTATATGTATACGTCATGTCCTGTCTGTATATTATAACAAAAAATGCAATAAAATATGAATTTTCGGGGGCGTGGCCGGCTGTTCACAGGAGCGGACGTGTTTTACTGGAGCTCCGCACGTCTGCTCCTTTTGGGGACCTACAACTGATTTTAGGGATACCTGGTTCTGCCGACTCTGGGTCTGAGTGGCTGGCCACCGGTTTCGACTTGTCCGGGGACCGTTTAGTCCCCCCCTCCGGACGTGAGACGACCCTAGCTGTTGTGATCGGGTGACTGGACCGAGGAGACGGCGGCCATCTTGAGGCCTACCACTGGTGAGAAGCCTTGAGACCTCGCGGCGCTGAACGCATGCCCCGGACCGAATCTGCGCGGCAGACTGTGGGGATGGAGGGCCCCCATCTCCCTACTGCCCTGGGTGACGGGCTCGCGGAGGCAGCGGACGGACCTGCGGGTCAAAGACAAGATGGGCCTTCCCCCTCCCCCACCAGAGCTGTGGAAGCCGCTATTAGTGGCATGGATGCGTGCTTACTTCTGCTGGAGGGGGAAGATGCGGATGGCCCGCTCACTAAGGGGCTGTGGCGTAAGATGCTGGCCGCACTGAGAGGCTGCTGGGATGCGGGGACTCAGCGGTGTACAGAGAACTGGGCCGGCGTTCCCCCATGCCCTGCGGTGCTCTGCCCTCCTGTCGCCATGGGTGGAGGCGCAGGGGAAGGTGTGGAAGTGGTTACGGCTATAGGATCTCGTCCTCCAGGAATGCCCCTGACTTTTACTGGAGACGCTGAGGCTACCAACCGCACCCCCCCAGATGGCAATTACGTTGGCAGGGTGGGGGCCGGAGGTGCTCCCCCGAAAGACGGGGACTGACATCTTAGACCGATTGGCGGCCAGGAAGGCGCGGAGGTGCACGCGGCAACAACGAGTGGATTTTCGGAGGAGATCTGGAGATCACAGTTCGGCCCGGTCCTTCCGAAGACTTAACCCTCAGCTAGTGGTCAAGACGACACGAATGTGCGCACAGATATTTCAAGAGGTTCTACCCCACAAGGTTTTTCTCGGCCGAGCCTACACGCCCGAGGGGACGGAGACATCTGGACGACCCTGCATAAACCTGCCTGTGGCGGCCCGGCCTTCTTTGCTGGACACCGGCTGACTGTGTTAATTTGCTTGCTTCAAGACCACACTGAAGTCTCACGACCCTCCCCTCCATGATGCTTTTTTCATTTTCTCCTTCCCTGCCTTTCTCCCACCAGTTTCTCCCACTGCACCTAATGACTCTACCACTCCGAGATTACCCATTGTTTTGGTCTTTACGCTGAGTATTTTCTACCCCCGATGTCTCAATTTATACGTTTCTAAGTATTTGATCTATGACTCTCCCCCTACCCTTATATATGTTTACTATTATTTGATGAGACCCCCCTATCTGGGGATGTTTATTTTTTTCTCACGTTATTCCTCAAATGCTTGCTCTGCAGAAGATGGTGTATCCATTCCCCCCCACCCCCTTTTTTTTTTGGCATTACTGGGCTGCCTGAGGCGCGCCACCATGACTTTGCGTTATGATTGGCCCTTAGGGTCCTGGGCCCCGTGACATTGTCCCTCCATGGCCTCCACCAGGAGCGTGCCAGGAGCGTCACGGCGATGGCCTTTGCCATTTTTCACACCACTTTTTTTTTTCTGTTATTTGGGTCGCCATTTTTTTGATAGCGTTGTGAACATAACCCCCTCTTCCCTATTCTTTTTCTTTTCTTCTCCCACAACCACCCTTATTATCTGAGACACTATTATCCACATATGCTTATGTTGATTGATCGCTTATGTCTTTGTAGTACATATGTGAGTTTTTCTGGCCCTGCGAGGCCACTTATGTTGATTGCTTTTTGTTCCTTGCTTACAAAATAAAAAACCTTGAATTAAATAAAAAAAAAAAATATGAATTTTCAATTATTTACAACATGTAAAGTGTTTTTTTTTTCACATTTTAACATGCGAGCAATTGCGGTTATATTTTGTATGGGGTGCGCTTGTTAAAAAAATTAGAAATGGGGTCTCGTTACATTTTTTTTGGGGGAAAATTACGCGATTTTTAACAAATGCACCGCACACAAAAATCGTTAGTGCAGCGTCATTGTTCACATTATAATTGAAATGGGAACAATATTGCTGCACTAACGAACCAAAAAAAACAAAACTTTTTTTTTCTTTATAATTTTTTTTAAAATATTTTTTTATTTTTTAAAAAAAACTTTTTTCATACTCATGTTTGGTATCGTTGGAACGGCCATGCTCTGGCTGATCCAACAATATCAAACATTAACCCCTAACTGCCACGGATCGGGAGATAGGGGGTTCATTGGAACCCCCTATCTCCACCATTGGTGGCAGTTAGGGGTTAACTCCAGGACTGGCGTCATCGTGCTATGCACGATGACGCCAGTCCTCAGGGGGCATTCCCGGAAGCTTGGTCGACATCCAAGATGTCGGCCAGCTCCAGGAAAGGATCACGAACCGGCGCTTTTCGGCGCCGATTCGTGATCCGGCCCCCATGGGGTTAATTCCAGGTACCGTTAGGAAGGGCAGGCTGTGCCCTTCCAAACGGTGCCTGGGTTAACCCCCTGCACGCCGCCGATCAGGAGGGAGAGAGGTCCGAAGGACCTCCCCCCTCCCTTTCAGGCGCCTCCTCCGCACATGCGGGGGGGCGCCTGAATTAGATGTCATCGCGCCGCCGCGATGACATCTAATTAGCCCGGCGGCGGTTCCGGGTGCTGGGCTGACATCGAGGATGTCAGCCCGCACCGGGGGCACAGCGATCGACCGGAACCCGGCCGATCGCTGGCCCCAAAGGGAGGACGCGTTCAGCGCGACCTCCGCAAGGAGCGCGTCCTCCGCAGCGAAAGGGTTAAAAAAAAATCCCAAAAATTCTTAAAATATCCTAAAAAAATCTATAAATAAAGAAACTTTTTACTGCAGAATTTTATAATGAACGGTTTATTAGATATTGAATTAAAACGGGAATATTTTTAACATTGAAGCCTATGGGATTCTCCTGAATAAACCTGCCGAATTCAACTACCGAATGGCAGGGCATTTCGGGAACCATTCACTGCTGGTTTTTGCTCTCTGAATAGACGAAGCAGTGCTTTTTCATGGGGATTTCACTGCCCTCGAACAGGCACCGAACAGGCACCGTATGTGCAGGCAATTCGCCAGGATTTGGCGAATTGCCAGCTTTTGACTAGCCTAATGGCCACGAAATTGCACCGTATGGGGAAATTCACTATTTGGTGCAATTTCGGAGCCAATTCGGCTCTCTCTGAATAACCCCTATAGTTTGTATCTGTTATCAAATATATATATATATATATATATACTGTGTATATATTAGTCTATAGCAGTGACGGTACCCCAGATGTTTCTGAACTACATGTCCCATGATGCTCTGCCAGCCACAAGTGTAAATTTGGAGTAGAGGTAACATCACTGCTCTGCGTGGAGAGAGCCTGTGGAGACATGGGTTCGATTCCAGCAAGAGCACCTCTCCAGTAAGTGTCCTTGGGCAAGACACCTAACGGTACATACTCACCACCCAGGACATACTTGAAAACTAGAGAAATCTCAATGTATCCTTCCTGGTAAAATCCTTTATGAAAAAAAAAATTAAGCATCATGGGACATGTAGTTCCATCTAGAGTGCCAAGGTACGACATCACTGGTCTATAGTCAATTAGCCTAGATCTCTCTATATATTATGCTGTCTGTCTATACATAAGCATGAGCTAAGTATGTGCCCAATGCTAACTTTGGAATTTTGGGTGGTTTGGTCGTGATGATTATTACTGCTGAGAAAAACGTTTGTTTTGTTTTTAATTGTTTAGTTTACTGGCAGCATTTTCTCAAATGAACCATTAACCTAGCGACGCGCTATGATTTCATTTTCTGATATCATCAATCAATTAATAAGTTGGCACTTTGTTTTTTTTTTTCTCCGGAGATCACGTTATCCACAGAAATCTCATCATGTGTTAATTGATTGATAGAGTGAAAATTGACCGTATCTCTGAATATACTTATTATATTTATACTTAATGATTATTCTAAGCGAAAACGTGTATTCCGTGCATAAACACAGTATTTATTTAGTAAATGCTCCGTGTGTGCTGCTGACCCTAATTAAACGACGGGCAGTGATTGCCGAAAAGCCCTCACATAGATCAGAATCAGATTTACAAGAAACCGGTGCTGAACCGAACCGGCTGTTTGCACCACGGTGGGACGTTATAATTAGTTTCTGCTTTATGTGTGAACTATATTTTCTGACACGATCAGGCATCCAAAGGATGAAAATGTAGTTCAAAAGCAAGTGGGGTGCCAGGGTAAACAAGCACAGCAGCGAACACAATGCGCCAAATACAAAGAGAAGCAATGCATATGATCGCCACTAGATGGAGCCATAATACCACTTGGCAGCCAGCACAGGGACTAATTGCATCTTAAAGTAGTATAGTACTGTAACTAACACCTCCACCTCTATGTCTTACAGTGTTCTATATTTTTAGAAAGTTGCCTAGCAACCCAATATCACACATATAATTTAGTCTACAAGTGTATAAGAACCAAATCTATGGAATTCGCATGATCCCCGCTCTTTGAAAGATACTCAAGAGGTGTTTTAACCCCTGTGTCAGGAAGCACTGCGTCAAAGAGAGTGCTTTACCACTAAACATAGAATTGCAAAGCTGTCTGGCAGAATTCGAAATAAAACAGATAGCTGATCTAATTTTATAAATCGTGTTGCATTTTGCTAGGCTGCAGCTACGTACATAAAAAATAATTTGGGTGTGTTACGTAGATTCACGTTTTCGACAAAATCCGATTAGAAGTAGTCTGTTATGTTTAATTATCGAGACTGGTAAGATTAGTCTGTAGATTTCAGTATCTGGCTGAGATCAGCTCAAAGAAAAAAGGAGCAGAATCTGTTGCCTAAAATCGGAGCAGAGTGTTAAAGAAAAGGTTAGGGTTAACCTTTACCGTAAAAAAACCCTAACCCTAAAAACAAATACGATTAGTAACCTAACCCCAATTACAAACCCTAACCTTATCCCTACAGCTAACCCTAGCCCCAAAAATCAATCGCTTCCTACAGCAGTCAGTTCAGGAATGGACCTTAACTCTAAACCTAACCCTTACTCTATAACCTTGACCCTAACACAAATTGTAACCTAAACCTAATTACAAACTCTAACCCCTCAAAATCAATAGCTTCCGACAGCAGTCAGTTTGGGAATTGACCCTAACTCTAAATGTAACTCTAACTCTAAAAAAAACCCACAAATTGTAACATATACCTAATTACAAACTCTAGCCCTATACCTAAAACTAACCCGAACCCTAAAAATCAATAGCTTCCAAAAACAGTTCATTTTGGGAACAACTGAAAACATTCTAGTGGTGCCAAAACATTTTTCTTTTCTTTGAGATCATGTTAAAGGAACTAAAGGAGCAGAATCTGTTGCCTAAAAATGGAGCAGAGTGTTAAAGATAAGGTTAGGGATAACCTTTACCGTAAAAAAAACCCTAACCCTAAAAACAAACACGAATAGTAACCTAACCCTGATTTCAAACCCTAACCTTATCCCTACAGCTAACCCTAGCCCCAAAAATCAATAGCGTCTGACAGCAGTCAGTTCAGGAATGGACCCTAATTCTAAACCTAACCCTAGCTCTAAATAAACACAAATAGTAACCTAAACCTAATTAAAAACTCTAACTCTAACCCTAAAAATCAATAGCTTCCAACAGCAGTCAATTCGGGAATTGAGCCTAACTCTAACCCTAACTCTAAATAAAAAAACACAAATAGTAACCTATACCTAATTACAACCCCTAACCCTAAAAATCAATAGCATCCGCAAGCAGTCAATTCGGGAATTGACCCTAACTCTAAATGTAACCCTAACGCTAAATAAAAGAACACAAATAGTAACCTATACCCAATTACAAACCCTAACCCTAAAAATCAATAGCATCCGACAGCAGTCAATTCGGGCATGGATCCTAACTCTAAATGTAACTCTAACTCTAATAAAAACACAAATAGTAATATATACCTAATTACAAACACTAACCCTAGCCCTAAAACTAACCCTAAAAACCAATAGCTTCCAAAAACAGTCCATTTTGTGAACAACTGAAAACATTCTAGTGGTGCCAATTATTTTTTATTGCCCCTGATAAAAGGGGCCTGAAAGCAAAGTAAAGAATCGATTTGAATCCTGCTTCCTGACCGCGGTACAAATGTTGCAGACACAGAATCCCTGGACATTCTAAGCCAAACCACACTCTATTATGTAAACATAGATTTACTTATTTTTTGCCTAAAACGAGCAAATTACGCTGTATTGCCAGGCTTGTCCAATAAATCAGTCGGTCCTCAGACCTCAACCAAGTTCAGAATGATTTTTACACTATTTAGTAGAAGAGATTTCAGACGTACAAGTACAAATAACACACAAAACCTTTCAAAAGGCTTCCTTTTAAAGGGACACTCTACGCCTCCTGGCTAATTTACAGTTATAAAGTTGTCAGGATGTGAGGAGTGACATCCCTGATCTGGCAGAATCAATGGTTGAAGTGGAGGAGTTTCCTCAACCCCACCCAGTATCACCAGCAGCCGGGATTTTTGAATTTCCCGGCTGCCGATCACAAGATAGGGATGCCAGCACGCTGAGAGCGTGCCAACACCACCTTCTCTGAAACCAAGTGAGGTAGCAAGCATTCCTAGAGAGGCAGCTGATGGATTGGATCCATGCATGCGCGCAACTCTGATCCAACTCTGAACTCTGATATGTAAAGTGCGCAATTCCCGAAGCGCAGAGCAATTTGTGGTTCCTACGCTCCGCAAGTTGAGTAGGAGATCAGATTGCACAGATAGACTTCCAGGTTTGGAAGTGCCTGAGCGGAAGAGGAGGAGCAACGTGTGGCGAGGGACAAAATGTGAGTAGATTCACCCGAAAATAAAAAAGAAAAGGGCTCTGGGGAGTAGCTGTCGCAACGTCACCCTGCCTTAAGGGATATTCACCTGATAAAAAGGAGTTATATTATTGAAATATAAAAACAGTAAAATCTGTGCCACTGGCGCCACCCGGTGGTGGGGTTGCAACCGTGATGTATACAATAAAATAATGTAGCTAAAAGACGGTGCAAAATAGCAGCAAATGAAAGCAAATATTGTATAGCAGCACATGCTGTATGTAGTCCTGCCGGGTATATACCAGGTTGCTAGTGAATGCAATTAATTCAAAATAAAAGTTCACATAAAAAGTCCAGAAATCGATCTTGCAGTTTGTGGAGTCAGCTGCCTCTCCAAACCACTGAAGTGGTATATCCCTTTCCCACAAGAAATGACCGTGTGCGAGGAGAACGTGGTGGAGTTGGCGCTTCTTGTCCTATTGAGGTCTCCCTCGTGGTGCACTCTTGGGCTCGCTATGTGGTTCCTTACGATGTTGGACTCTTCCGTGGCCCTCACAGAGGAGTCTAACATCATAAGGAACCACGTATCGAGCCCAAGAGTGCACCACGAGGGAGGCCTCAATAGGACAAGAAACGCCAACTCCACCACGTTCTCCTTGCACACTGTTATATTGAAATATAAGACATAGTCCTGTAAGCACGGAAGTGGTTTTAACGTGAATACATCGCACAACCAGAAACCTGAATTTATTCTGCTGTCTTAGAGATGTCATCAGTCTTGGCGAGCATCCTTGCTTTCACCTCCCAACGTTTCAAATCTAAAGTCTCACAGAGTATCGCTTGCACGTTTCGTGACAGCTCTCCCGCAATTTATTCCTTAAATAGCTTTTTAATCTGTGGGGCCTTTTCGGATTTCCACATAATTTCTGTCACTTTCGAGTTGTATTCCGAACTTTTGGTTTTCTGAAGCAGCTTCTCCTGTACCAATAGCGAAGTGATTTAAAGGGATATTCCATTAAAATATAGTTCCCTTTTTCACCCTTAAATATTTGGGAAAATGATGCTGACAGCCTCGGCCCAATTTCATTTTAAGATTTTCTTTTATTTCAGCTGATTTTACTCCTTTTTTTCCCCCCTCAGCCAAAAAGCCAGGAAGCCCCTGAAGCCTTACTACACAATATAGTACAGGAGAGGTGGGGTTGCGCCTATTCCCCGATGGGGCGGCTGCAACCACCAAATGTATCCAGCCCAGCAACATGTATAAAACATAACAAGGAGAAAAAAGTCATCTGCGCTTATTTCCATTATACCGTGTGAAACAAAACACAATTAGAGGCTTTGGTTTCTGTTAATGGCCATTAAGAGAGTAAGCTCACCCGCCACGTCAAGGCACCTCTATTGAGGGTGAGTCCTATCCAAAAAATGAAGCCACAGGCTGCTGTGTAGCAAACTGTATAATGGGAATAAGTGCAGATGACTTTTTTCTCCTTGTTATGTTTTATACATGTTGCTGGGCTGGATACATTTGGTGGTTGCAGCCGCCCCATCGGGGAATAGGCGCGACCCCACCCCTCCTGTACTATGTATGTTTTAATGTACCTCCAGCCAGGTCATCATTGCAGCTGTTCCGCTCCATGTCTTTGTTTTTTTGATCCCAAGGTGGATTTTGTTTCTGGGGGAGCTTAAATAAAAGCCCACCAGTCTACCTCATGACTGACAAGCAGCATGAGCAAGTGATGGTTGGCTACACAGCAGCCTGTGGCTTAATTTTTTGGATAGGACTCACCCTCAATAGAGGTGCCTTGACGTGGCGGTGAGCTTACTCTCTTACTTACTACACAATATGGCTCCTACGCAACTTGCGAAGCATAGGAACCGCAACTTTTACACCACTACGGATTCACGCACTAGTTCCGAAGCACCTGCGAAGAATGATGGTTCAGAGATACAGGCGCATGCACAGATCCGATCCATCCCTGAGGCCTGTCGCTACAGTGGGTGCTGCTAATAGACATGTGCACTTCTTATTGTAATAAAATTTAGTTTTCGTCCGAGATATGCATTTTTGTTATTTTTTTTCCATTCCGAAAAATGTAATATTACGAATCGGCTGAAATTACGATTCAAAATCGATTTGAAAACGATCCGAAACAATATCAATCGATTTGAAAACGAAACAAAACGATATTGGACCATCCGATATTTCGGATCGGTCTGAAATTACAAATCGCGGTGAAATATCAAAGGACACGAAACGAAAAAATACTGTTTAAAATGGCCTGAAATCAACCGAAACAAAAAAAAAACAAAAAGAAAGATTCCGAAAAGAAAAAATAGAAAAAAAATCCGCTGTGCACAAGACTAGCTGCTAACGTCACTAGTGACTGATCTGGTGACTGATAGCCAGGAAATTCAAAAATCACAGCTAGGTGGGGTGGAGGAAACTCCTACACTTCACCCAGCGTTTTCACCAGATCAGGGAAGCTGGGGGGGAAGGGGACACTCCTCACATCTTGACCACTTTAAAAAGCTAAAGTGGTCAGGATGAGTAGAGTGTCCCTTTAGAGAAAAAATGGAAAGGTGCGTTGGACCCCATGCAGAGGAACACGAAACTAAGCATTACTCTCTGGAGGATGCATGTAGACAAATGTCTACTATGCCTTATTATAAATCAGGCTCTGATTGCACGTGATATTAGCAGTCGCTATTTATGCTCAGACATCAGGAGCTCGTAGACCTCAGCCATGAACCTTGTCTATCTGATTGGTAACGGTGAGTGGGGATTTCTGCCGCTTGGCTTAGTTCAATGCCCAGGTGGGAAAGGTAGAAGAAGGTCTTTGAGATAATCTTACGGAGTGAGAGAGAGCGACAAAGGTACAGGAAACAAGCTTAGAGTGCAGAGTATTCAACTAAAAAGGCAAGCCGCGTCATTATTTGGCGAGTCTTTACACAAAATCAATGAGAACCAGGACGCAGTCGGTAGTAAATAGAATATATACAGGGTTGTTCAAAGAGCTCCGAAAGGCTGCCGAAAGGTAACCGAACGCTGAAAATCAGCGTTCGGTTACCTTTCTTGGCCATTTGGCTCTCCTTCCATAGAGCAGGCAGTTCGGCAAATGTTGGCGAATTGCCTGCACATACGGTGCCTGTTCGAAGGCAGTGAAATCCCCATTGCTTCCTCTATTCATAGAATAAAAACCAGCAGTGAAAAGTTGCCGAAATGCCCTGCCATTCGGTGGTTTCATGCGGCAGATTTATTCAGGCGAATCCCCTAGGCTTCAATGTTAAAAATATTCCCGTTTTAATACAATATCTAATAAACCATTAATTATAATATTCTGCAGTAAAAAGTTTCTTTATTTATAGATTTTTTTAGGAACTTTTAACCTCCCTGGTGGTATTTCCGAGTGTGACTCGGGGTTAAATTTCACTACTGCGAACGGTAACCCCGAGCCACACTCGGGCTGGATGCATAATCACCTCCTCCTGGCTCCCTCACTGTCCCCCGCAGTGTGATCGCGGCGAGCTGCTTCCTGGAAGGCTCCCTGCGAGTTACACGATGCAGGGGGGCGGGACCAGCATAAAAGAGATCTTTTTACAGTTTACACTTTGGTTTATACAGTGTAATGTTTATGAACGGCCACTAGGTGGCAGTACAGGATAAGAAATAGACCATACAGCTTCTCACCCTTGTTTGCAGACAGATTTCAGTGTTTTTTGTTGTATTTTATTGAATATCATTTATTTGCATTATTTTGGATAATTATTTTTGGGGTAATAAATTATTATTTCGTGTTTCAAACTTTATCGGACTCAGCGTATTTACTATTTATTTTTTATTTATTTATTTATAAAGGATTTTACCAGTAAGGACTCTTGCTTGCACGGATTTCAGTGCGTGATTCCTAATTATTACAGGCTAACTATGTACAAAAACACATTTCCTTTAAAAGAAAATTGAGACACTTTTAGACATGAAATTTTGAAAAATTAGACCGCCAGGGAGGTTAAGCTTTTTTCGGTATTTTTTTGCAAAAAAAAATTCAGTTTTTTTTATCGTTTTTCTTTATTTTATAACAGCCCTTTTTATTATCATTCATTGGATCTTATATGTAAGTTTCAGACATTTTCGTTCAGTAGTTTCTTTGCAAGCAGCGTTTCACTTTTCAAACATTCGAGCGTACTGTTTTTACTCCGTCCATTCGTCTGTGGTGTCGGGTTTTTCCGGCAGCTGCTCTGCGCTGTGATCGGCTCCTGCTCGGGTTTTTCCGACGTGTTCGGCGGGGTTAATCCTGATGTTCTTGCGGGTTTCGGCGTGCATTCGCCTGGGTTTTGCAGTGAGTGTTTGGCAGCTTTTCGGCAACTTTTCCCTGAACTACAACGGCCCTGTGGTGCTTGCTGAATACACCGCAGGATCGCCGAAATGGGATCGCCGAATCAAGCCGAATTGAAGAGAGTGAAAAGTCCCCGAACGTGCAGTGACTTTTCGATTCTCTTTGAATAACCCTGATAGAGAATAATGGAACACTACAAGCCTATCCCTTTAAGTAAGTTGACTTTTTTTTATCATAACGTCTTAAATATCGCACGAATTCTATTCTTCTGACTAGTCCATAGGATGCTTTTTAAGAACTTTAACACAAACGCGTCGGCAACGGAAACGGATCAGTACATAATTCAGCTGTTTCACGCTATTATATTGATGAATAAAATAATACAGAGTTCTATTTCAAGCCTTGGTAATTTTCTAGCTGAATAGCTTAAGTGTCCGAGCGGCTGACATCCTTGGGAGACGCTGAGCGTCGGTAACATGATAATAGCGCAGTAATGGGATCTCGTGACTGCTCTCCCAATGACTTCTTGTTGACAGTGGAGGCACTTCTGAGTTTCTGAAATTGCTCGATGATATTCGTTCCTCCTCCCCCCATTAATACCCCATGAAAGATTTAGATTTAATAACGCCGTCCAATTTGAGCTGATGAAATGCCGGGGACTCAGAGGCCAGAATTTAATAAGACTTTGGGTACACAGGAATCTGACAGGGGGATCTGCAAGGTGGTGCTGAGCAAAAAAGAGGTAACACTATCCCCCTGTGGTATAAAAACATTTTATGCGTCTGCTGCGTATAGAAACGGATAGAGTTACTTCGAGAGGTACCACACTTTGGCCCTATCTTCAGATGTAGATAATCAGATCGATAAGTCGATAGAGGCTAAATGACTACTAACCTGAGGGCTTTATTCACTAAACAGTCAGCTGCCGAGGAACTCTGCAAAAAAATAAAGTAAGGGTAGTTGCTCTCAGATTGTGCAGAAATGCCAAAACTCCAACAACATAGATGTATCAGGTTTAAAAATATACTATTTATTGGCCCTCTAGATGTTTTGGAACTACAGCTCCCATGATGCTCAACCACTTAATAGGCTGTCAGAGACTCATGGGAAATGTAGTTCCAAAACATCCGGAGGGCCAAAGATGCTGTACCCTGTACTAAAGTGAATGGACTTTAAAGGGACCCTCCAGAAGAGAGAACAAAACTTTTCTACAGAATTTAATTAATTTGATTATTCTTTGTATCAGGGATCTTAAAATCTGCCCCCCCCCCACCTCCAGATGTTTCTGAACTACAACTCCCATGATTCTGGGCCATTTATTGTGCAATAGCCTATTTTTAATGATATCTTAGCTGTTCAGAATCACTCTCCCGGCATCTCTCTACCAGAGTGCCATGTGTAGCACACGCATTGCGTAGCTCACATGTAGCGTAGCACACGCATAGCGTAGCTCACATGTAGCGTAGCACACGCATAGCGTAGCTCACATGTAGCGTAGCACACGCATAGCGTAGCTCACATGTAGCGTAGCACATGCATAGCGTAGCTCACATGTAGCATAGCACACGCATAGTGTAGCTCACATGTAGTGTAGCACACGCATAGCATGCCTCCAAGGACAGCCATGAGTGGCATTATTGCCTTGTTCTCCCACTGAGCTGCCATCAGAATGTTTGGACTACTTAATGAAACACTGCTTGCGTTCATTCATATTATGTTTACTGTGTGTGATGTATGTATTGTGAGATGTGTGTAGAGTGTGACATATGTAATGTATGATATGTAGAGGTGTGAACGGCTGAAATTTTATTTGTTTAGTTTCATAAAAATTTGTCCGAAACAAGATTTGTTTGACTGACGATTCTTTTTCGTTATTTCGTTTCATTATTTGGGATCGATTTGTTATTTCAATTCATTATTTCATTTCATTATTTCAGATCGATTCGTTATTTCATTTCATTATTTCGGATCGATTTGTTATTTTGTTTCATTATTTCGGATCAATTCGTTATTTAATTTCATTATTTCGGATCGATTCGTTATTTCGTTTCATTACTTCGGATCGATTCGTTATTTTGTTTCATTATTTCAGATCGATTCGTTATTTTGTTTCATTATCTCGGATCGATTCGTTATTTTGTTTCATTATTTCAGATCGATTCTTTATTTAATTTCATTATTTCAGATCGCTTCGTTATTTGTTTCATTATTTCGGATCGATTCGTTATTTCATTTCATTATTTCATTTCATTATTTCAGATCGAATCGTTATTTAATTTCATTATTTCGGATCGATTCGTTATTTCATTTCATTATTTCAGATCGAATCGTTATTTAATTTCATTATTTTGGATCGATTCGTTATTTCATTTCATTATTTCATTTCATTATTTCAGATCGAATCGTTATTTAATTTCATTATTTCGGATCGATTCGTTATTTCATTTCATTATTTCAGATCGAATCGTTATTTCATTTCATTATTTTGGATCGATTCGTTATTTCATTTCATTATTTCGGATCGTTTCGTTATTTCGGATTGATTCATTATTTTGTTTCGTTATTCCATTTCGTTATTTCGGATTGATTTGTATCACTAAAAATAAAAAAAATCCTGCTCGATTACTGTTAGAGTAGGGTTAAAAATTAGGGTTCCGAACTAGGGTTAAATTACCATTTCTGTGTTGTTTGACAATTTGTGCATAGCGGAATCATTCAATGTTTCTCTGGAGGACAAATCGTCCAGCAAGGGGTTAAAAGTGTTCTCTGGTGATGTGGTGGGTGGCTATGTAGTAATCCCTGGGGGTTTGGTGGAAATTGGAATTACCAGATCTTCACTGGTATGTGTTTGGATGAGAAGGGAAAAAACCAAAGACTTGTCTGTTAAACAGGAATAACTTGCTAAAGGCAGGTAACAACTAATGGATGCAAATTGGGGGGAAAAAAGCTTTTTTTAACGAGCTGAAGTGATTTATCTAACATTTTTAAACCAATAGCTTGTCCCTTTAGTACATTAAATATTTTAAAATGAAACTTTTTTTAATTGTAACATTTTCAATTAATTCAGTGATTTCATTGCAAAATTATGAACAATTTTTTTAAAAAAAAATACCAGTTAGTAAATCACGGAATGTCTGTTATAAACGACTAAGCTCGAAGTTATTCTGGGTTAGAATCTCTTAGCAACGGCTCTGCCTAACTCAGGAAACTGAATACAAAGGATTTCTGTCGCCCATGCTGTGTCTGACAATCACTGGATAAGAGTGGATCGACCTCCAAAAAATTAAACTCCATGCTTCATTTTTTTTATTATTATTATTTTTATTATGATCCTTATTATCTTTGTATCATTATTATAATAAGATTATTAAGACAATTAATTGTATAATTAAAAAAAAAAACTACCAAGCAATTTTGTTGTAAAAAAATGCCATCATAACATCTATTTGAAACATGGGATGTGATGTTAACAATTAAATACAGGGTAAAATAGATGTTTCGCACAGAAATTGTTATTCTGAGATAGTTAAAAAATTCAAATAATGTTCATTTGCTCTTTTTTAATTTTCATGTATTCGTTTATCCTTTACAAAAATATTGTTGAAATGTAAGATTCTGAGCTCTAGATGGTGTCGTCTGACTTACACAATTTCAAACGGGGTCTGCATTGTTATCATACAGGCAGAAAAGACCTTTGTGTTAGATACAGTAACTGTGATAAAGATAAATAATAAAAATGTTCAGATCTCCTGCTCATGGGGGTTTGTAGAGATCATAACGAGATTATTAACAATGTAGCTTCCACAAAAATATCAATAGAATATAAAAATAATATCTGTATGTGCTGCATAATGCCTGTGTATGGAAATAACAGTAACACCTTTGTATCTGTACTATACATGGATTTCCAGTCAATATAACCCCTAAATCTTATCCTTGTACAGCAGTGAGTGACCCCAGAGCTCTCCCTGTATTCTGCCAGATCCCTGGTAGCTGGAATGCAGCAGTAATCTATTTGAACTTTTTGTTACAGTGAGGTTTAGGGTTGCTATTTGCAACCGGTTTTATGTCTGTCCATGGTACTTGGAGAGACATAAAACAAAGGATTTGGGGACACACTAATCTAAAGGTGTGAAAATGTTCTTTTGATATGATAATGAGTGCTTTTCGATGCATTGCAATGCAAAATCGAGATAACTCAATTTTGGGTGTGATCGAGTTTAAAAAAGATAATTAGCAAAGTAATAATTCATCCCACCATCTACATATTGGAATTTACTTTATTTGCGAAGGTTAGAACTAGTGGTAATTTATAAAATATAGAGTTGTATACAAATTTAAGAGCTGTGCAATATATTCACACGTACAAACTGTTTTAGCACGCTTTTAAATGCTCATTATTATCATACTATCACTATAAAGTACCAACATATTCCACAGAAATGAACAAGCAGTTTGTACAGTGTTCTTTCCTTATGAAGTATTATATCAGAAATGATGGGGCCCCCTTACTGAACATCACGATGTGGCCCCCGTGCACTCCCTCAACCTTTAATAGCTTTTCTCCCCCTACCAAAACAAAAAAAAGGACATAACACAGTTCCAAAGCAATATGGCCTTTGGGCTTGGCTGGGCCCAAATATTAGCATTCTTATCATTTTTTTATTCAACCGTTTATTCTTTTCATTTGCAGTAAAAATAAAAAAAATAAAAGCCTTTTTATTTATTTATTTATTAGAATTTTTTAGGTATTTTTCAGGGAAAATTTTTAATTCCCATTTTTTTAACGGCGTTTTTTTTTATTCTGTTACAGGCCGTTTTATTATTTTCTATAGGAACTTTTTTATTATTTCCATGCATTTTCGTGCATTTTTATTGATTTACCCATCTTTTTTAACCCCTTCACTGCGGATGATGTGTGGGGTACATCCTCATAGACTCCCGCTGTATGCGAAGGACGTTCCCCACACGTAATCCGCTCGGCGGGAGCCCGGAGAGATACACCGCTCCTCGGTCCCGCTGCGTTCTGACTTCAAGGAAGTCAGACGCCGCTTTTATGGGCCCTCCCGACGCAAATGACGAGATCGCCTGGAAGGAGGGGTGCCTGACTTTAACCCCTGAGGTGCCGGTCTGCAATCTGGCACCATTCGGCGTCGGATCTTGGCATAGTTCCGGTGGGGGCTGCCATCTTGGATGGCAGCTCTACCTCTGGGTTCCCCCTCATCACCTGACATCATCCGTATGGCGCAATGAAGACAGTTAGCCGGGGAACCCCTAGCTGCCCGGGGATTTCCTAAGGAAATCCCATGATGGAGATAGGGGGTTCCTTTGAATGGTGGCAGCTAGAGGGTCATGTTTAATGTCATTCGAACAGCCAGAGCATGGCCTTTCCAATGATACCAAAGATGACCATGTACAAATTAAGAAAAAAATAATAAAAATAAAAAAAACACGTTTTTTTTGTGTGTTATTTTATTAATGCAGCAATATTGTTCCCATTTCAACCATAATGTGAAAAATTATGCTGCACTAATGTATTTGTTCGTATGGGGGGCTAAAAATCATGTAATTCCCCTGAAAAAAATGTAACGAGACCCCATTTCTAATTTTTTTAACAAGTGCACCCCATAGAAAATATAACCACAAAGGCTCGGATGATAAAATGTGAAAAAAAAAACACTTTACACAATGTAGATGATTGAAAATCCAAATTTTATTGCATTTTTTGTTATAATATTCAATCAGTGCATGATGTATACATATAATTGTGATATATTATGAATCTACCGAGTCTGCCGAAAAAAAGAATATATAATATGTCTGGGTCGTATAATAAAACGGGACTTCAAATCGCATTTAAGCATGATGAGCAAAAGCGTTAAAAATTTGCTCAGCGCACAGCTGTGAAATGGCTCAGCAGCAAAGGGGTTAAAATAGCAGAGTTCTGTTTGTTTTGGCTTCTTTTAACAGTTCGGCGACTGATTGGCTTTTTTCGGCTGCGTTTGGCGGACAGTTCGGCCGATCGCTGCTGCGTCAGGAGTCTGTTCGGAGTGTTGATCGGCGGCATTTGCCAGTCTTCTGCGCACTTTGGGGATTCAGTATTCCCCTGCAGGGTCGACAAACTAAAATCGCCAAAGCGCAAAGAATGGCGCCGAATGAGATTATTACATGTAATAAACATAATATTACAATGAGGAGACGAGAACATACATGCATGGCGCACCACGGCAAGTGTCAACTGCCAGCCCTAGCGATATGCGACTTGAGGCGCTTACCCTTAGGGCTCCTCCCCTTAGGGCTCCTCCCCTTGGTACGTGACTTCTTGCCAGTATGATAAGACCTCTTAGTATGGATTGCACACCAAAGAAAACAGAAGGGTCAACCAGGAAGGGAAGGATAGGGACTTCTTTAAGGAACACAGGACAGTCGGGATGTATCTTTTAGAGATCTAAAGAATAAATAAGAAAAATTTGCCTGAACCATCATTATTGCAATTTTTTCTCACAGTGTGTGTGTGTGTGTGTGTGTGTGTGCCATCCTGACCCATGCACACAATTGCCATAAGTGAATCGTAAAGCTGTGCACCCATGTATGTTTAATCCCTATAACGGTAAAATAATTACTCTCATTAGTACATATTTTAGCTCTTTAGGGATTACACTGAGGCAAAGTTGTATTGTGTGTGTTTAGCGCCTTGTAAAAAATTAGAAAGATGGTATAGGAGACAAACTGAGAGTCCGATTGTGATGAATAAATCCGTGAAGCGTGCTTTCTGCACAAGAGACAGGAAATTAAACTGTCATTGAGAATTTTTAGAAAAGTGAAGAATCTGTAAAAAGTAAAAAAAAAAAGTAAAAAAAAAAGATAGCTTCCCAACGTATTTGATGTACAACTGATTACTTTATGGGTCTTCCCTCGTTCTGTTTCCACAGGAAATGAAAAAATAAAAAAAAGTGGCGTAGCATCAGATGAACTTTATTTCTGAACATTGGATACAGGGCACATTGTCTGATCGTAAAGTTCACTCTTGTACATGATAACAAGTCGAACTTACACTAGAGAACAAATTGCAGTGAATAGAAAACATGTGGAATTTTTATGTAGCTAGTTTGGACAAGAATGAAATATAAAAAATAAATATGATTTACAAGAGAGCGGAGGAAGCAGAGCAAAACTGTACTTCCCTCTATAACGTTGTGCTACAGCGCCACCTACTGTCCAGTTTTGCAAACAATAACAAAAATAAAAGGAACACTCTAAACAGCCTGACTACTTTAGTGTTTTAAAGTGAACAGGTTGTGTAGAACCCCCCCTTTGCCACCTTTCCTGTAGACCCACTCGGGTGAAATAGCTGGGTTAAGTGGAGAAGGTTCCTCGACCTACAGAAGCTGTCACCAACACACAGTATTTTGTAATTTCCAAGCTGCCAGTCACCAGATCGTGACTTTGTGTGCTGACTCTCGGATCGCCGGTGAAAGCTGGCCCCCTGAGAGAGGCAGCCAATGTATCGTTGAACGAGATAGCTTCGATCCATCGTTCTACGCAGGTGCTATGTCCTAAGTCCTAAGTCCTAAGACAGGCACAATTTGCAGTTCCTACACTATGCAATTTGCAAAGCTACACAAATTGTGTAGAAAAGCTGCAGAGGATAGTTAGTCACTGAGCTGACGTTGAGTAACAGTCCAGTGACTAGGGAGAAAAGGGGAGTAAATTTGCCTAGAATTAAAAAAAAAATGTAAAAAAAAATTAATTTTGGCAGAGACTTTCAGCAGAATCTGTCCAATTATTTAAGGCCAAAAAAAAGGGGGCATATTTATTAGTAAAGGATGTTAAATTTCTGACACCCCTTTTCCAACAACCAGTCTATCACTAGATATTGAAAATCTTCTAGTTATTGTTAGTGACGCTGCCCTTATAAACTTTTAGTGGGTGTATCTGCAGTCATTTCCGGATTGTAACGATTATTACGTTTTTTTCACAAGCGTTGATCGAAAGCAATCACAAAATTCCAGGACCACTGAAAAAATTTCCGTTGCTCCTGAATTGGATGTTTTCAATAGCTGGCGATTTCTAGTGTTAGTGTTACGTCAAGGAGTAGGGTTTTATTTAGGTTTTATAATTAGTGTTAAAATATTATTATTATTTGTGAATGTGCATATTTAAGAGTTTTTTTAATCAGCGTTCTGACATCATTGGTCCCCGAGTTACCCCGGCATGTGGGATATACAATCCCGAGGAAACTCCTCCACTTCACACAAAAATATCAGGCGAACGGGCCTACAGGATGGGAGTGAAGGGGAGGGGGTTCACTCTATGCAGCCTGACCCCTATAAAAAGCTAAAGTGGTCAGTGTGTGTAGAATATCCCTTTAAAGACGGTTAGAGAATAGAGGAATATTGATATCCCGGCCGATTAATCTTTCTCCGTCGAACGCCCGCATGTTCTTTCATGATCTCCCGGCAAATGGCAGGGTTAGGTTTTATCAGTAAAAAGTAAACTAAATTTAGGTAACTGGCGGGATTTGGAAGATAAATATTGACTCTGCAGGGAAGGAAAAAAATCAAACAAACGCTCACTTTAAGTATGTGCTAAAAGAATGTAACGTGCATAGTTGTGTGGCAGATTATATGTGTTCAAAGATATGGAGGTCAACGCAAGGACAGCACGTTCAATACAATCTATGTCAAGCTTGTGTTGGACTGCTTGAGTTGCGACATCACGATTATGAAAATCGAAATACAATAGAAGGTTGTGAGGGGGTCACGTCTAGTCAAATGTATTTGGGGGTGCTACCAACACCCAACAATCTTCTCTCTGTATGAAAGCAACCATCTTCTCCTGGCTTCCTCTCTCCTCCTGGACATGGAACCATCTTTGAAGGGACGCTCTACTCATCCTGACCACTTTATTGTTTTAAAGTGGTCAGTATATGGGGCGTGTCCGATCCCCCTCTGCTGCCCCAATCTGGAGAAAGCGCTGGGTGAAGTGGAGCAGTTTCCTCCACTCCACACAGCATCATCAGCAGTCAGGATTTTTTAATTTCCCGGCTGCCTTTCACCAGATTGGTCATTAGTGACATCAGCACGCAGAGAGAGCGGTCAACGTCTCCCTCTATGAGACCATTCGTTGCAGTGAGCGGTATCAGAGCGGCAGCTGATGGATTGGATCTGCGCATGCACTACAGATAGAGGTTTGCTTAGGGTATTTGGCACCTGGAGCAGATACTCCCTTTTGCACAGCCTCCCTACGCAGCAAAAAAGTCTCACTAATAACAGAGGCGCTCTCGATGTCCAATGTCCAGTAAGACAGTCTCTATTAGAAAGAGACCGCTCCAGGCCCCATTATAGACTACAATAGTGGAGTGTAATGGGTCCTAGAGGGGGTCTCACTAACAGAGGTGCTCTCAATGTTTTATACTGTCTGTCTTTTATATACAGTTGTGTTCAAAATTATTCAACCCCCAATGCTGTAAAGGGTTTTAGGGAATTTAGTGTACATTTGTAATTGTATTCAGAATGAAATCCTACAAGGACTTTTTAAAGAACCATATGCAACTAAAATGACATCAATTGGTTTTGTAATACAGTAGTAAATGTTTCTTTTGTGAATTCTTCATTGACACAATTATTCAACCCCTTAAAGACTACCACTCTGAAGAACAGAGGTTCATTCAAGTGTTTTCAATCAGGTATTGAAAACACCTGTGGATGTCACGGAGCAGCAATAAAGCATAATAAGCACCAATTAGGCAGCTTTAAAATGACTGTGATACTCAGCTCCTTCTAGACATTTACTGGTGTGGTTACAAACATGGTGAAGTCAAGAGAATGGTCCAGGAAGACAAGAGAAGAGGTGATTACTCTTCACAGGAAGGGCAATGGCTATAAGAAGATTGCAAAAAAGTTAAACATACCAAGAGAGACCATAGGAAGCATCTTTCGCAAATTCAAGGCAGAGGGCACTGTTGAAACGCTACCTGGTCGTGGCAGAAAGAAGATGCTGACTTCGACTCCTGTGCGCTACCTGAAGTGTAGAGTGGAGAAAAGTCCCTGTGTGACTGCTGAGGAACTGAGAAAAGATTTGTCAGATGTGGGTACTGAAGTTTCAGCTCAGACAATACGGCGTACACTGCGTAATGAAGGCCTCCATGCCAGAACTCCCAGGCACACCCCCTTGCTGTCTCCAAAGAATAAGAAGAGTCGACTGCAGTATGCCAAAAGTCATGTGGACAAACCACAGAAGTTTTGGGATAGTGTTCTGTGGACTGATGAAACAAATTTAGAACTGTTTGGGCCCATGGATCAACGCTATGTTTGGAGGAGGAAGAACAAGGCCTATGAAGAAAAGAACACCTTGCCTACTGTGAAGCATGGCGGGGGGTCAATCATGCTTTGGGGCTGTTTTGCTTCTGCAGGTACAGGGAAGCTTCAGCGTGTGCAAGGTACCATGAATTCTCTTCAGTACCAGGAGATATTGGATGACAATGTGATGCAGTCCGTCACAAACCTGAGGCTTGGGAGACGTTGGACCTTTCAACAAGACAATGATACCAAGCATACCTCCAAGTCCACTATAGCATGGTTGCAGATTAAAGGCTGGAACATTTTGGAGTGGCCATCGCAGTCACCTGACTTAAATCCGATTGAGAACCTCTGGTGGGACTTAAAGAAAGCAGTTGCAGTGCGCAAGCCTAAGAATGTGACTGAACTGGAGGCTTTTGCCCATGACGAATGGGCGAAGATACCCGTAGATCGCTGCAAGACACTTGTGTCAAGCTATGCTTCACGTTTAAAAGCTGTTATAACTGTAAAAGGATGTTGTACTAAGTACTAAGATTGAATGTCACTTGGGGGTTGAATAAAACCGATAATGATGTGAGCACAGAAAGGACATTTGTGGTTATTTCATTATAAATGTTATGTTATATTTGTCTGACCTACACGTGCCTCTTTGATTTAATTGTAAGCAAGATGACTGAATGATCAAAATCAATGTCAAACTGGCCAAAACACTCAATTTCAGTGGGGGTTGAATAATTTTGAACACAACTGTATATAGTATATCTCTATTAGAGAGACCCTTCTTTAAGGACCACAACCCATTCCCAACCCAATCGAAATAAAACATAGCCCATGTAACTCCATATATATTGTCTGATTTGACACTTGCAGCATACTGCCTACAACTCCTATGACACTCAGGCAGTCCTACATATACTCTAGGAATGCCTGAGTGATAGTAGTTGTAAATAGTACGCTACAAGTGTCAGACAATATTGGAGCTGTTTTGAAGCTCCGCAGCAATTAAACTCACAGTAATGTGCACTGTGTATGACTGTATCACAGAGTTCCACAGCAATAAAACTCACAGTAATGTGCAGTGTGTATGAGCGTATCACAGAGCTCTACAGCAATAAAACTCACAGTAATGTGCAGTGTGTATGAGCCTATCACAGAGCTCCACAGCAATAAAACTCACAGTAATGTGCGCTGTGTATGAACGTATGACAGAGCTCCACAGCAATAAAACTCACAGTAATGTGCGGTGTATATGACCGAATCACAGAGCTCTACAACAATAAAACTCACAGTAATGTGCACTGTGTATGAGCGTATCACAGAGCTCCACAGCAATAAAACTAACAGTAATGTGCGGTGTGTATGACCGTATCACAGAGCTCCACAGCAATAAAACTCACACTAACATGCACTGTGTATGAGCGTATCACAGAGCTCCACAGCAATAAAACTAACAGTAATGTGCGGTGTGTATGACCAGATCACAGAGCTCCACAGCAATAAAACTCACACTAAAATGCACTGTGTATGAGCGTATCACAGAGCTCCACAGCAATAAAATTCACAGTAATGTGCGGTGTGTATGAGCGTATCACAGAGCCCCCACATCCATACAGCCTGCCACACAGTCACACATTCATATACCCATACACGCAGTCACACATCTACACAAACACACAGTCACTCATATGCAAATACACGCACAGTCAAACATACGCACACACACGGTTACACATACACACACATACTCTGCGCAAGTTGCGTAGGAGAGGAAATTGCCCAGAAAGGATTCAGGGGCCTCCATGTTCGGAAACTGAAGAGGACGAACAGCATGTGGCAAGGGAGAAAAAGTGAGTAAAATAACCCAAAAAAGAAAAACTAATAATAATTGGGCAGAGGCTGTTAGAAGCATCTGCCCAATTATGTAAGGGCAATAAAAGGGAACTCTACTTTCAGTAGAATATACCTTTAAGGTGCTAACTATGCCCATTCTCCAAAGCCTCTTGATGCAAGGTAGGTTCACATCGATTTCGGACCATAGTTGCATCGAAAAACTACTTTTTTCTAAAACTGCGATTTTATTCACGCATCATTTTTTCATGATGCAACGTTTTCTACACCCCTGTACCATTCATGACCTACAGGTGGTGCCCTTCTCTTGGGATACCCCTACTCCTGGCATGCATGCTAAATTCAAAATTTATGGACTTTTGCTCGACCTGGGACTATCCGCTGAGATCAGCTTTAGGTGGTGTAGGTAACAAATTTTGAGAAATTTACTAAACGTCATATTGAAGTCATTTTTTTTCTGTTCTAGCTGAGATGTGCTCGCTCCGATGTGTGGCTTTCTTAATCGAAAAAGTAAAAGCGCAGCAAATTTCATCCGCAATAGAGAAAGTCGGCAGAAATTAGCCAAGTTCCACTTTTGTGATTAACTTTATTGATTACACTCTTAAGTTTAATTATGTAAACGTGCGAAAGCCATAAGAGTCTAAAATTCTGTTGACCTGGCTTTATAACAATTAACACATTGATTTCAGAATACACGGCCAACTGAATCGCGAGAACAAACGGGTAAAGAAGCCTTTTTATTGACACAGGGACACAGCTCCTAATACCTTAACACAACATGCTGTGTGCTAATAGACCTGGAGGTGGAAGATTGGGGCTGAGGTACAATGGGAGGTGAGAAGAATGAGGCTAAGGTACAATGGGAGGTGAGAAGAATGAGGCTAAGGTACAATGGGAGGTGAGAAGAATGAGGCTGGTGTACAATGGGAGGTGAGACGAATGGGGCTAAGGTACAATGGGAGTTGAGAAGAAGGGGGCTAAGGTACAATGGGAAGTGAGAAGAAGGGGCTAAGGTACAATGGGAGGTGAGAAGAAGGGGGCTAAGGTACAATGGGAGGTGAGAAGAAGGGGCTAAAGTACAATGGGAGGTGAGAAGAAGGGGGCTAAGGTACAATGGGAAGTGGAAGATTGGGGCTGAGGTACAATGGGAGGTGAGAAGAAGGGGGCTAAGGTACAATGGGAGGTGAGAAGAAGGGGGCTAAGGTACAATGGGAAGTGAGAAGAAGGGGGCTAAGGTACAATGGGAGGTGAGAAGAAGGGGCTAAGGTACAATGGGAGGTGAGAAGAAGGGGGCTAAGGTACAATGGGAGGTGAGAAGAAGGGGGCTAAGGTACAATGGGAAGTAGAAGATTGGGGCAGAGGTACAATTGGAGGTAAGAAGAATGGGGCTAAGGTACAATGGGAGGTGAGAAGAAAGAGGCTGAGGTACAATGAGAGGTGAGAAGAAAGAGGCTGAGGTACAATGGGAGGTGAGAAGAATGAGGCTGAGGTACAATGGGAGGTGAGAAGAATGGTGCTAAGGTACAATGGGAGGTGAGAAGAATGGGGGTAAGGTTCAATGGGAGGTGAGAAGAAAGAGGCTGAGGTACAATGAGAGGTGAGAAGAAAGAGGCTGAGGTACAATGGGAGGTGAGAAGAATGAGGCTGACGTACAATGGGAGGTGCGACGAATGGGGCTAAAGTACAATGGGAGGTGAGAAGAAAGAGGCTGAGGTACAATGGGAGGTAAGAATGAGGCTGAGGTACCATGGAAAGTGGAAGATTGGGTTTGAGGTACAATGGGAGGTGTGAAGAATGGGGCTAAGGTACAATGGGAGGTGAGAAGAAAGAGGCTGAGGTACAATGGAAGGAGAGAAGAATGAGGCTGGTGTACAATGGGAGGTGAGAAGAAAGAGGCTGAGGTACAATGGGAGGTGAGAAGAATGGGGCTAAGGTACAAAGGGAGATGGGAGATTGGGCTGAGGTACAGTGGAAGGTGAGAAGATTGGGGCTGAGGTACAATGGGAGGTGGAAGATAGGGGCTTAGGAACAATGTGTAGTGAGAAAAATATGGAAGACGCACAAACTAGTTGAGTGGGATACGACAGAGTTTCACTAAAATCTTCTGTTCCTGCCCGTGAAGCCGTTAATCCAGCCCTGGACATATTAACTGTATGAAATACTGAAACTGATATTTCATTTTAGATTTGGAAAGTTTCTATGACCTTCACGTCTCAGAAGCACACTCAGGTCTGACACGATAACACTCCCACGTTATACGATTTCAATGATTCTCCATTCGTTTTCTTTGTTGTTTGAAATCATTTGGCTCAGAATGTAAAGTTAATCTCGTTTAGAAGTGCCGGCACCTCATGTCTCTCTCTTTGCAGAAAGAATACGCTGTGCAGGCCAAATTCAGGAGCAACAATGGGAAACACGTGACGAATGGATCGCGTGAGTAAGAATTTGAGTAGAATTGCTTTTTCTGTCCAATCACAGGCTTTGGTCGGATACCATCACTCAACCCATATATTGTAATCT
The DNA here is from genome assembly GCA_009667805.1 of Leptobrachium leishanense. Taxonomy (NCBI): domain Eukaryota; kingdom Metazoa; phylum Chordata; class Amphibia; order Anura; family Megophryidae; genus Leptobrachium; species Leptobrachium leishanense. The sequence continues at coordinate 139,065,284 of CM019070.1, forward strand.
CTAAACTCTTCCCCCTAAACCGAAGGTCACTCTATCAGAAATTGTGAGGTTTAACCTCTCAATGACCACAAATACCATATGACACAATGACCACTTAATCCATCAGCCAGTGGACCTATGAAAATATCGTCATGAAGGCTTTAGATCAAGGCTCTCAAACTCCGGCCCACCACAGATATTCCAGAACTGAAACTCAAATGATTCTCTGGCCATCTGTTGCATTCAAAGAATTCTGGGAGTTGTAGACTGTCAACATCTGGGAGGCTGGAGATTGATGTCCCTGGGTTAGATATCCATTCGTCCTTGTCGTGGCACCACCACATCAGCTGCCATGTCCAAAGAATTCTGGGAATTGTAGTCTGACAACATCTGGGGGCTGGAGTTTGACGTCCCTGGTTTAGATATCCGTTCCAGTGGCACCACCAAATCAGCTGCCATGTCCAACAGCCAGTCACGTTGCGAGCGCTCTGCAGCCTTCCTTCGCAGGCCATGCTGCTCAAAGTCAGCGTGAGTCCATGCAGCATGTCTTACGCTGGGGCTGCCCAGAGGCAATCGGGAGCTGGGTTCCCAAGTGTCAGCACACGTCCAGAGCGCCCCTAATCCAGAACTACTAAAATCCAGAACCAATTGAAAATTCCGGAGTCTTCCGAGTTTAGAATTCCAGATATGAGGTTGCTCGACCCATAAATAAAACATATTAAAGGTTAACCAGCAATGATAAAGAGAAATACTGAACGTATAAGCCTGAAGAGCAGACTGAGCATAAGGAAGACTATGGTAGAATAAAAGGGAGCTAAACCTGAGATAAAAAGAGATCAACCTCGGATTACAGGGACTAATTAAACGTTGTTTACAAGACGCGGGCGACTATTTCTCTGATGCAATAACCATCGCGAAACACGACAGCATTATTTGCAGAGACATTAAACCGCTGTACAATTGAAACAAATTTAATTCAGCGTTACTGCAAATTAAATCCGAAATTAAATAACAATAAGCATCGGCATCGCCAGGATAGGGCATATCGCCGTCAATCAGAAGAGAGAAGGGTTCTCGCCCACCAGCCCGGCTATATATATATATATATATATTAGGAAGCCTTTTCGATGGAGGGTAATTATTGCAGTTTCCATGGAGAAAGTCCTATACTGACAGCCGATTGGAGAACAACGTGTTCCTTGGCATTGCTTGTACTACTGACAGATGACGGGAAGCTTTTCACAAATAAACACGAGAAATAAGATTTATTATATCGTTTCTCTAATTTCATAACTGGACGCGGCCATACGGATCAACGGCAGTGCCAGGCCTTTCATTTTCCTTCTGCTGACGGTGAAAAACATCACTATTATAAAGTAGATTGGCGGCAACAAGGCAGAATAATTAAAACAGTCCTGATGTTGTTCACAGCCAACCTTAGGTGTTAACCCCTTGCCGCTGCGGGATGGCCGGGAGGCAGACGGGCTGAAACATCACGGCTTTCTGGCAACTCCTACTTCCCCCTCCGTTCCCTGCGGCCAGTTGCGGTCGCTGGCTACAGTGGGACTGCCTTAACTCAGCCAGTTTCCCTTCAGCCAATGTCGTTAGCTGGATTCAGGGAAAGGAGGCCTTAGAAGATGCCAGAAAGCAGCTGGGCATGTTATGCCAGGACGTCAAAGTCTACCCTGCGGTGTTTAGGGATACTCTAGGGCAGTGGTTCCCAACCCCGATACTCAAGTACCCCTAACAGGCCAGGTTTGCAGGATATCTGAAGCACAGCACAGGTGATGTGATTTGCTGCTCAGTGATTGGAGGATTCAGTCTGCATTTCCTCAAGGTAATCCTTAAAATCTGGCCTGTTAGGCGAGACCTGTTGAGGACCAGGGTTGGGAACTACTGCTCTAGGGCGTGAGTCAACAACCTTGGCCCTCCAGATGTTTTGGATCTACATCTTGTATGTCACTCAGCTGCTCATACTGGCAAAGACTCATGGGTAATATAGTTCCAGAGCATCTGGAGGCCCAAGGTTGTTGACTAATACCCTAGAGCAGTGGTTCCCAAGCCTGGTCCTCACGGGCCCCTAGCAGGCCAGATTTTAAGGGGCTTAAATGGGAGTGGGGAAACCGAGGATGTAAATATTTAACCCCTCCTGATCCCCTCCACTTCCCCCTCCTGTTTTAACCCCTAAGTTTAATTTTAAATTCACCTTAATTTCAGCGTTGGGTTCCATTGGCGCTGGTCCGGCTGTGACATGCTGCTGGCTTCCTGTTAGCTGCAGCATCTCGCGTTACCATGGGGATGCTGGACGCTCAAGCAAGCATCGAGCTAATGGTCCTCAAATGCTGAGCGGTGGGAGTTGAGCCTTGAAGGGTCTTGAACCCAGAAACCCAAAATGAGCACTGAAGAAACCTTCCGAGAAGCCCCTCTCTCAGAGAGGTGGGGACACTCATTCGGCTGAGGTTACATTAAGTGGTCACGGTGTCTAGAGAACCCCGTTTGCTTAGTTTTGGGGAGAGCAGGATTTTTGGGAAATGGTATAAATAAATTATATTGGCATTTTGCGCTGTCTGTGTTTCTTTGTACACGAGTCTTTCCTTAACCCCTCATACTCTGCTTTACATTCCTCCGTAAACCACGTTCTTATGTGATTCTTTGTAGCCCTTCACTAGCCCCTTTAAAGACCCTTTTGTTCTTGTCCGCTCCCCCTACATCCGCCCTTGAGTTTTGTTCTCTTGTCCTGTTCTCAGCTCATCTGTTCGCTATTGTGCCGCCGCTTTTCTACACGCATTCCTTTTCTTCAGTGTCCGCGCTCTCTAGTAATAAAAAAGGCTTTTTTTTTCTGGGTTTTTTCCGTAATTCTAGTTTAACCACCCTATATTTCTATTACACGTTGGTTTCCTTTGAGCTCTCGTTATTCAGTCTCATTTGTGGGTACTCGTATCACATCCTTTATTATTAAATTATTTATTAAATTTATTTGACATATTTCTTTATAAAATATATATTTCTTGCGCCACTTCCTTATTCTTTATGCGTCGTGTCTTACAGGGTTATTCAAAGAGATCCGAATTGTGGCCGAAAGGTAACCGAACAGTTAAATTCAGAGTACGGTTACCTTTCCTGGCCATTCGGCTATTCAGAGAGCAGGCAGTTCGCCAAATGTTGGCGAATTGCCTGCACATACGGTGCCTGTTCAGCGCCTGTTCGCGGGCAGTGAAATCCCCATAGAGAAGCTATGAATGCTTCGTCTATTCAGAGAACAAAAACCAGCAGTGAAAAGTTGCCGAATTGCCATGCTGTTCGGTTGCTTCATTCGATTTCAGGCGAATCTCATAAGCTTCAAATGTTAAAAATATTCCCGTTTTAATTCAATATGTAATAAACCGTTGATTATAATATTCTGCAGTAAAGTGTCTCTTTATTTATAGATTTTTTTACGATCTTTTAGGGATTTTTCAAGATTTTTTTTAAATCGTTTCTTTTTTCTGTAACAGCCCTTTTTATTATCATTCATTGGATCTTATATGTAAATTTCAGACATTTTCGTTCTGTAGTTTCTTTGCAAACAGCGTTTCACTTTTCAAACATTCAAGCGTACTGTTTTTTTTTTTTCACTCCATTCGTCTGCGGTGTCAGGTTTTTCCGGCGGCTGCTCTGCGTTCTGATCGGCGGCTGCTCGGGTTTCTCCGGCGTGTTCGGCAGGGTTAATCCAAATGTTTTTGCGGGTTTCGGTGTTCTTTCGCCGGGTTTTGCGGTGAGCGTTCGTCGGGTTTGCGGCGACTTTTCCCTGCATTACAGCGGCCCTGTGGTGCTTGCTGAATATGCCGAAATGGGATCGCCAAGTCGCACCAAATTGAAGAGAACGAAAAGTCACGAACGTGCAGTGACTTTTTGATTCTCTTTGAATAAACCTGTTATCGTTCATTTGATTATGTCACTTTTTGCCCCCTATATTGCTATACATATTATCCCCGTGATTTTTTTTCCCTTCTTCTCCCTTTCTTTTACTTTCAAATTTCTTTATTGTTTTAGAAAATAAACAAAAAAAATTACACCGAATATAAATAATACCAGACAGAAGAAAAAAACGAAACAAAAACACAAATCTTAAAATATATAGATAACAATATCGAATATGATATAATAGGTGTGAATTGTAGGAAGTGGCCTATCCTATTTCATTGATCTGACATTCCTTAAATTTTAAATACGTAAATTAAAGCATAAATAACCTAATTTAATTAAGAATATTAAAATTTTTAATTATTATTAATAATATTAATTAATATTAATTTATGCATCGTTTCTTAATGTTCATTTGATTATGTCACTTTTTCCCCCTCTATTGCTATACATATTATCCCCGTGATTTTTTTTTCTTCTTCTTCCTTTCTTTTACTTTCAAATTTCTTTATTGCTCTACAAAATGAACAAAAAGAAATTACACCGAATATAAATAATACAGAAGAAAACCAAAAACAGCACAAAACTGTGAGTATAATAGGATAGGCCACTTCCTCCAACAATTCTCACCTATTTCATTGATCTGACATTCTTTAATTTTTAAATACATAAATTAAAGCATAAACTAAATTAATTAAGAATATTAATATTTTTAATTATTACTAATAATATTAATTAATATTGAGAATACAATTAAAAAATATATATATATTTTAATATATTAATTAAAGAAAAAAAGAAAATAAACAAAAAAGACAAACAAAAAATAGCCTGGTTAATCAGAATCTCTAAAGCAATTCTAACACTCACAACCTATTTAATTCATAGAATATTACCCTGTATTAACCCAAAACAAATATCAGCCAATGCCTGGAGCCCTGTCCCTCCAAAGTATCCATATTTCATTAAGACATGTTAAAAGAGCTAAACCGGCTGTCGCTGGAATCCAGACGCAACCTTCACCTTTCCAACCTGGGGCCATATTACAAAGCTGGTGCTAACTTAACTTAAAAACTCCATAGGCTATAATGGCTCTGGGAAGTTTACAACAGCTCTGGTTAAGTTAGCACCAACTATGTAACATGGCCTTTTGCAGCTATCACAGCTTCAACTCTTCTGGGAAGGCTGTCCACAAAGTTTAGGAGTGTGTTTATGGGAATTTTTCACCATTCTTCCAGAAGCGCATTTGTGAGGTCACACACTGATGTTGGACGAGAAGGCCTGGCTCTCAGTCTCCGCTCCAATTCATCCCAAAGATGTTCTATCGGGTTGAGATCAGGACTCTGTGCAGGCCAGTCAAGTTCATCCACACCAGACTCTGTCATCCATGTCTTTATGGATCTTGCTTTGTGCACTGGTGCACAGTCATGTTGGAAGAGGAAGGGGCCAGCTCCAAATTGTTCCCACAAAATTGGGAGCATGGAATTGTCCAAAATGTCTTGGTATGCTGAAGCATTCAGAGTTCCTTTCACTGGAACTAAGGGGCCAAGCCCAGCTCCTGAAAAACAACCCCACACCATAATCCCCCCTCCACCAAACTTTACACTTGGCACAATGCAGCCAGACAATTACCGTTCTCCTGGCAACCGCCAAACCCAGACTCGTCCATCAGATTGCCAGATGGAGAGCGCGATTCGTCACTCCAGAGAACGCGTCTCCACTGCTCTAGAGTCCAGTGGAGGCGTGCTTTACACCACTGCATCCGACGCTTTGCATTGCACTTGGTGATGTATGGCTTGGTTGCAGCTGCTCAGCCATGGAAACCCATTCCATGAAGCTCTCTGCGCACTGTTCTTGAGCTAATCTGAAGGCCACATGAAGTTTGGAGGTCTGTAGTGATTGACTCTGCAGAAAGTTGGCGACCTCTTCGCACTATGCGCCTCAGCATCCGCTGACCCCGCTCCGTCAGTTTACGTGGCCTACCACTTCATGGCTGAGTTACTGTCGTTCCCAAACACTTCCACGTTCTTATGATACAGCTGACAGTTGACGGTGGAATATTTAGGAGCGAGGAAATTTCGCGACTAGATTTGTTGCACAGGTGACATCCTATCACAGTTCCACGCTGGAATTCACTGAGCTCCTGAGAGCGACCCATTCTTTCACAAATGTTTGTAAAAACAGTCTGCATGCCTAGGTGCTTGATTTTATACACCTGTGGCCATGGAAGTGATTGGAACACCTGATTCTGATTATTTGGTTGGGTGAGCGAATACTTTTGGCAATATAGTGTATAAGAGAGCGTAGATGCCTTATTCAGTTGCTGGTTTCACTAACGTCTGCAGTCTGTTACATTAGGGTGTGCCCGGGCACACCAGGCACACCCCTTACGCACACCAATGGCTGGTTTTATGTAGTATTCTTTACTAAAGGGATATTCTTATCAAAACTGATCCCCTTTCCCCCTTTATGTTACCTTAAATTATTGGGTAGATGCTGCTGATGGCCTCTGCCCAATTTTTTTTTTAATATTCATTTTATTTAAGGTGAATTTACTCATCTTTTCTCCCTCGTCACTTGCAGCTCCTCCGCTTCTCCACCCTGCAGATTTTCTATGCCATTCATGTACCGAAGGAATCACAATTTCCGCATTGCTCGTGACCTTCGCACTTTATGTACACAAGTTCCTTAGCACCTGCGCAAACCGATGGATCGGAGCTGCATGTGCATGCACAGAACGGACTCCAAGAAGCTAGCTTTCGACGACAGTCATAGAGGGCGAAGCCAGGACGCGCATTGCATATTGGCCTCACCAGTGACCAATCTGGTGGCCAGCAGCCAGAAAATTCAAGATGCTTGCTGCTGGTGGCACTGGGTGGGGTGAAGGAAACAAATCTTTACCTCACATTTTTAGCTGGAGGGAGGGAGTGAGAAGAGGGGAGCTCTACACATCCTGACCAATTTAAAAACATAAAGTGGTTGGGATGTGTAGAGTGGCCCTTTAACCCCTTCACTACCAAGTGATTTTCCAAAACAACATTGTCAGGAACCAGTGGGTTTGTGAAAAATCATTTTTAATTAATTATACAGTAAGAAATATTTGGGCATATTCCCATTATATTTCTTACTGCAATAAACCTTTTTGGCCAGTAGATGGCGCCATCTACTGTTGAATTGAATTACAGCTGCAGCTCAATTTTTTTTCCCTTGTGTTGACTTGCGGAATGTCTGGCATTCCTCAGCCGATTGTGCCCAGTTTTGGCTTTTTGGACATTATGCCCCCAGGTTTAAAACTTTGGGGGCACCTTCTGCAGCCTAAAAGCAAACTAATTTAATTTGCTTTTGGTCTGCAGAGCTGCAGATCGAGATATCTCGATATCGGGGCACGGATGGTGCCTATGAAGCCCGAGATATCTCGATCTTGGCACTGAAGGGGTTAAGCACAACCCTGGCAATGATAACCTTACAACTATACATCGGAGGTAATTATCAATGTTAAACTGTAATTCTAGAGCAGCCTTTACTTGCAAATGCCAGGATAAGAAACACCAATAATTAAATGTACCTGTAGTTTTTCAATCGTCGTCTTCCTAGATACACTTGCAGCAACTTAAAAAGCCACCTCTATAAGAAAGCAGGAAGCCGTCTGTTTTTTTTTTAATACTTCTTTAGCTGCTAGGATTTATTTTATATTGTTTTATTTGTTTTACATTTAGCCGGGCGCAGTGTTTAGCATCAATATATTCAAACTGTAATTCCAAACATGACCACACGGGGAAATTCCAAAAAGAGACCCCCCCAACATTGCAAATGTCCAAATAGCAATAACTGTTGTTTAGATCAGGGATTCCCAACCCTGGTCCTCGGGTTCCCCCAACAGGCCAGGTTTTAAGAATTACGTTGTGGAAATGCAGTCTGAATCCTGCAATCACTGAGCAGCAAATCATATCACCTGTGCTGTGCTTCACATATCCTGCAAACCTGGCCTGTTAGGGGGACTTGAGGACAAGGGTTAGGAACCACTTGCTAACCCTTCACTGCTGAGATCGAGATAAGGCATCAATGGCACCACCAATATCAAGTTATCTCGATCTGCAGCTCTGAAGGACCAAAGCAAATGAAATTTGTTGCTGCAAAAGAATTTTGTTTGCTTTTGGACTGCAGAAGATGTCCTCAAAGGTTTAACCCTGTGGTCATAATGCCCTAAGTTTTAAAACGGTTTAAAATCGGCTGAAGAATGTCCTGACATATCTGGCATTCAGCAGTTGATGCAGGGAGCCACAAGCTGCAGCTCACACAGTGGCGTAGCGTGGGGGGGGGCGGGGGGGGCCGTGGCCCCGGGCGCAGTTTTGTTAGGGGCGCATTTGCGCCCCTAAAACTGGCCCGGGGGTTGAGGGGACGCAGATGCCGGGCAGCGCGGGAGCGCCTGCCCGGTCTTTAACAGTCCGTCCTGTTAGGTGATGCGGCTGCGCGGCGTGCGCAGCCGGTCACGTGGTCCGGCTAATCAGGTGGTACGGAGTCTCTGTACCACCTGATTGGCCGGACCACGTGACCGGCTGCGCGGCATCACCTAACAGGATGGACTGTTAAAGACCGGGCAGGCGCTCCCGCGCTGCCCGGCATCTGGGTCCCGGTCCCCTCAACCCCCGCCGGAGCTGGGGCCTGGGGCAATATCCAGGTAAGGGCTGGGGGCAAATCCATGAGCTGGGGGCAAATCCATGAGATGGGGGCAAATCCATGAGTGAGCTGGGGGGCAAATCCATGAGCTGGGGGCAAATCCATGAGCTGGGGCAAATCTATGAGCTGGGGCAAATCCATGAGCTGGGGCAAATCCATGAGCTGGGGCAAATCCATGTGAGAGCTGGGGCAAATCCATGAGTGAGCTGGGGGGCAAATCCATGAGTGAGCTGGGGGGCAAATCCATGAGCTTGGGCAAATCCATGAGATGGGGGCAAATCCATGAGTGAGCTGGGGGGCAAATCCATGAGATGGGGGCAAATCCATGAGTGAGCTGAGGCAAATCCATGTGAGAGCTGAGGCAAATCCATGTGAGAGCTGAGGCAAATCTATGAGCTGGGGGCAAATCCCCGTGAGCTGGGGCAAATCCATGAGTGAGCTGGGGGGCAAATCCATGAGTGAGCTGGGGGGCAAATCCATGAGCTTGGGCAAATCCATGAGCTGGGGGCAAATCCATGAGCTGGGGGGCAAATCCATGAGCTGGGGGCAAATCCATGAGCTGGGGGCAAATCCATGTGAGAGCTGGGGCAAATCCATGAGCTGGGGGCAAATCCATGTGAGAGCTGAGGCAAATCCATGTGAGAGCTGAGGCAAATCTATGAGCTGGGGGCAAATCCATGAGTGAGCTGGGGGGCAAATCCATGAGTGAGCTGGGGGGCAAATCCATGAGCTTGGGCAAATCCATGAGCTGGGGGCAAATCCATGAGTGAGCTGGGGGGCAAATCCATGAGCTGGGGGCAAATCCATGAGCTGGGGGCAAATCCATGTGAGAGCTGGGGCAAATCCATGAGCTGGGGGCAAATCCATGTGTGAGCTGGGGGGCAAATCCATGTGTGAGCTGGGGCAAATCCATGTGTGAGCTGGGGCAATATCGATAACGTCCACAGGTTGGGGGGGGGGGCGCACAATTCTTTGCTGGCCCCGGGCGCTGACAACCCACGCTACGCCACTGAGCTCACACTGCTGTAACATTCTCTATTAACCCTCACCCAGTGTGTCACCTCTATCCTCTTACAGGGTTATTCAAATAGAATCGAAAAGCCACGGCACGTTCGGTGACTTTTCGTTCTCTCCAATTCGGTGCGATTTGGCGATCCCATTTTGGCGACACTGCGGTGTATTCAGCAAGCACCACAGGGCCGCCGAAATGCAGGGAAAAGTCGCTGCAAACCCGCCGAAAACTCACCGCAAAACAAAGGCGAAAGCACACCGAAACCCGCAAAAACATCTGGATTAACCCCGCCGAACACGCCGGAGAAACCCGAGCAGCCGCCGATCACAGCGCAGAGCAGCCACTGGAAAAAGCCGACACCGCAGACGAATGGAGTGAAAAAAAAAACCCCAGTGCGCTCAAATGTTTGAAAAGTGAAACACTGTTTGCAAAGAAACTACTCAACGAAAATGCCTGGAATTTACATATAAAATCCAATGAATGATAATAAAAAGGGCTGTTACAGAAAAAAGAAAAAACGATTTAAAAAAAAAAAACGGAAAAAAAATGTTTGCAAAAAAATCCTAAAAAATGCCTTAAAGGTCCTAAAAAATCTATAAATAAAGAGAATTTTTACTGCAGAATCTATACTATAATAGAGTAAGGCTTGGCGTGTCCGTCGCCAAGCCTTACTCTGCGCATGCGCGCGCAACCAGCGGCGGTTGGTTGCGCGCGCATGCAACCGCCGCGGCACGAGCCGGCTGCCGGCTCGCCGCGGCGGTTACAACATGCACACAGCAGCCGGGTAGAGGCTGCGCTCGCAGCCTCTACCCGGCTGCCGCGCGCATCCAACCCCCGAGCGGCGAAGGGAAAGGTCCCTCCGCCGCTCGGGGGTTGGATGCGCGCGGCAGCCGGGTAGAGGCTGCGCTCGCAGCCTCTACCCGGCTGCCGAGCGCATCCGAGCGGCGCCGGGGAAGTGAAAGTTTCCCCACTTCCGCTCTTTGAAGGACCCAAGCCCCGGTCACGTGACCGCGGCTTGGGTCCTTCAAAGAGCGGAAGTGGGGAAACTTTCACTTCCCGGCGCCGCTCGGAAAGGTAAGTATGGGCGCCGAGCTCATGGGGCGGCTGTCCGAATGCCGATAGAGCATTCGAACAGCCGCCCCATGTCTGGTCTGGGGTCTGAGCTGGGGCATATCCATGAGCACTTGTGGGGGGCAATATCCATGAGCTGGGGGCAATATCCATGAGCTGGGGGCAATATCCAGGAGCTGGGGGGCAATATCCATGAGCTGGGGGCAATATCCATGAGCGCTGGGGGCCAATATCCATGAGCTGGGGGGCATTATCCATGAGCTGGGGGGCAATATCCATGAGAGCTTGGGGGGCAATATCCATGAGAGCTTGGGGGGCAATATCCATGAGCTGGGGGCAATATCCATGAGCTGGGGGGCATTATCCAGGAGCTGGGGGGCAATATCCATGAGCTGGGGGGCAATATCCATGAGAGCTTGGGGAGCAATATCCATGAGCTGGGGGGCAATATCCATGAGCTGGGGGGCAATATCCATGAGCTGGGGGCATTATCCAGGAGCTGGGGGCAATATCCATGAGCTGGGGGGCAATATCCATGAGAGCTTGGGGGGCAATATCCATGAGCTGGGGGCAATATCCATGAGCTGGGGGGCATTATCCAGGAGCTGGGGGGGCAATATCCATGAGCTGGGGGCAATATCCATGAGAGCTTGGGGGGGCAATATCCATGAGCTGGGGGGCAATATCCATGAGCTGTGGGGCAGTATCCATGAGAGCTTGGGGGGGCAATATCCATGAGCTGTGGGGCAATATCCATGAGAGCTTGGGGGGCAATATCCATGAGCTGTGGGCCAATATCCATGAGCTGGGGGGCAATATCCATGAGCTGGGGGCATTATCCATGAGCTGGGGGGCAATATCCATGAGCTGGGGGGCAATATCCATGAGCTGGGGGGCAGTATCCATGAGCTGTGGGGCAATATCCAGGAGCTGGGGGCAATATCCAGGAGCTGGGACAGTATCCACTTGCTGGGGCATATATCCACGTGCTGGGGCAATATCCAGGAGCTGGGGGGCAATATCCAGGAGCTGGGACAGTATCCACGTGCTGGGGCATATATCCACGTGCTGGGGCAGTATCCACGAGCTGGGGCAATATCCACGAGCTGGGGGCAATATCCATGAGCTGTGGGGCAGTATCCATGAGAGCTTGGGGGGGCAATATCCATGAGCTGTGGGGCAATATCCATGAGAGCTTGGGGGGCATTATCCAGGAGCTGGGGGGCAATATCCATGAGCTGGGGGGCAATATCCATGAGAGCTTGGGGGGCAATATCCAGGAGCTGGGGGCAATATATCCATGAGCTGGGGGCAATATCCATGAGCTGTGGGGCAGTATCCATGAGAGCTTGGGGGGGCAATATCCATGAGCTGTGGGGCAATATCCATGAGAGCTTGGGGGGGCAATATCCATGAGCTGGGGGCAATATCCATGAGCTGTGGGGCAGTATCCATGAGAGCTTGGGGGGGCAATATCCATGAGCTGTGGGGCAATATCCAAGAGAGCTTGGGGGGGCAATATCCATGAGCTGGGGGCAATATCCATGAGCTGTGGGGCAATATCCAGGAGCTGGGGGGCAATATCCATGAGCGCTGGGGGGCAATATCCATGAGCTGGGGGGCAATATCCATGAGCTGGGGGGCATTATCCATGAGCTGGGGGGCAATATCCATGAGCTGGGGGGCAATATCCAGGAGCTGGGGGCAATATCCAGGAGCTGGGGGGCAGTATCCATGAGCTGTGGGGCAATATCCAGGAGCTGGGGGCAATATCCAGGAGCTGGGGGGCAATATCCAGGAGCTGGGACAGTATCCACTTGCTGGGGCATATATCCACGTGCTGGGGCATATATCCACGTGCTGGGGCAGTATCCAGGAGCTGGGGGGCAATATCCAGGAGCTGGGACAGTATCCAGGAGCTCGGACAGTATCCACGTGCTGGGGCATATATCCACGTGCTGGGGCAGTATCCACGTGCTGGGGCAGTATATCCACGAGCTGGGGCAGTATCCACGAGCTGGGGCAGTATCCACGAGCTGGGGCAGTATATCCACAATAGACTGCCCTCTGGGCAGGCTTTCCACCTTGTATTATAATAAACGGTTTATTAGATATTGAATTAAAACGGGAATATTTTAACATTGAAGCCTATGGGATTCGCCTGAATAAACCTGCTGAATTAAACCACCGAATGGCAGGGTATTTCGGGAACTTTTCACTGCTGGTTTGTGTTCTCTGAATAGCCAAAGCAGTGCTTTTTCATGGGGTTTTCACTGCCCTCGAACAGGCAATGAACAGGCACCGTATGTGCAGGCAATTCGCCAGGATTTGACGAATTGCCTTTTCTCTGGATAGCCGAATGGCCAGGAAAGGTAACCGAACGCTGAATTTCAGCGTTCGGTTACCTTTCGGCCCCTATTCGGATCTCTTTGAATAACCCTGTTAGATTGCAAGCTCTTCAGCAGGGTCCTCTCACCTACTGTACGGTGCGTTTAACCTGTATGTTTATTTGTTGTTCGGTTTCCCACTGTACAGCGCTACAGAACTTGTTAGCGCTTTATAAAAACTTGTAACTCTATCTCCCTGCCAAATAGATTATTACAGTAAGGAATACACTGGGAATATTCCCAAATATTTCTTACTGTATAGTTAATTAGAAGTGATTTTTTTAAAACCCTGGTTCCCGACAATGTTTTTTTGGAAAATCACTTGGTACTGAAGGGGTTAAGGAATGGTGCTGTCAGAGCAGCCAGACACAAGGTAATTCTGAGATGTTTAGTAGCACATTGCGATTGTAAGTTTTAGTGCTTTACAGCTCTGTTATACACCCACACACCCCAAATCCATGGAGCTCCTGAAACGAGGGACGCAAAACATACAGGGTTATTCAGAGAGAGGTGAAATGCAGGAGACTGGCTGGAGAATGGAAAATTCTAGGTCAAAATAGCCAAACCAGAAAAATTCTCCCATTTATCTCACTTTCCAAATTGGTTATTTTGACCTAGAATTTTCCATTCTCCAGCCATTCTCCTGCTTTTCACCTCTCTCTGAATAACCCTGATAGACAGACACTACCCCTCGTAAACAGTCACTTGGTATGTATGGGCATGTATCGGTGCTCAATATGCAAAGAACTAAATATGTTGCAATGGGATAAAAGTGACAGAAAATCAGACACGTTCATAAATGTTATGTAAATTTCGGAGCTTTCTTCATATAGCAAATTAGCGTACCTGATTGCATTTCCATACGTTAACATATTCATACATACATAATGTGTGCATCAGCCCTGCTAAACATAACCTGAGCGATGTGGCGTGGGAGAGAAGATTACACTGATTAAATGGCGCAACGGTGGCGGTGTGGACATTGTGGCACTGCAAGGTCATGTGAATACAATGTATACCCGCTCCCACGTCTACACAGGGACAGCATTCCATTTCGGCTGTGGAATATCCTTGCCCATGTTGCATGTGCAATCTCATATAACACTGGTCAAAAAAAACGTCACTGCCTTGATCTAGTAAGCCAGGGTTGTCCAAACTCCGGCCCCCAGATGTCCCTGAACTACAACTCCCAGAAATCTCTGTCTGCATTAGATGGATGGAGAAGCATGGGGGTTGTAGTTCGTGGACATCGGGGGGCCGGAGTTTGGACATCCATATGATTTTGTTTTATTGCACTTGCCCTTGAGGAAGTTTAGAAATAGACGAAACGCGTCGGGTTTTTATACAATACTTTATATATGGTTTTATTTTCCAATTATTGTTTTAATTATCTACGGATCCATCGTCAATCATTTTTTTCCGGGATTCTGAATATCAGGTTCCACACTGAAGGGGCTCTTCCTTCTGAATATTCTGTCTCCAAGAGTGCAGGAGTTTCCATTTTATCCTGTGATTAATAGGTTTCAGCCGGTAAAAAATGTGGTCATGTGACTCCCCGAATATACTGAATGAGCAGGTTTTTCCATCAATGTTTTTTTCTCCCCTGATGGCACAGCGGGCATATTCCAAGATGGCAATGCCAAGATTCATCGGGCTCAAATTGTGCAAGAGTGGTTCAGGGAGCATTAGACATCATTTTCACACATGGATTGGCCACCACACCGTCCAGACCTTAACTCCATTGAGAATCTTTGGGATAATGTGCTGGAGAAGACTTTACGCAGCGCCGCGACTCTCCCATCATCAATACAAGATCTTCGCCACAAATTAACGTGACTCTGGACGCAAATAAATGCTGTGACATTGCGTGAGCTTATCGACACGATGCCGCGGCTAGGGATGTGCATGGCTGAAAAATTTGTTTCGTTTAGTTGCGGTACATTTTTAAATAATTTCATTTTCGGAATTTCGTAACTAATTTAGTTTCGTATTTCTTTTAGTTTCGGATTGATTTGAAATTTCGAATCGATTTGATAGTTGTTGATATCCATTTGATAGTTCATTTCAAATTCGATAGTTGATATCAATTATTCAAATTCATCTTTTTGGATGATGACACAGTGTGAAACGAAATAAATTTGTTATATACCGTTTAGTTTTGTTTCGAATTCGTATCGTATCGATTCGTTATTCGGAAGTACTTCCGAAATACGAATTATCAGATTTCGTTCCGAATTTTTCCAAAACGAATGCACATCTCTAGCCGCGGCGAATGCGGGCCGCGATCACAGCAAAAGGCGACACGACCAAATATTAGAGAGTGTGATTGTTTTGTCCAGGCAGGGTATAATATTGTTAATGTTATCAGCAAGATACACAGAAATCAGTTACACCCATCTCCCCACAAGAATGAATCAGTTTGCCGCCTGAGCTTTTTCAATCCCTGCTGCCATATCAAAGGACCAGATCAAAAGCATGATCGGAAATATATTTACTTGCTGCATGTCTAAGCCCTTGCCCTTTTACTGAAAACAGAGCCGCTAGAATTGCAAGTATTCTGGCAGCGCAATCTAGTAACTGGGCCAGTGTGAGGCTGCCGCAAAGGTGTTACGGCTGGCTCGTGCAGCTTTTACAACTTTGTAGCAACCAAACACCAGCACCGTTGTTTACTATAAAGCCGGGATCACAAGCTATGGACCTACCAGGTGTTTCTGAACTACACCTCTCATGGTTCTCTGGCCATTTATTGCATTCAAAGAATTCTGGGAATTGTAGGCAGTAAACATCTGGGGTTTCCGGAGTTTGAGATCCCTGCTGTAAAGAAACCTTTGCTGGTGCTTCAGTCTCGGTATATGACCTTGCGTCATTTGTAAAGTCCTGTTCATGAAAAGGTCACCAGTGAGTTGTCCATAATGATGACCAATGTAATTATTGACATGCCTATTTTTTTTTTCATGGCTATACAAGCACATTTTTAGTCTCTTTTTATGATTTGACATTTTGATTCAATTTTTTTACGCTTTGTAGCTTGTGTCTGCATTTTCTCATATTCCAAAATATTTTTCCTAAACTAGGGTGCCCAAAACCAATCCGCATGCTCATGGAGGGGTCTCTTGTGATGCTTTATAAACAGGTAAAATTATATTTTTATCTTGTGAATTAATACCTCTTTTGATACATGACAGTACTTTGTTGGCTTTTGCAGCTGCTGCCTGACACTACGCACCGTGCAAAGGCTATTGCCTGCAATTACAAGACCCTTCTCATGCCCTGCTGCTTCCAACTCAATCCACTTTACAGTTCGATTATTTTTGCCCCGAAAATCCATAACTTTATATCTCTGCGTATTAAATTTGATCTGACACTTGCCTGTATCTGCCGGGATCTGAAAAGTGGAAGATAGTGTTACCGAAAAGCAAGTTCTTCAAGAAACTGTCAGGGTTATCCAAAGAGATTCGAAAAGTCACCGCACGTTCGGTGACTTTTCGTTCTCTTCAATTCGGTTCCTTTTGCCGATCCCATTTCGGTGACCCTGCGGTGTATTCAGCAAGTCCCACAGGGTCCCCGAATTGCAGGGAAAAGCTGCCGCAAACCTGACGAAAACTAACGAATGCACGCTGAAAACAAGCAAAAACATCTGGATTAACCTTCGAAGAAGCCGAACAGGAGCCGAACAGGAGCCGAACAGGAGCCGAATCACACAGAGCCGAAGCAGCTGTGACGTAGACTAGGGAGGTGAATAAATTAGAAAAACCATTTGTATGAATCTGGGAAAATGAAACGCTGTTTGCAAAGAAACTACTGAGCGAAAATGTCTGAAATTTTCATATGAGGTCCAGGGAATGATAATAAAGAGGGCTGTTACAAAAAAAATAAGTAAACTGAAAAAAAAAAAAAAAAAAAATCGGACTTCTAATTTTTTTTTAAAAAATTCAGAAAAATGCTTAAAGTATCCTAAAAAATCTATAAATAAAGAGACTTTTTGCTGCAGAATTTTATAATGAACAGTTTTTTAGATATTGAATTAAAACAGGAATATTTTTAACATTGAAGCCTATGGGATTCTCCTGAATTAACTTGCCGAATTAAACCACCGAATGGCAGGGCATTAGGGGAACCTTTCACTGCTGGTTTGTGTTCTCTGAATAGCCGAAGCAGTGCTTTTTCATGGGGATTTCACTGCCCTCGAACAGGGACCGAACAGGCACCGTATGTTCAGGCAATGCGACAGGATTTGGCGAATTGCCTGCTCTCTGGATAGCCGAATGGCCAGGAAAGGTAACCGAACGCTGATTTTCAGCGTTCGGTTACCTTTCTCAAGCAATTCGAATCTCTTTGGATAACCCTGTGTGTCTCCCTTCCTATTCCACCACCACCAACAGTAACTCTGTAAACACACATGTCGCTGGGTGGAGGGGGTGTTATTAATAAGAGTCGTATTTTATATCCAGGGCCGGTCTTAGACTATATTGCGCCCTAGGCTAGACCAGCTACTTGTGCCCCCCCCCGAAAAAATTTATTAACTGTTGAAATGCAGGGGGAACACACACTCTGCATGGGGGCACACACACAAACACCGTGGGAGACACACACACTGTGCACTGGATGCACACGGTCATTCTGGCCCCATCTTACCCTTCTGCTGGTCAGGACCGGGATCGGTCTGTGCCTCTTTCTTTCCTCTGCGCTTTTCTTTCTATCTTTCTTTCTCCCTCTGTGCCTCTTTCGTTCTTTCTTTCCACTGCCCTCTGTGCCTCTTTCTTTTCTTTCATCTTCCCCTTTCTTTCTCTCCTCTGCCCTCTGTGCCTCTCTTTCTTTCACTATTTCTTTCCTCTGCCTCTTTCTTTGCTTTCATCTACCCCTTTCTTTCTTTCGTCTGACCCTTTTTTCTTTCTTTCTGCTGTGCCTTTTTCTTTCTTTCCTTCTTTCCTTCTTTCTTTCTTTCTTTCTTCTCTGCCTTTCTTCTGCCTCTTTTTTTTCTTTAATCTGCCTCTGGTTGCGCCCGCACGTCATCTGGTGGCGCTTGCGTGTCACCATAAGACACCTACCTTCTGTGCCGCTAGCAGGCAGTGGCGTAGTGTGGGTTGTCAGCGCCCGGGGCCAGCCAAGAATTGTGGACATGTTAGCATGCCCCGATTCCCTTCCACCATTAGGGCATTGAACCCCTTAACAATGTACAATGTAATGTGCAGAGTGGATGAGCATATCACAGAGCTCCACAGCAATAAAACCCACAGCAATGTGCAGCTCAAACATGAATATATTTGCCCCAGTAGCTCAAACATGGATATATTTGCCCCAGTAGCTCAAACATGAATATATTTGCCCCAGCAGCTCAAACATGAATATATTTGCCCCAGCAGCTCAAACATGAATATATTTGCCCCCAGCAGCTCAAACATTAATATATTTTCCCCGTAGCTCAAACATTGATATATATTGCCCCAGTAGCTCAAACATGGATATATATTGCCCCAGTAGCTCAAACATGAATATATTTGCCCCATAGTTCAAACATTGATATATATTGCCCCAGTAGCTCAAACATGAATATATTTGCCCCAGTAGCTCAAACATGAATATATTTGCCCCCAGTAGCTGAAACATGAATATATTTGCCCCAGTAGCTCAAACATGGATATATTTGCCCCAGTAGCTCAAACATGGATATATTTGCCCCCAGTAGCTCAAACATGAATATATTTGCCCCCAGTAGCTCAAACATGAATATATTTGCCCCCAGTAGCTCAAACATGAATATATTTGCCCCAGTAGTTCAAACATGGATATATTTGCCCCAGTAGCTCAAACATGAATATATTTGCCCCAGTAGCTCAAACATAGTTATATATTTGCCCCAGTAGCTCAAACATGAATACATTTGCCCCAGTAGCTCATAGATATATATTTGCCCCGGTAGCTCAAACATGAATATATTTTCCCCAGTAGCTCAAACATGAATATATTTTCCCCAGTAGCTCAAACATGAATATATTTGCCCCCAGTAGCTCAAACATGAATATATTTGCCCCAGCAGCTTAAACATAGTTATATATTTGCCCCAGTAGCTCAAACATGAATATATTTGCCCCCAGTAGCTCAAACATAGTTATATATTTGCCCCAGTAGCTGAAACATGAATATATTTGCCCCCAGTAGCTCAAACATGAATACATTTGTCCCAGCGGCTCAAACATGAATATATTTTCCCTCAGTAACTCAAACATAGTTATATATTTGCCCCAGTAGCTCAAACATGAATATATTTGCCCCAGTAGCTCATAGATATATATTTGCCCCGGTAGCTCAAACATGAATATATTTTCCCCAGTAGCTCAAACATGAATATATTTTCCCCAGTAGCTCAAACGTGAATATATTTGCCCCCAGTAGCTCAAACATGAATATATTTGCCCCCAGTAGCTCAAACATGAATATATTTGCCCCAGCAGCTTAAACATAGTTATATATTTGCCCCAGTAGCTCAAACATGAATATATTTACCCCCAGTAGCTCAAACATAGTTATATATTTGCCCCAGTAGCTCAAACATGAATATATTTGCCCCCAGTAGCTCAAACATGAATATATTTGCCCCAGCAGCTCAAACATGAATATATTTTCCCTCAGTAACTCAAACATAGTTATATATTTGCCCCAGTAGCTCAAACATGAATATATTTGCCCCCAATAGCTCAAACATGAATATATTTGCCCCAGTAGCTCAAACATGAATATATTTGCCCCAGTAGCTCAAACATGGATATATTTGCCCCAGTAGCTCTAACATGCATATATTTGCCCCAGTAGCTCAAACATGAATATATTTGCCCCAGTAGCTCAAACATGAATATATTTGCTCTGTAGCTCAAACATGGATATATATTGCCCCAGTAGTTCAAACATGAATATATTTTCCCCCAGTAGCTCAAACATGAATATATTTGCCCCAGTAGCTCAAACATGAATATATTTGCCCCAGCAGCTCAAACATGAATATATTTGCCGCCAGTAGCTCAATTATAGATATACATTTGCCCCAGTAGCTCAAACATGAATATATTTGCCCCAGTAGCTCAAACATGAATATATTTGCCCCGTAGCTCAAACATAAATATATTTGCCCCCAGTAGCTCAAACATGAATATATTTGCCCCCAGTAGCTCAAACATGATTATGTTTGCCCCAGTAGCTCAAACATAGATCTACATTTGCCCCAGTAGCTCAAACATGGATATATTTGCCCCAGTAGCTCAAACATGAATATATTTGCCCCAGTATCTCAAACATGAATATATTTGCCCCGTAGCTCAAACATGAATATATTTGCCCCGTAGCTCAAACATGAATATATTTGCCCCCAGTAGCTCATAGATATATATTTGCCCCAGCAGCTCAAACATGAATATATTTGCCCCAGTAGCACAAACATGAATATATTTGCCCCAGTAGCTCATAGATATATATTTTCCCCGGTAGCTCAAACATGAATATATTTTCCCCAGTAGCTCAAACATGAATATATTTGCCCCCAGTAGCTCAAACATGAATATATTTGCCCCAGTAGCTCAAACATGGATATATACTGTACTACTGTATAAAACCATTTAAGCCAATAACCACCCACTGGTGGTTACAGAAACACACAATACCACACAAATAGCAGATAGGGCGAGGTTTTTCAATCTTGTCTTATTGTTCAAAAAATTATTATTATCAAAAAAGAGTCTTTCCTTTTTCAATTCTCTATTTCTTGATAAGTAAGAAGTCAACCTTCGTGGGTTGGTGGATATAGGAAAGTAGGAAAAAAGACTCTAGATAAATTTCAATCTTGTGAGGTCACAACAAGGGGAGGCAAAGGGGGCGAATTGTCTGCACATACGGTGCCTGTTCATTGCCTGTTCGAGGACATTGAATCCTCAGAGAAGCAATGCTTTGTCTATTCAGAGACCAAAAACCAGCAGTGAAAAGTTGCCAAAATGCCCTGCCATTCGGTGGCTTCATTCGACAGGTTTACTCAGGCGAATCCCATAGGGTTCAATGTTAAAAATAATCCCGTTTTAATTCAATATCTAATAAACCATTGATTATAATATTCTGCAGTAAAAGTCTCTTTATCTATAGATTTTTTAAGGATATTTTAAGCATTTTTCGGTATTTTTTTGCAAAAAAAAATCATTTTTTTTCTATTTTTTTTAACGTTTTTTTCTTTTTTCTGTAACAGCCCTTTTTATTATCATTCATTGGATCTTATATGTAAATTTCAAACATTTTCGTTCTGTAGTTTCTTTGCAAACAGCGTTTCACTTTTCAAACATTCAAGCGTACTGTTTTTTTTTTTCACTCCATTCGTTTGCAGTGTGGGGTTTTTCCGGCGGCTGCTCTTCGCTGTGATCGGCTCCTGCTCGGGTTTCTCCGGCGTGTTCGCGTGGTTAATCCAGATGTTTTTGCGGGTTTCGCTGTGCGTTCGCCTGGGTTTTGCAGTGAGTGTTCGGCAGGTTTGCGGCGGCATTTCCCTGCACTACGATGGCCCTGTGGTGCTGCTGAATACACCGCAGGGTTGCCAAAATAGGATCGCCAAATCACACCGAATCGAAGAGAACAAAAAGTCACCGAACGCGCCGTGGCTTTCCGATTCTCTTTGAATAACCCTGATAATTTTAGTCGAGACTCACCACAGTCAAGATGTTTGACTCGAGAAAATGAACGCCACGCGGATAATATTATTCATATAGACACTTATTACCGTATGTTATAGACATTTTAACCCCTGTCACACAGGGTATTTGTTCGGGGCCAAGTCGAGGAGGAACATAGTTCCTTTACCATTTTTGCAGGAGGAACAGCTTTCCCTTTGTCCCACACACTTTAACGTTTATATTTATTCAATCATATGTTTCCTCGTTGGCTTAAGTGAAGGAGCCTTCTTCTATTCCATCAGTCATGTCCGACTCTCGGTTATTCTATGAGTTAACCGTTGCCATGCTTTCTTTCTTGTGCTGTTTCTTTTAATTGATTCTGTATATCAATGGTTAATTAATTGCCAGGCTGAAATCTTGAGTGAGTTCCCACACTTATTTATTAGGTCTTGACCCCTGCCCCTTGGGTAACTTTCACAAATGACTTCACTGGTCCCTCGACATTTTTTCCCCTTGTTTGGCGTTATTAGAGTGAACCCCTCATCGCTTCAGCTTCACTTTCTGCTCAATGTCTCATCAAGTGTTGGATATACCAGATCTTAAAGTTAAATGCCATATCTCCCTAAGCCAAGAAATGTGGGGTGGAATGGATAAAACTGGAGTGTGGGTCGAATTTACAACTTTGGCTTAAAAACCGCAATTGTTTACCAAGTCACTGCTTAGCGAATAACCCCCTATATATACACAATTTTCCTCGACATTGCAGACAGATCGCCCACCTTCCAACTGATAAAATGCACTGTACTCCCATGACGCCAGCTACAAAAGGAGGGTTAAAAATAGAGATCTTTGCGATTTGATACATTTACCGTTTTAGCGCTAATAGGGCGCTATTACATTCTTCACGCGAAAAAACGGACGCGAAGCGTTAAACGTTAACGCGCGAAAAATAACAGTGGTATTACAATCTGTGCTCATTTTTTCATCCGTCAAAAAAATAACTCGGATAAAAAAGACGCGCAAAACGCGCGCACGCATTGACGTTGCGTGCAGAAATCAGTGTGCGGACTGTTTTTTGAACGCGATTCAGCCAATCAGAATTAAGAACCACAATTGTCTCCCGTTAAGTTTTTGCGCCTGTCAAAATCAATCTGAGTATATATGCTGCAGCAATAATAAAAACACGCACAACCTCTCAAATTTATTGTTTGGGTATGTGTAGAATGTGTAACTATACTTTGCTGTATTTTTTTTTCGAGCTGGTGTATTTCGTTTCGGCCAGAACGTTCAGATTTGCCGTTACCACCAGCTTTTAAAAGATGTTAAAATTATGCGCACAAACGTCAATCGTAAAAAGTTGCGCATCGATTGTAATACCAGCCGCGTACCAGCGCACGACCGCATTTGCGCTCACAATGTTAAGTATGGGATGCGCGTACGAACTTGCGCTCACACAGGGTAACTCGCGTGCGTTTTGTGCGCGAACGTCATAATTTGACAGTCAGCGCGAAGGGTTTTTCCCCTTGCGTTAATGCATTTTTGCGCACGCGCACATTTTTGCTCCAAGAATGTAATAGAGCCCCTATCATTTTAGCACTAATACTTTGTGAATTCTGGAGATTTTTTTATAGTATTTCATCACTATCAGGGTTATTCAAAGAAATCCGAATGGCTGGAGAAAGGTAACCGAACGCTGAAAATCAGTGTTCGGTTACCTTTCTTGGCCATTCGGCTATCCAGAGAGCAGACAATTCGCCAAGTCCTGGCGAATTGCCTGCACATACGGTGCCTGTTCGGTGTCTGTTCGAGGGCAGTGAAATCCCCATAGAGAAGCAATAGAGAAGAACAAAAACCAGCAGTGAAAGGTTCCCGAAATGCCCTGCCATTCGGTGGTTTCATTTGACAGGTTTATTCAAGCGAATCCCATAGGCTTCAATGTTAAAAAAAAAAAGGCTGTATCAATGACGCCACCTAGAGGAGATGGATGTAAACTGTTCCACAAAACACTATTCGTATGTAAATTGATATGAGAATAGAATCAGTTCTTGATATGAATCAGCAGCTGTCTCTTTCAATAGGTGGTATATCCAAACCCACCAAAGGATAATAAATATAGCAAAAAGGAGGGATGATCGAGTCAGCGCTTCCTTCAAAGGGTTTTTTCTTTTTTTCTGTGTACCTTTAAAACAAACAGAAACGCTGACATAGCGTAATAAATTTCTAAACAAATGTAGATAAGAATAAAGAGGATGCACTCACATTTTTTTGTGTCTCAGTCAGACACTAGATGCTAGGGATGTGCGTTTCGGGTTTCGGAATTTTCACAAAATTTTCCGATTCGTGTCTTCGGATTCGGCCGAATTTCCGAATCGGGTCGGACCCGAAAACCGACAGATCCGAAAAGTTTTCCGAGCCGAAACGAAAAATTTTCGTATTTTTCGAATGGA
Source organism: Leptobrachium leishanense (assembly GCA_009667805.1). Lineage (NCBI taxonomy): Eukaryota > Metazoa > Chordata > Amphibia > Anura > Megophryidae > Leptobrachium > Leptobrachium leishanense. Next base: position 139,089,399 of record CM019070.1, read on the forward strand.
CTTGAAATGTGTCAAATCGAAATTTATTTTTGCTCTATTCATGATTTCGGTTCCATTTCGGTAATTCTGGAAATCGTATATTTAACTATTATCGGTTATATCGCTGATTCTGTAAATTTTGTATTTGTAAATGCGTATCACTTGTTTCTTGTGGCATTCGGGTCAGTTTAGCGTTTTTTAAATCGTTTTGTTCATTTTTTTTGTTCCTTGGCTTTCATACCATTTTAATATGATTAAATAAAGTTGTGAAATGTATATTCAATTATTCATAAAAAAAAAAGGATCTTTATTTAATAAAAAAAAAAACACGATAGAATCGCCAGAATTATCGTAGACACTTTGAAACGAGGAGAACAGACGTTCCGAAAAAACGAAAACTTCCGAAATTTCCGAAAAGTCGATACAAAAAACGAGCAAAGTGACCTGAAAACACGAAAAATGGTCGATATTCCGAAAAAAAAATGTACACGAAAAACGAGCCGAACCGAACCGAATCGAAACAGAAATCGGTCGAAACGAGCCAAATCGAAAATTTTAAACATCCGAACAAATCGAACCGAATCGAACGGAAAAAAAAATCGGTGCACAAACCTACTAGATGCTCCAATCAATCGGCAAAATTAGATGGGAATGCCGGATTTCCCCTGGATACGTAGTCTTGTAATCCCAAAAAGTGCTGCACGCCAATTATAGATTTAAAAGGCAAAATGTATTTAAAATACATAAAACAGACACATGGGTAAAGCACCTATACGCGTTTCGCGAGCGTCCTCGCTTCCTCAGCAGGTGTAATTGCTATTGTGCACAAGACTACATATATATAGCCAAAAAAAATTTAGAATAGAAAATAAAAGGTGTTTTCAATTAAGCTTAAAAAGAAACATCATTGTTACGTATATCATTGTTAACAGGGAGACTAGTTGCGTTCAAAAAACGATTACTTCACAGCGCAAAAAAACACCTGTATTTTAAGCAATGTAATGGCAAACAGATTGAGAGTATGGTTATTAAAAATACACCTCGATACTTGCTCCAAATAAAATTATGATGAATAGACAAGCACGCAGTTCAGGCTTGTTAACCCTTTCGCTGCTGAGGCTTTTCCCGCCCCTGTGCTGAGGTCATTTTTACCGGTTTTGCTCATCATGTTTAAACGTGTTTTGAAGGCGTATTTTAGTATATGACCCAGACATATTATATATCGTTCACTCCGTCAGACTCGGTAGATTCATAATATGTCATTATTATATGTATACGTTATGTCATGTCTGTATATTATAACAAAAAATGCAATAAAATATGTATTTTCAATAATTTACAACGTGTAAAGTGTTTTTTTTCACATTTTAACATGCGAGCAATTGCGGTTATATTTTGTATGGGGTGCGCTTGTTAAAAAAATTAGAGATGGGGTCTCGTTACATTTTTTTTGGGGAAAATTACGCAATTTTAAACAAACGCACCGCATACAAAAATCGTTAGTGCAGCATCATTGTTCACATTATAATTGAAATGGGAACAATATTGCTGCATTAACGAACCAAAAAAAGAAAAAAAAAATTTATTTTTTTTATAATTTTTTTTAAATATATTTTTATTTTTAATTTTAATTTTAATTTTTTTTAAAAAACTTTTTTCACTTTCATGTTTGGTATCGTTGGAACGGCCATGCTCTGGCCGATCCAACCATACCAAACATTAACCCCTAACTGCCACGGATCGGGAGATAGGGAGTTCATTGGAACTCCCTATCTCCACAGTTGGTGGCAGTTAGGGGTTAAGTCCAGGACTGGCGTCATCGTGCTACGCACGATGACGCCAGTCCTCAGGGGGAGTTCCCGAGGCTTGGCCGACATCCAAGATGTCGGCCAGCTCCGGGAAAGGATTGCGAACCGGCGCTTTTCAGCGCCGATTCGCGATCCAGCTCCCCAGGGGTTAATGCCAGGCACCATTTGGAAGGGCAGGCTGTGCCCTTCCAAATGATGCCTGGGTTAACCCCCGCAGAGCCGCCGATCGGGAGGGAGAGAGGTCCGAAGGACCTCCCCCCCTCCCTTTCAGGCGCCTCCTCCGCACATGCGGGGGGGGGGCGCCTGAATTAGGTGTCATCGCGCTGCCGCGATGACACCTAATTCCGGCGGCTGCGGTTCCGGATGCCGGGCTGACATCGAGGATGTCAGCCCGCACCGGGGGGGCCAGCGATCGTCCGGAACCCGGCCGAACGCTGACCCCAATGGGAGGACGCGCTCAGCGCGTCCTCCGCACAGCAGCGGTAATGCGGAGGATGCGCTCAGCGCGTCCTCTGCATTGAAGTGGTTAATCAAAAAGGAGTAGAGATTCTGGCGAACTCGATCTGTGATCTGCTGAGTTTTTAGAGAAAGGGGGAAAAAAAGGAGAAAACCATAGAAGCAAAGAAATGCATAAAATAAAATAAATAATATGCAATATGTATAGTTTTTGGGTTGTATATATTGCAGGGAGGGATTTAAATGGCTGTGCCGTGATTTGGTATTAAATATACAACGAAATATTGTGCTATCATAGAAAAAACGCTATCAGCGTATTAAAGTGTTCTTAGTGCTCTAAGGACCATATGTAAATAAAACCTATAGATTCAGTGTTGTGTATATGTAATATGTTCAACATATGGACTCTCATATATTTATAAAAACTTAGAAAGATGGATTGTAATCAAGCGCTAGTTGCATGTTACTTAGATGTGCAAACAAACGTGCACTGTGAAACTAGGTGGTTTATCCGCTAATTATAAATATATGATACCTTATCTAAAGTGCAAATTTATAGTGCTTCGAGAGAAATACAAAGTGTCAGCAATATTGCTAATAATCATTATATAAACGGGATTAGTTCGCCATAGTTATATTAGCAAAAACTAATTGCATTCTCATAAGACAACCGGTGTGAAATATGAAAAATGTTAAAAATATTCCCGTTTTAATTCAATATCTAATAAACCGTTGATTATAATATTCTGCAGTAAAAAGTCTCTTCATTTATAGATATTTTAGGATCTTTTTTTCAAGTTTACTTATTTTTTCTATAACAGCCCTTTTTATTATCATTCCCTGGACCTCATATGTAAATTTCAGACATTTTCGCTCAGTAGTTTCTTTGCAAACAGCGTTTCACTTTTCAAACATTCAAGCAAACGGTTTTTCTAATTTATTCACTCCATTCGTCTGCGGTCTCGGCTTTTTCTGGCGGCTGCGCTGTGTGTGATCGGCTCCTGCTCAGGTTTTTCTGGCGTTTTGGGCGGGTTAATCCAGATGTTTTTGCCGGTTTCGGCGTGCATTCGCCGGGTTTTTGCTGTGAGTTTTCGGCAGGTTTTCGGCTGCTTTTCCCTGCAATTCGGGGACCCTGTGGTGCTTGCTGAATACACCGCAGGGTCGCCGAAATGGGATCGGCAAAACAAACCGAATTGAAGAGAACGAAAAGTCACCGAACGTGCGGTGACTTTTCGATTCTCTTTGAATTACCCTGATTATAAAAATATTCACAAATTAGAAACATTGTAACCTATTGGCCGACCTTGCGTTACGAAGGTGCCGAATGATGATCCTTGTAAGTTACGGTTATCACAGCAGGCCAAGAACACTTTTCAAAGATTAAAGCGCAAAAAATAAATTAAATAAAATTAGAACGAGCGTTAATTGCTACTTTTTATTTTTTTATTCACACGTTCGTTCCTATGATTATTTCTGGTATCTCGGCGGGTTAGCACACGTTCCCTCCTCTCCGTTTGAAGGAAATAATGATCGTGAAAGGGGAGCGAGGAGCTCTGGGGGAACCCCATCCTTAACGGAGAGGACGAGAGAGGGGTGGCGGCTGTGTTTTGCGTCGGCACGTGTCGCCCTCCCGTCTCCTCCTCGGCACGCGGGGAGTTAATTCTTCTGCAATATTGCAGGGCGCCTGAGAAATGGTTTTGTTTCGGCTGATTATGTGTCGGCAGGGGAGGGCAGCAGCTCGAGTGGAATCGGAGTCACGTGACGCTTTCGCTGAAAAGATCTTGCAGAAGTGAACGCTCTGCCGTTCCCTGTCAATGGCCATGAACGGCTGCAGAGCAGGATAAGCATTCAGCGCAGCGCCGGGCTGAGAGACCCTATCGCGCCCATCGCAAGCCTTTGCGGAGAGAAAAACACAAAGCATCATGTCCCAAAGGTGGTTTGATCGGGTGAGGGTCCCTGATTCGGAGCCCACCACCGGAATGCACAGAGCGATGTTGGTGAAGTCTGGTAAGCCTCGTATCGCTTCATCTGGTCTAGTGGTGGGTGGAGGTAGTCGGCACTGGACGTGGGTACTGTAGGGGTACCAACAGACCCCCTGATATCACGCTCCGATCCCTAGTTCACGGGGACTGCAACGATTCATGCCGGGAGGGTTATTTACAGCCTGCATGCAGCACAGACCTGTTAATCATTGCTCAGGTTGGTTAAATCCTGCAGGCTGGCATAACAGAGGGCACCTGTGGGGGCGACCATTGTGATATTCACCGGGGTTAATCCAGGGGCTAATCCGCCTCCCTTAAGAGTCAGGCAAGGAGGTATAAAGTCTTGCTTATTCTTCTTTTTCATGAGGTTTCTCATTACCTCTCTCTGTTAAAGCGCCGCGATAGGTAGCAACGAGAAGGTTTGTTTACTTCCACCCCAATCGATACAAACCCAAACGCCGAACGCAGGTTACCTCTGATTTATTATACCTTTTTTTTCCGACCCCCCTTGGAGCTTCGGAGTCTTCCATAGAAGGAATGTGTCACCTTTACAGTGAGTGTTTAGGGCCCGGGTCACTGGTGTGCGCAGCCCGTTACATTAGGGTGAGAACTCACGGAACATTTATTATTTGCAAACTTATGTTTAGAAGATTTTACACAAAATGCACATTTTTCGTTACAAATAACAAGCCTGTAATCAGAGATACGGACAGGTTTTATGTTATTCATCATGAACCAGATAAAGGATATGTAAAATGTCAGTGCAGGGGGCGAAAGAGGACCCCTTCACCCAGGGGTCAAGTCCTGCAGGAATGCAGTTCCCTCCCTATTTCAGCAGGAGGAACATAGTTCCCATTTGGCTGATATACTGGGAAGCTGCAATATCTTTCTATATAGACACAGATTTATAAAATAGCCTATATTTAAGGGTTTTCCTGGATTCGGGTACATTGGGAAGGCATAGCAATGACAAATTCTCAGCGTTTGCCAGAGGAATGGCTTTCTCCTGCATAAAGAAGTGCTGCAGCTGCTGCGGCTCCCAGTAATCTTTGAGAACCGAATATACAGAAATATTCCCACCCTTAATTTTTTACGACTTTACCCCTGCCTTCACCCAACATTTGGCTGTGCCTGGGCACACTGGGCACACCCCTGCACACGGCACGCCTATGGCCTGGTATGTTAGTCAAGATATACCATCAAAATAAGCCAAAACCAGCAGCCGAGGAGCCAAGGACAGTTCTATTAGCTGGTTCTCCAGGATGGTGCCGTGGAACGACACATCCCATTTAGGCTACAGCAGTCCCATTTAGGCTACAGCAGTCGTAAAAAAGGCTGGCTGAGCATCATGGGAGGTGGAGTTCCAAAAAAACTAAAAAAAAGTGCCAAAGTTAGCCGGTAGTGCTCTAGGAAGACGGACCATAAGATAAAACGCAAGAGATTTCAATCCGGTGCAGAAATTCCCATTATCATCATTCTGTTCCCCGTGCATCAGAATCTAGAGTCAGGCCGGTGATTTATTTGTTTATGCAGAGGAGTAAAGAATTCAAAACAAACATGAAAAATGTTACTTTGAACAAACAATATGTAAAAGCTGCATAATTTTTTTTTTTTTCATTCTACACAAACGCAGGTGTAAAATAATAAAGAATGGGCGACTTCTCTAAACTGTAAATTGCAGCAAACTGGAGATCAAAGTGTTAAACCTGGGTTAGAACACGGAAAAGTGTAAATGCATAAAACGAGAGGGGGGGGTGGTTTCCAGCTCAGTTTTTCAACTTATTTTTTTCCCTCGCCTATAGTTAATTCGATTTTCAATTCCCCACATCTCCCTGTTTAGTGAATAAGCCCCAGAGTGAATAATTTTGTATATCTTTTTTTTAAGTTTAGCATCAGGGTTTGCTGTCAGCTTGAGGGGCTTCACTGCTTTGTCCTGAGATTTTAAAGTCAGGAAATACTCTATAGCAGTGATGGTGAACCTTGGCACCCTAGGTGTTTCTAAACTACATATCCCATTATGCTCAGCCAGCTTTATTTGTGACTAAGCATCATGGGACGTGTAGTTCTGAAACACCTGGGGTGCCAAGGGTTGCCATCGCTGTTCTATTAATGTTAATGATAATATTAATGAGTTAATGATGTGGGGATTCCATCGCATGTCCAAGGGGGAATCCAAACTCTCCAGTTTTCTCTGTTCTATGGAGGTAAAGAAAAGTCAATATGCGGATCTTAGATTCATAAACAACATGCGTTAAAATTATGTTTCCTTAGGCTATATTTTTTGTTTCGTTATAAAGTCCTAAAGTCCTATTTTCTTCCATCCATCCACCTATCCATCCATACATACATCCCCATCCAGCCATTCATCCACCCATGCATCCATACATACATCCATCCCCATCCATCCACCCATCTTTCCACCCATCCACCCATTCATTCACCCATTTATCCATCCCCATCCATTCATTCATCCATCCACCCATCCATACATACATCCATCCATCCCCATCCAACCATTCATCCACCCACCTCATCCACCCATTCATACATACATCTCTCCATCCATCCATCCCCATCCATCCATCCCCATCCATCATCCATCCATCCACCCATACATACATACATACATACATTCCAATCCATCCATTCATCCACCTCATCCACCCATCTCTCCATCCATCCATCCCCATCCACCCATTCATCCCCATCCATCCATTCATCCATCCACCCATCCATCCATATATACATCCATCCCCATCCATCCATTCATCCACCTCATCCACCCATTCATCCATCTATCTCTCCATCCATCCATCCCCATATCCCCATCCATCCATCCCCATCCATCCATCCCCCATTAATCCATACATCCCCATCCATTCATCCACCCATCCATCCACCCATTCATCCCCATCCATCCATTCATCCATCCACCCATCCATCCATATATACATCCATCCCCATCCATCCATTCATCCACCTCATCCACCCATTCATCCATCTATCTCTCCATCCATCCATCCCCATATCCCCATCCATCCATCCCCATCCATCCATCCCCCATTAATCCATACATCCCCATCCATTCATCCACCCATCCATCCACCCATTCATCCATCCATCCCTCCATCCATCCATATCCATCCGCATCCACCCATCTATCCACATCCATCCATCCCCATCCACCCCATCCCTCCATCCCCATCCATCCATCCATCCCCATCAATCCCCATCCACCCATCCATCCCCATCCATCCATCCATCCCCATCCATCCCCCTATTCATCCATCCATCCTCATCCAACCATTCATCCACCCCATCCACCCATCCATTCACCCCATCCACCCATTCATCCATCCATCCCCATCCATCAATCCATCCCCATCCATCCCCACCCATCCATCCATACATACATACATCCCCATCCATCATCCATTCATCCCATTGCTTATCAATCAAATAATCTACCTATCAAACGTCTAAACTACCATCGTCCCAGAACAGCCTGTCTTTTAAATCATGTTTGCTTCATATAGAGTAGTTCCATTTTGGTCACTTGCACGTTGTAACTTTTATTTTAATTGGATAATTATTATTTATTAAGCGCCAACACATTCCGCAGCGCTGTACAAGGTGCAATGGGAAAAGACAGGACAATTCTAAAATACATAAAGGAGACAGGTCAGTATTGCTGCCAACAGATACAGGAGGACATGAGGCCACTATCCCGTGGGAAGAGGGGTTATTATACTCCGTGGCGCTAGATATACACTTATAAGGATTCGCTATATTCCCACACTATGGCGCTCCCGTCACCAGATCAAACTGCAAAATGTCAAGTAAAGTAATGGGGACAGAGCTGCCCCCATCTCTTTACTATCCCGTGGGAACGTACAGTCTAGATAAGTTTTATTGTGCATATTTTCCATCGAGGCAGCATCACTGTAAGAGTTTATATTGAACACATTACATGTTTATCTCAGTATATATAAAAAACAGTCCACCTTCTCAGCACTCACGCTCTGGAACTCTCTTTGCAGGGTGCCGTGGTGCTAAAATCCTCAAAAATATAATATATCAACCAAGCAAGGAGCACTCACGGACTTAGAGAAAAATAAAACAAACTCTTTATTGGGAAGTCATTAAAAAACCGACGTTTCGGCTCAAACAAGAGCCTTTATCAAGGATCCTTGATAAAGGCTCTTGTTTGAGCCGAAACGTCGGTTTTTTAATGACTTCCCAATAAAGAGTTTGTTTTATTTTTCTCTAAGTCCGTGAGTGCTCCTTGCTTGGTTGATATCTCCGTATATATATCTATGTTCTGCTAATTCCACTAATTTGAGAGCCTGCACATTTATGAGCTTTTGTGTTTAGACATTGTTAGTAGACATGTGCATTAGTTTTAGTACTAAAACGATTTAGTCCGAATTTTGGGAAAATTTAGTTTTAGTATGACTCAAGAGAAACGAAACTGCTCAGTACAAAACGAAAGAAACTAAAATAAAATGCACTACATTTTAGTTTCAGTCCTTTTTGTGATATTACATTGATGAGTGAAGGAGACCAGCAATGAAGAGAGCAACATCGCAACATCCGAAGTTCTGCATCCTCCACATGCCAAAGCAGTAGGATGTTCTATACAGAGAGGGGCATTAATTAATGCAGGAGGATTCTATACATTATACAGAGAGGGGTATTAATGCAGGAGGATGTTATATACATTATACAGAGAAAGGTATAAATTGAGGAGGATGTTCTATACAGAGAGGGACATTAATTAATTCAGGAGGATTTACCATATATTATACAGAGAGGGGTATTAATTAATGCAGGTGGATGTTGTATACATTATAGAGAGGGGTATTAATTAATGCAAGAGGATGTTCTAAACATTATACAGAGAGGAGCCTTTTTTTTTAGCCCTTTAAATCCCTTTAAGCCCTTAAAGTGGCTGTGACGCTGAGATTGGCTGCTTGTTACATTATCTCTCAGTACAATGTATCAGGCTCAGCTGTTACAGTAACTGACTGTAACAGCGCTCATAGTTTCAGTAAAACAAGAAAATAATATTGTTCTAACCTGTTATATATAAAAATATTATTTACTAGTTTTACTGAAACTCTGAGCACTGTGATGAGCAGCAGTCAGTTACTGTAACAGCTTTGCCTGACACGGGGCAGTATTACAATGTTGGTGCTAACTTAACCAGAGCTGTTGTAAACTGAAAACCTCCATAGGCTATAATGGCTCTGGGAAGTTTACAACAGCTCTGGTTATGTTAGCACCAACTATGTAATATGGCCCACATTGTGCTGAGAGTGAGAGATACTGTAACAAGCAGCGATCTCAGCCCTCTGAGGAGCCACTACAATAGTAATTGTATCCATTGGTTTTCGGATGAATGAAATTAGTTTTCATACTAAAGAACTGAAAACGAATTTCTTTAGCAACTAAATAAATTGCATTTTAGGACTAATCCATTAGTTCAAAACGAAATTTTGTGCTGTGCACATGTCTAATTGTTAGTGTCCTTTTTGCAGAAGAACTTACCGTCCTTGACTCTGTAACGTGATATCAATCCTCTTCCCCCCCACAAAACAGCAATAACTCCCAACCCCCGCTGTAATCGAGTAAAATAAGGAGCGATTGTATGATCTGTAGGATCTTGAAGGCTGCTGGATAAGCAGCATTAATGTCTTGTAGGTAGAAGATAAGTCATTTCAGTTGCTAAAATGCTTCTTTTATCTGGACGGATTTATTTATTTATTTGAGAAAGTATTTTACCAGGAAGGATACAGAGATTTCTCTCGTTTTCAAGTATGTCCTGGGTCCCGAGTATGCACAAATAGGTGTCTTGCCCAAGGACACTTACTGGAGAGGTGCTCTTGCTGGGATCGAACCTGTGTCTCCACAGGCTCTCTCCACGCAGAGCAGTGATGTTACCTCTACTCCACCAAAAAAGACATATTGAGAAGGTCGTATCTTCACGCAATGCTGAAATATACTGCATAGTGAATTAAGTGAAGGCATTAATAATTCAAATTGTGGACTACTTAAAGACCTGCTCGGTGCTCGACATACACTTTGGCATTTCCCATCTGCCTTCATTCACAAGAGCTCGTGGGAAAAGGAATCCGCTCACACAATGCACAATAGCTGTCTATGGAATCTCATTACACATATACAAAAAGGTCCAAAAAAGGATCTTGCGGTGTGATGGGATAGTCCATGGGCCGGCGATGTTTATCCCCCTATTCATGGAATATAGTCGCTGCTTCTGCAGGCTTCATCTGTTGGTGGAGAAGACGGTATCTATTAGCCCTGGAAGGGGAATTTATACTTTTTACTTTCTTTATGCCGGCATCAGAGGAGCGTCTTTAACAGCGGAAGGAACGTCCGTGAGAGTGGACGTCCTTCCACTCTGACACCCGTCTGGCCACCTTGCTGAACGCAGGTAGTGCGCTCAGCACTGCAAGGCTCGATGCCCCTATGGAAGATCACGCTTTGCAGCCCCGTCCAATGCGCGTCTAGCATTTTGGTGGGGAGGCTTTCTGCACGTCCGCTTGTAGCGCACGCAAATTCGAGTGGACGCCGGGAGGTACGTCAGTACAGGCGCACCTAGTGCGCTCGTCTTACCCCGGCCTTATACTACTTTTTCCAGGAGACAATATGCAAGCGCGCAACTCGCCGAGGGGAGGCAGTGAGATTTACTCAGCGACACTGGAAGGAATTAGAAGATCCAATTAAATATTTTATCTCTAAACCTTAGAAGAACTGATAGCTAGCGTGTAGATTAAAGTAAACCTGATTTGCATCATTTGAAAGAGGTTTAAGAACAGGATTAGAGCATAAATACAGGGTCAGGCAGCTATTGGCCCCTAAAACTTAAAATCAGGCTTTTACATTTCTGTATAAAACTCTAAAAAAAAATCCTTGGCTTGCTCCTGAAAAGTGTAGTTGACTCCTAAGGTTCCTTACTGGCTCATAAAACTAGACATATGGCTATATATATATATATATATATATATATATATATATTGTGATATAGTCACTGGACACAAATATCAGTGCTTTGGGTTTCTGCTTTTTTGTGCTACTATTGCAGGGTACAATATCACAAATACAAAACCACCAAATACAAAATAAACACCTACTCCTGGATGTGGAGACTTACTCCTGGATGTGGAGACCTACTCCTGGATGTGGAGGCTAACTTCACTTTATAAAATATCTGTCTAACATGGTGGACGGCTAAGCTGTTTACCAACCTATAAAAGCAAAATATTGTTTACCTTCCGCCTGGGCTCAAGATTAGGCTTTCTTTGTCTCTGCACCCAGCACTCAGGACTGCAGACTGAGGGAACCACATATCTCTTTAAAGGGCAGGGCAGTCCTAATTAGGCTTCAGCTGTTGGTTAACGCTATAGGGGAAAAGCGAGTCCTCCATCTGCCGGCTCATAAACCTATGGTCTACCACCCAGCCCCTAATCACACTGTCACAATATATACACACAGGTTGGGCACAAATTCTAAAATTCGTAAGACTTTGAAAACTAAAGTTTTTGGAGCCATCCGGATGTTAGTGGTTCCAGACCCGGAGTGCTCTTTATGGTCACTGCTGCTCCGATTACTGCAACAGACCATACACATGCTGGGGGTCCTCTGGGCAGCCCCGTCATGTGACATGCTTCCTGGAGTCATGCTGACTCCCTGCCGCATGTCCGTGAAGAAATGAACGCTGCAGAGTGCTGGGAGCTGAGGCACGAAGGAGATCGTGGCTCTCCCACCACGATCTCCTGCCTCTGTAACATCAGATTCTCCTAGATTATGAAGAATCTTAAATAACAAGTGCTCAACCAGTGTGTTTGTCTGTATATATATATTTTACTTTTTTATCTTTACTTTTAATAAATTTGCCTGTCAATCAAATCAATGGCATAGAAATCTAAGCACACGTCTGTGCCATCACGCAGTGACAGGTGAGAGCAGGAGAGCCAGCCAAAACTCCTTCTGCTTGTAGTCAGTGAGTTCTTCATGAGCACATTGATTACCATGAGGATCTCAGTGCCCATAGAGCAGCACGATGGTGCCACCCGTCATGCCTCACCATGATAACTTAAGTTGTGATTGCCAATATTTCAAGCGATGAGACACTTCACCCAGCTTTGATGTTCTATCACACGAAAAGTGAACCTGCCCACTAAAATTCTTCCCCTGCTGGTTAGTCCTCGGCAATCCTTGACATTATTATTATTATTATTGTCATCATTTATATAGCGCCAACAGTTTCCGCAGCGCTTTACAATAAACGAAAGGGAACGAAATACAAATAAACGGACATAAGATGGAATCAATAGATGTAGAGGGCCCTGCTCATAGGAGCTTATAGTCTAGAGGGATTGGGGTTGAGGAAGACAAGGGGAATTTCACTAGATAGCAGGATCATTAGTGCCAGTGGTTTGGGAACTGTGGAACCATAAGAGCAGCTTCAACCATGTGTGAGTAGGTGAGCAGAGGGAGGAGTTGCATCAGTGATGTGGTATGCTAATCTGAAGAGATGGGTTTTGAGGGATTTCTTGAAGGCCTGAAGGTCAGGGGAGAGTTTGATAGGACAAGGCAATTCATTCCACAGGACTGGTGCCGCCCTTGAGAAGTCTTGGAGGCGAGAGTTGGCCGTGTGTGTGTAGACAGATGACAGGTGGAGATCACCTGCTGAATGGAGTTGTCTAGATGGGACGTGCTTGCGGAGTAACGAAGACATGTAGGGAGGGGTTGAGTTATTGAGTGATTTGAACGTGAGCATCAGTATTTTAAACTGTATCCCGAAACGTACAGGAAGCCAATGGAGGGACCGGCAGAGGGGGGAGGTACGCGAGGTGCGTCTGGTGAGAAAAATAAGCCTGGCCCATGCATTCATTACAGATTGCAAAGGGGCGATACGGGAGTTGGGAAGACCAATAAGGAGCGAGTTGCAGTAGTCAAGTTGTGAAATTACAAGAGCATGAACCAGCACTTTTGTGGTATCTTGTGTCAGAAAGGTGGGGACACGGGCAATGTTTTTGAGTTGAAAATAACAGGATTTGGTCACTGTCTGGATGTGGGAACAGTGATGTCACTAGGGTTGGTATCACCCGGTGCGGTAACTTATGGTGTCACCCCCCCCCCCGAGTTTTATGGATTATTTTTTAACTACTCTTACTCCTAAATCAGTACTCCCATATAACACTGAATGCTCATACACACAGCGCACATTACTGTGAGGTTTATTGCTGTGGAGCTCTCTCATATGCTCACACAAATTTTTGCCAACTGCCAGCAAGTACGGTGCCTGTTCGAAGGCAGTGAAAGCACACATGGATATATATTGCCCCCAGCAGCTCTGGATATATTGCCCCCAGCAGCTCACCCATGGATATATATTGCCCCCAGCTCACATATGGATATATTGCCCCAGTTCACAGTTATATATTGCCCCCAGTAGCTCACCCATGGATATATATTGCCCCAGCTCACATATGGATATATTGCACCTCAGCTCACATATGGATATATTGCGTCTCAGCTCACATATGGATATATTGCGTCTCAGCTCACATATGGATATATTGTGCCTCAGCTCACACATGGATATATTGCACCTCAGCTCACACATGGATTTATTGCCCCAGACCAGCTCACACATGGATATATTGCCCCAGACCAGCTCACACATGGATATTGCCCCAGCTCTCATGGATACTGCCCCCAGCACACATGGATATGCCCCAGCTCTCATGGATATTGCCCCAGCTCCTCTCATGGTTATTGCCCCAGCTCCTCTCATGGATCCTGCCCCAGCTCCTCTCATGGATATACTGCCCCAGCTCCTCTCATGGATATTGCCCCAGCTCCTCTCATGGATATACTGTCCCAGCTCCTCTCATGGATATACTGCCCCAGCTCCTCTCATGGATATACTGCCCCAGCTCCTCTCATGGATTTTGCCCCAGCTCCTCTCATTGATATTGCCCCAGCTCATGGATATGCCCCAGCTCATGGATAATGCCCCAGCTCATGGATAATGCTCCAGCTTATGGATAATGCCCCAGCTCATGGATACTGCCCCAGTTCATGGATTTGCCCCAGCTCATGGATACTGCCCCAGCACATGGATATACTGTCCCAGCTCATGGATACTGCCCCAGCAGCTCATTGATATGCCCCAGCTCATGGATAATGGCCCCAGCTCATGGATAATGGCCCAAGCTCATGGATATACTGCCCCAGCTCATGGATATACTGCCCCAGCACATAGATATACTGCCCCAGCAGCTTGTGGATATTGTCTCAGCTCATGGATATACTGCCCCAGCAGCTCATGGATATTGCCCCTGCTCATGGATACTGCCCCAGCTCATGGATAATGCCCCCAGCTCATGGATATGCCCCAGCTCATGGATAATGCCCCCAGCTCATGGATAATGCCCCCAGCTCATGGATATTGCCCCAGCTCATGGATACTGCCCCAGCACATGGATATACTGTCCCAGCTCATGGATACTGCCCCAGCAGCTCATTGATATGCCCCAGCTCATGGATAATGGCCCCAGCTCATGGAAAATGGCCCAAGCTCATGGATATACTGCCCCAGCTCATGGATATACTGCCCCAGCTCATGGATATGCCCCAGCTCATGGATACTGCCCCCAGCTCATGGATACTGCCCCAGCTCATGGATATTGCCCCCAGCTCATGGATATTGCCCCCAGCTCATGGATATACTGCCCCAGCACATGGATACTGCCCCAGCTCATGGATATGCCCCAGCAGCTCATGGATGTATGCCCCAGCAGATGGATATGCCCCAGCAGCTCATGGATATTGCCCCAGCTCATGGATATGCCCCAGCCATGCCCCAGCAGCTCATAGATATGCCCCAGCTCACCTCCGCCGCATGTTCGCTCCCTCTGAGCGTCCGGCGGTGTGCAGCTTGGGCCCTCGCCTGGGGGAGCCACGTGACCAGCCGCGATTGGCTGGTGACGTGTTTCCCCCAGGCGAGCGCCAAAGCTGCATGCTTCGGACGCTCAAAGGGAGCGAACACGCGGCGGAGGGTGAGACACCCGCCCTTAGGGTGACGGTGTCACCCTAAAGGCAGGTGTCACCTGGTGCGGGCAACACCCCCCACCCCCACGTAGCGACGTCCCTGTGTGGGAAGAGAATGTTAGGTCAGAGTCAAAAGTGACAACAAGGCAGCGAGCTTGGGGTGTTGGGCTAATGGGCGTTCCATTTACTCGTAGAGAGATAGGTGGTATTGGGTTCTTCTTAGAGGGAGGAATGACGAGAATTTCAGTTTTGGCAAGATTGAGTTTAAGGAAGCGGGAAGCCATCCAATTTGAGACAGCGGAGAGACAGTCAGTGACTCAATCCAAGAGACCCGGAGAGAGATCAGGGGAGGAGAGGTAAATTTGAGTGTCATCAGCGTATAGGTGGTACTGGAATCCAAAGGAGCTGATCAGTTTTCCTAGAGAAGAAGTGTAGACTGAAAAAATTAGAGGGCCCAGACTGAACCTTGGGGCACCCCAACAAAGACAGGCTGCCGGGAGGAGGTACTTCCAGCAAATGAGACACTAAACGATCGTTGGGACAGGTAGGAAGCGAATCATGAAAGAACAGTACTTTGAAGGCCTATATCACTAAGAGTTTGAAGGAGGAATGAGTGGTCAACTGTATCAAAGGCGGCAGAGAGGTCAAGAAGGATCAGCAGTGAGTAGCACCCATTGGATTTAGCAGTTGCAAGGTCATTGGTCAGTTTCGCAAGAGCTATTTTTGTTGAGTGCAGTGAGCGAAAGCCAGATTGCAGAGGGTCAAGGAGAGAGTGGGTGTGCCATACGCAACATTCTGCAGGAGAATCTCCCGATCCTCTCTTGTCACTCGACAAGACTGTGTGCAGAGGTTTGAGTGTCAAGCAAGGCACAGGAGAGCTTACCCCCAGAATATTGCTTGTTAGCCATTTCTGTTTCTGATATAACGAGTCACAGTGCTTTCAATCCTCCTGCTATACCAGAGGATTATAGGAATCGAGTGACACATTATTACTGTGAGGGCTATTCACTAAAGTCTGAGTTTTCCACCGAATTGCACCGAGTGGTGAATTTCACTGTATATGCAAATTCGTGGCGATTTGACAAATACAGAGGAATTGTCATTAAAATACGGTGCTTTCCGCAGGCACCGAAATTGCCATAGAGAGCTTTGTCTATACTCAGAACGCCGAATTGCCACAAAATGACCTGATTTCGGTGTTTCAATTTGATAGGTTTAAACAGGCCTATTAAAATAGGTTTTAAGACCATTATTATTTTTATGTTTTACAAACACCTTTTTCATTTTTTTAAATACTTTTTTTTTTATTAGTTAAAAAACTTTTTAATTATTATTTTATAAAGGACTAATTTTTTTTATCATTTAGACACATTTTTACTACAATTTTATTGATTCAGCCTCCTATTAGGAGAACGTGAGACTTCCTACTTTTTAATTTTTTTCCAGTTCGGTGGAATTTGCCGAGCCGAATTCTCTGCAATCTGGCACTTACCAGCGCTGTTCGCCAACGTCCGATAACTGATCCGGCGACTCCATTTCCAGCAAAATACAGTGAACGTTCCTCAAATAGTGAATTCGCTGAATTTTTAACAATATGGAATCGCTGAAGTGAGCCAAAATACGCCGAAATGAAAAGCACCAAAAAAAATTTACATTTCGGTGTTGTGGTTTCATCAGAGTTCCATTAGAATTCTGACCCAGAAGAGAGAGTGGGCTTGAAAGACTCTGTACATCTGTGTTATCTGTCGTTGCTGTATATAAACAATTGTACCAAATTTGGCCTCGTGTACCTGATGAGTGACAAACGCAAATATGCAAGACATTCACCTTTGCATAAAGATGTCAGAGCGCAGACATGATCGTGCCATGCTTGGATGGTTTAAACACATTTTTTTACACCACCTCATACACATGGAGTGAACAAAACATCTTGCTTCAAACACAGGTAGCATTGTTCTGGTATCGTCCCTGGGATCTAGAAACAAGGCAAAACAAGTGTTATGATTTCTCCGTGCAGTGAAGCCATAGTCAGGTGTTCCCCCCCCCCAAGAAAGAAAAAGGCTTGGGTTGCTATCAGGGTTATTCAAAGAGCTCCATATTGCTGGCGAAAGGTAATCGAACGCTGAAATTCAGCGTACAGTTACATTTCCTGTCCATTCGGCTAATCAGAGAGCAGGCAGTTCGCCAAATGTTGGCGAATTGCCTGCACATACTGTGCCTGTTCGGTGCCTGTTCGAGGGCAGAGAAATCCCCATAGAGAAGCAATGCTTCGTCTATTCAGAGAACACAAACGAGCAGTGAAAAGTTGCCGAAATGCCCTGCCATTCGGTTGCTTCATTCAACAGGTTTATTCAGGCGAATCCCATAGGCTTCAATGTTAAAAATATTCCCGTTTTAACTCAATATCTAATAAACCGTTGATTATAATATTCTGCAGTAAAAAGTTTCTTTATTTATAGATTTTTTAGGATATTTTAGGCATTTTTATGGATTTTTTCATGAAAATATTTTTTCTGTTTTTTCTTTTTTCTGTAACAGCCCTTTTTATTATCATTCATTGGATCTTATGTGTAAATTTCAGACATTTTCGTTCTGTAGTTTCTTTGCAAACAGCGTTTCACTTTTCAAACATTCAAGCATACTGTTTTTTTTTTTTTTCACTGCATTCGTCTGCGGTGTCAGGTTTTTCCGGCGGCTGCTCTGCGCTCTGATCAGCTCCTGCTCGGGTTTTTCTAGCGTGTTCGGCGGGGTTAATCCATATGTTTTTCCGGGTTTCGGCGTGACTTCGCTGGGTTTTGCGGTGAGTGTTCGGCGGGTTTGCGGCGGCTTTTCCCTGCTCTACGACGGCCTTGTGGTGCTTGCTGAATACACCGCAGGGTCGCTGAAATGGGATCGCCAAATCGCGCCGAATTGAAGAGAACAAAAAGTCACCGAACGTGCAGTGACTTTTCGATTCTCTTTGAATAACCCTGTATGTCTCCCAAGATGCACTATTATTACAAGAAACTAAAAATTACAATATACCAAGGGGCTTGTTCACAACATTCTAACTGTGATGCTTTTTGTTGTTGCTGCTATTGTTTAAGACTCGCTTTGGAGTTGTGAGTTTGGAGTTGGTTTTTTTTTTCTGTCTGTCGAAAAAATAATTTTCTTGCATCCAAATATGCGAAACGAAGGTACAAACAGGCCTGTGCCTAGTATAAACAGGACAGAGGCCTAAGTGGCGCATTGTTTGGGGTCCAGCGTGGTCCCACTAGGACCCACACTAGCTCCCACACCATGCAATTGCATGCTGCCTACACTGAAAGGCTTTATAGCAGCAAACAGGATGCTCTCTAGTAGTCAATATACCTCTTTAACCTATAGTCTCCAGACTCTGCTCACTATTTACCCTTGACCTAGGCCTGCCCCCTGACTACGATGCTTGGACTACCCTTTTCGGATACCTTGCCTTGATTCCCCAGGGCCCTTCCGCCGCTACACCACGCCTCACACACCGGCCTCCTACAGCGGCAGGTATGACAACATGGTGTGAAAATTGCATAAAAAGATGCAGGGACTTCCGCATTTTGGAAGTCCTGACCTAATGGGGAGATGCAGTGGACGCCAAGTGAGAATCGGTGAGTATTTAACCCAAATTTAAAAAAAAATAAATATTATTGAGTAATATTATAATTATTGCATATTATTAATAGAATTATTTTGAATAAATAATATATATGTTATAAATAATTATTATATTTATATATATATATAATATAATTTGAATAATGTACTATATATATATATAATAATATTATATATATTTATATATATAATATTATTATTTAATGATAATAATTATTATATATAATACATTTTTAATAATAATTAGAATGACTTCTATATTGAGAAAAGTCCCTGTGTGGACTGAAACATCAACACATTTTTATGGAATGAAGAAAGTCTCTTGTGTGCACCTTTTTCTGGAATTATACTGGCTGGGTGGAGTAGAAGTAACATCACTACTCTATGACTGTGGAGACCGTGGAGACACAGGTTTGAATCCTGGCAAGAGCACCCAACCAGTAAGTGTCCTTGGGCAAGACACCTACATACTTGAAAACGAGAGAAATCTCAATGTATCCTTGCTGGTAAAATACTGTCTCAAAAAATATATATATATAATATTATTTAATGATAATAATTATAACATATTATAAATATTTATTAATTATTAAAATTAATTATATTGAATAAATAATAATATTTAAGGGAACAGGGGGGTATATATTGTCATATACTGTCCTTTTAATTCCTTGCAGACATTGAAAAAAAAAATTATTTTATTTGGCATAATGCTTATTTTACCAGACTTACATCATCTATTGGCTTTTAAAGTATTTTAAAAAAAAACATAGTACAACAAATTTATTATAAATTATATTTCAGCATTTATGTATATAAAAAAAATCGCAGAATAATGTAAAATTATGGAAGCATGGGCAATGACATAAAAAGAATAAAAACACCCAAAGTGCTCACTACTACCCAGGTTGGGGAAGATTATCTTTCCATAGATTTGGGATGTTCGAGGCTGCAGTGAATGGGCGTTGGGGGACTTCCGTTGGCTTTTTGTTAGCTAGTACCCATCCGCATCCCTTTTTAAGACTTTTCCCCAGTGAGAGACACCCCATTGTTTTTTTTTTTTCCGTCCACCAATCCCATCTCTCTTGCATTCTGCGTGTGTAGCAGATACATTGCTTTTGCATCCAACTGCTTGAGAGAAAAGGATTAGCCATGTATCACTAATGTATATTAGCCTCCTAGTACTCCGGGCACGTACAGGCCCTTCAATAGACGCTCTCGGGCTTGTGTCATTCTGTCCCTGCTGAGATTACTTCATTGTGTTGGGGGGGCAGAAGAATCAAATTTCTATAATAATCTCTGCGAACGCCCCTATTAGGGAAAGGACAAATAATAATATATTTATAGTTTAATGGAAAAAAAAAGTAAGAAAGAGCCGCGATCACAAGACAAATAGTCAGGGATAAACCATGAATTACCATGGAGACATCTCCCTTATTACGCCACTTGCCAGGAATCCGTTATGTGCTTTTTATTATTCTTGCTGCGCTCCAGAAGGTTGACTTGGCCGTAGGTAATGGTATCTATATTTGTCATGGTGGGTATATTTTCTTTAGTGCCCGGCAGGAAACACTTTGAGGGCCTGGAAACCTATTCATTAACAGGACTATACACTGGACACAATGTCACCCATTTAGACTGGACGAAAGGAAATTCAGCCTAAAGCATAGGAAGGGTTATTTTACGGTGAGAACAATAAATCTGTGGAATTCTCTGCCTGTTGAGGTGGTTGGGCCAGACACTGTACAGACTTTTAAAAAGCGACTGGATGACTTCCTGCAGACACAGAATATTAAGGGTTATAGTATTTAATATGTGGGTAAAAGCTTCTTGATCCAAGGAGAAATGTGACGCCATCTGGGGTCAAGAAGGAATTTTTTCCCAGTATGTTGCATATTGGCGAGTGCTTCAGAATGTGTTTTTTGCCTTCTTTTGGATCAACAGCAGTAGGTGATGTGTGAGAGGCTGAACCTGATGGACGCACGTCTTTTTTCAGCCTATGTATCTATGTAACTATGATATTCTCTTAGCGCCGTTGTCCAATGTCCACCATTATCGGAAACGCAGTGAAGCCTGGCGATCCAGAGGGGGAGATTCAACTAGAGGTGTGAATTCGTTTCGTACCGAATTGCAATTCGCTACGAAATTCATTAATTCGTATTTCGGAATTACTTCTGAAATAACAAATTGATTTGATCCGAATTGATACAGAAACTAAACAAAACAGTATATAATGAATTTAATTTGTTATACTGCTTCATAAGAGAATGATTGATTAAATGATTCCTGAGCAAAATTTGATCAATTGGAGTTTTATTTAGTGATCCGAAATTGGAATCGATATCAACTATCGAATCACTCTTAACTTACAATACATACAAGTATTAAAGCAAACGACTTAATGAACGAATCAGATTCGTTTGACTGTTACACAAAGCACCCCTGTACCTGTCCATTGCTCTGTGGTGCTGAATCTGTTGTCAGCACCACAGGCCATTGGACAGCTCAACATTCAACCCTAGCTTGCCTTTTAATAGCAGGATTTAATCAATTGGGGTTTCATTTAGTGATCCGAAATTCGAATCAATATCAACTATCGAATTGATCCGGTATACCAAACGAAATGAAAAACGTAACAAAATAACGAAACAAAATACATAATGAGATAACAAAAACAAAATTTATTTAAAACTAAACAAAATGAATATTCCAGCCATGCACACCTCTAGATTAAACCAATGCAAGCCGAAGTTTGATCAAACAATGGGGAAAAGAAGAATGGAACCAGCACTTACGTTAAAACCTCAAACTGCAGTTATTCTCTATTTACCAGTGTTTTATCGGCAATTGAAACAACGGGGGATATACTAGGTGATTTTAAGGTGGCCTTCTCTATAGAAACTATGGTCAAAACAATGGTGGCACAACTTCACCTCTAACAACGCCAGATACAGCAGTAAAATGTATGCATTGTAGTTCTATACTGCAGCAACTATTGTGGAAACACCAGTGGAAAGCCCAATGAAACCGATGCCGAGCACAACCCAAAAAACTAAGGGGCCTATTCCTTGATGTGCGCTAAAAAGGGGACGCTAACGAGGAAACCTGAACCTGCAGGTTTCCCCATACAATCTCCATTTTAACGCACTATTCTGGGGCAGGCACTGATTCAGCATCCTGCCCCAGAAAGCAGCGCTACCGTAGACGATACTCGCGCGGTAACGCTTCCGCGCCACCACAAGTATCAACTCCTGGATTTCAAAGGACTGCGCTGTCGGGCCGCGAGAGCTGCGAGATCTCACTCTCGGGAGATCGTGCAGGGTCGCAGATTGATTTGCGGAGGGAGACTGGAGACTATTTGTCCCCAGTCTCACTCTGCTCCCGGCAGCCGGGAATCGGGCCGTATTCTCGCCGCGTGATGAGAGGTGAGTATCTGATTTATTCGGGGAGTTTTAACTGATTCTGCAGAAGCGGTATCAGTTAGCACCAGCTTCTACCTGTGGTTAACTTTTTCGCTGCCGCATCGGTGCGTTAATTAGCGCTCGCACTTTGTAATACCTTACTTACCCTAACACTAATTCTTAATCGTGCTTCCCATGTTAAGTATAGGGTGCGCAAAGCACAGTAAGCTTGCGCAAGCTCGCTCAATCACTGGTGGGCTGAGGAATTTTGAGGAGGTTTAGGCTAGGGTCAGACTAACGCATTTTTCGCGTTGTCCGTGAAAAAGTGCGTTCGAACGAATGGACGGATTTTTTCACGGAATACGCGATAGCGGTCATACGATGCGCATTGTCGTCCGTGATTTTGTACGGATCATCAATAAAACACTTTTTGCGTCTGGACGTTATGTTGGCCGGACGTGTGCAGCGTCTGACATCTCCTAATCACGCAAACACGCCGCTATGCGGCCGCAGCGCACTCTGTACGTCAGTAGTAGCGGTTTGACGTTCTCGAAAAAATGCGTTCGTTTGCCACTTGCGTTGCACGGACGAACGTTCGTGCGGCCATCGTCGTATGTTCCCCGGCATTGGACGTCATTTGCTGCTAGCACGACCGTGATTTTGTGCGGCTAAACGCACGTTAAAACTGCTTTCGTCTGACCTTAGCCTTAGGCTAGGGTCAGACGAACGCATTTTTCACGTCTACCGTCAAAAAGTGCGTTGATGCGTCCGAACACATTTTTTTCACGAAAGACGCGATAGTGGTCATACGATGCGCAGTTTCGGCTGTGATTTTTTTACGGATCCAAACCAGGAAACTTTGGGTGTCCGGACGTTATGTTGGCCGGACATGAGCAGCGTCTGACGTCTCCTAATCAGGCACACACGCCGCTATGTGGACGCAGCGCACTCTGTACGTCAGTACTAGCGGTTCGACGTTCGTGCGAAAATACGTTCGTTTGCCGCTTGCGTTGCGCGGCCGAACTTTCGTGTGGCCGTACTTCGTGTGTGTGCCTGCTTTGGACGTCATTTGCTGCTACCACAGCCGTAATAAAGTGCGGCTAAATGCTTGTCCGCACTGCGTTCGTCTAACCCCAGCCTTAGCGTTAGGAAGGTAATCTGGGTGGCATGCGTTAAAGTCACTAAACCTGATGCTAACGCTTACATAACCAAACGCTCCTGTTAGTGTTCACTAGGGAATAGTACCCTATGGTGGAAAGAATGGTGAAAAATACAAGCGAAGTCCAGTGCCAGTTCCCTAAACAGTGAATTTGCCGTGGTTGGTTGTCGTCGTTCGCCAGCCTTTCATGGCCGTGGAGTTATAGGAGGCAAGTGAGGCAGAGCCTGACACGTCAGTGGGGTCTGAGGTTCTCCGCAGACCTGGAACAAGGGGTTGTTATCCCAAATGGCTCCGAGCTGTTCTGTAGCCCTGTGGATCGGCAGTAGTTGGGGGGAGGGGGTTGTTGGCGCATTACTGGCCATTGACCTCATTGCCCGTCACTGGTTCATTCAACAAAAGCAAGATGGCTAGTTTAGTAAAATAAGAGATCCAGAGAATACATAATTATGGTAAAGTTCGTTTATTTGCTGTTTTGTTTGGTGTTTTTTTGCTCGTGGATCCATCATGTTTTCATCATTGCAGTAGATCATTTTCCAGTTGTTTGGTGATTCCTGTTTTCCTGACAGAACAAAGCTGCCCCTTCGATAATAAAAGTCGGTGAATCACCGTTACGTCATCTCTGCAGATTCCAGCTTCGGCATTGACCTTTGTTGACATTATTCTTTTTTATTTCTTTTTTATATATATAAATAAAAAACTGAAATGTGAAAGTCAGCTTCTATAAAGTGAACCTTCGTGGGGAACTAGTGGTCCCTTCGCTTGTACTTTACGGTAAGGAATAGAAACACAGGCAAATCCTTGGGGCCGAGAATAGCGTTGCCAGGTCGGCCATGTTTTCCTGGACACATATCATTTATTCATGCTTACGGGCAGCGCACGCAAAGTGCAACTATGCAGCATGTGTAATGCATATGATGCTGGAACGAAATCAAAAGGGAATCCCAGGTGACCTGCCTTGATTTCCTTCATACATCATATGAATTATACATGTTGCAGGGCATCACTTTTCCCGGTGCTCTACCTCTGCATGAAATTTTGTGAAAGGATTTTACCAGGAAGGATACATTGAGATTTCTCTCGTTTTCAAATATGTCCTGGGTGGCGAGTATGTAGCGTTAGGTGTCTTGCCCAAGGACACTTACTGGAGAGGTGCTCTTGCTGGGATCGAACCCATGTCTCCACAGGCTCTCTCCATGCAGAGCAGTGATGTTACCTCTACTCCACCCAGCCAGGAAAATATGGCCGATCTGGCAACCCTTGCCAAGAATCCTGTAGCCCAGTCGATAACACCCCAATGGCAGTAAAATCAGGGGCCTTGAGGGAAAAAAAAAGACATCTAATCCATGGGTCCTTTTTATTCGATTTTTAAACATTTTACAGCATTTCTGATGGTGATTGCTATTGATAGTAAACGGTTTCAAGTGACCAGTGGATGATCGTCCAATGCCAATCTAAACCCCATTATAGTCATATACAGGTTGAGCATTCCATATCGGAAATACTTGGGGTCGGGGGTCAAGTCCTAAAAAATTAAAGGAGTTATTCAAAGAGAGACGAATTGGCCACTGAATTGCACCGAACTGTGAATTTTCCCCGTACAGTGCAATTTCGTGGCCATTCGGCTATTCAAAAAGCTAGCAATTTGCCAAATATTTACTAATTGCCAGCGAAATATGGTGCAATTCGGCAGCATGGAAATCCCCGATAGAGAAGTAATGGTTAATCTATTCAAAGAACAGAAGCGAAAAGTTGGCAAAATGCCCAGATTTTCGGTGGTTTGGTTCAACAGGTTTAAGGCTGGGGTCAGACGAACGCAGTGCGAACACGCGTGCAGCCGCACTTTATCACGGCGTAGTAGCAGCAAATGACGGGCAATACACGAAGTACTGCCGCACGAAAGTTCGGCCGGGCAACGCAAGCGGCAAACAAATGCATTTTTTTCTAGAACGTGATACCGCTAGTACTGACGTACAGAGTGCGCTGCGTCCGCATAGCGGCGTGTGTGCGTGATTAGGAGACGTCAGACGCTGCTAATGTCCGGCCAACATAGGCTGGGGTCAGACTGAGGCAGAGCGAACGCGCGTGCAGGCGCACATAATTACAGCCGCACCAGCAGCAGATGACGGGCAATGACGGCCAATATACGAAGTACGGTCGCACGAAAGTCCGGCCGCGCAACGCAAGTGGAAAATGAACGCATTTTTTCGAGAACGTTAAACTGCTAGTACTGACGTACAGAGTGCGCTGCGTCCGCTAGAGGCGTGTGTGCGTGATTAGGAGATGTCAGACGCTGCTAATGTCCGGCCAACATAACGTCCAGACACAAAAAGTGTTTTATTGATGATCCGTACAAAATCACGAACGAAAAATGCGCATCGTATGACCGCTCTCGCGTACTCCGTGAAAAAATGCGTCCATTCGTTCGAACGCACTTTTTCACAGACAACGTGAAAATGCGTTCGTCTGACCCTAGCCATAACGTCCAGACGCAAAAAGTGTTTTATTGATGATCCGTACAAAATCACGGACGAAAATGCGCATTGTATGACCACTATCGCGTATTCCGTGAAAACATGCGTCCATTCATTCGAACGCACTTTTTCACAGACGACGCGAAAAATGCGTTCGTCTGACCCTAGCCTAAACAGACGAATCCTGGCTTCAATGGAAAAAGAAATCCATTTTAATAAAATTTTTATTCAACGGTTTATTCTTTTCATTTGCAGCAAAAAGTCTCTTTCTTAATTTATTTTTTTGACATTTTTCAGGATTTAATTTCTGCGACATTTTTGATTCGATTATTTTTTAAAAGGCATCATTTTTTTTATTTTGTAACAGTCATTTTTATTGTTATTCATAGGAAAATTGAAGTTTTTTTTTTTACTCCTGTTCGGCGGCTGTTCGGCTTTTTTTGGCACCGTTAGGCGGCCTGTCCGGCAGATCGTCAGCTGCATTTGGCAGTTTGCGGCTGCGTTCAGCAGTTTATCAATGGCGTTCGGCGGGTTTATTGACGATGTTTGGGGGTTTATTGATGGTGTTCGGTAGATCGATTCAGTGCACTTTGAAAAACCCTGCGGTGAATACCGAATTCACCGCAGGATCATGTAATTTGATTCCCCGAAGTGTGGGGAACGAGATAGCACCGGTATGTCGGTGACATTTCGGTGCTCTCTGAATAACCCCTTATGTTTTATTAATTGTGTCTGCTTTTAGCAAATGTGGCTACTACAAGGGTTGCCACAGCGGCCATATTTACCAGGACACATTTATTCATGCTGATGTGAAGAATGCCACCCTGCTGCATGTAGAATCTATACACTACAGGTAAGAAATCAAAAAGGAATCCCAGGTGAGCTACCTTCATTAATTCCTGCAGCATATGAATTATACATGCTACAGGGCTGGTCATTCCCTGAGCTCTCCCTCTGCTTGAATTAGGCTGGGGTCAGACGGGCGCAGTTATCACGTCCGTGTTGCCGCACATTTGTACGTCCGT
The DNA here is from genome assembly GCA_009667805.1 of Leptobrachium leishanense. Lineage (NCBI taxonomy): Eukaryota > Metazoa > Chordata > Amphibia > Anura > Megophryidae > Leptobrachium > Leptobrachium leishanense. The sequence goes on from CM019070.1 coordinate 139,116,389, forward strand.
GGCAGCATAGCATTCTGACCAATGGAGCCCCACACACGAAGTACGTGCGCACAGAAGTGCGGGGGCTGACGGACGCAGCAAACGGACGCAGGTTAGGCAAGAACGTAATACTGCTAGAACGGACGTGCGGAGTGCGCCACGTCTGCAACGTCCGCATAGCTTTGTGTGTGAGTGATGGATCGTAGTCAGACAGACTGCATTTATACATCCAGCATTTTTGACAGACAGAATGTTTTTTCATTGTAATTTATTTTCCCTGCTACATCAGTCAAAAAATACGTCAGTGAAAAAAACAGACTGTGTGGCCACTACCTTGTCGTCAGTCAGTAAGTACGTCCGTACTGCACGGACGCACAGTCCGTACAAAATGCGCTCATCTGACCCCAGCCTTAGTAATATGTCCTGGAGAAAATGGTCGATGTGGCAACCCTACATAGGGGGCTATTACAATCTTCTCGTTAAAACGCTCGCGCAACACGTGAATTTGTGCGCCAAGTGTTGAACGTTAACGCGTGTAAATCAACGCCGGAATTGCAATCCTCGTGCATTTTTTCATCCGTCGAGCAATAACGCGCATAAAACGGACGCGGCGCGCAGAAATCAGTGTGCGGACTGTTTTTTTCACGCAATTCAGCCAATCAGAATTAAGAACCACAATTATCTCAAGTTTTTGCACCTGTCAAAGTCAATCTGCGCATATATGCTGCATCAATAAAAAAATGCACACAACTTCTCAAATTTATTGGTTTGGGTATGTGTAGAATGTGTAACTATACTTTGCTGCATTTTTTTTTTCGTGCTGGTGTATTTGGTTTCGGCCACAACGTTCAGATTGGCAGTTTCCACCAGCTTTTCATAGACGTTAAAGTTATGCGCGCAAACGTGTTTTGGGTATGTGTAGAATGTGTAACTATACTTTGCTGCGTTTTTTTTTTTGGGCTGGTGTATTTGGGTTCGGCCAGGTTGTTCAGATTTGCCGTTACCACCAGCTCTTAGGCTAGGGACAGATGAGCGCATTTTCTGCAGCCACCGTCAAAATGTACGTCGATGCGTGCGCACGCATTTTTTCACGGAATACGCTTAAGTGGTCAGACGATGCGCAATTCTGGACGTATTTCATGACGATGGGGTGAAAAGAAGTCTAGGGAAATCCGGCTGTTTGAACGTTATGTTGGCCGCACACTAGCAGCGTCTGACATCTCCTAATCACGCACACACGCTGCTATGCGGCCGCAGCGCACTCTGTACGTCAGTAGCAGCGGTTTCACGTTCTGATAAAAATGCGTTCATTTGCTGGTTGCGTGGTGTCGGCGCACTTTCGTACGCACGTACTGCGTATATTGGCCGTCATTGGCCGTTATGTGCTGCTACTGCCGCCGTGATTTAGTGCGCCTGCACGCGCGTTCCGACTGCCCCACTCTGACCCTAGCCTTAGGAGTTGTGAAAATTATGCGCCCAAACGCTGTGCGTTAAATCGTGCGCATAGATTGTAATACCATCCGCGTAACAGAGCACAAACGCATTTGCGCTCACAATGTTAAGTATAGGACGCGCGCAGTACAGTACACTCGCAAAGGGTTTGCGCAGGTTCACCCGCGGTAGACGATTATGCGCGTTTGTTGCGCTGACCATGTAATACGACGTTCAGCGCAAAGGGTTTTACTGCTCGCGTTAATGTTTTTTTGCGCCGTCGCAAACGTTGTAATTTAGCCCAGGGTGAATCTGTAGATATCTGATCTCTATCTGCAAAATACAGGAAAGCAACCCTCATTTCATGATAGAAGCATCTTACGTTTCAACTCGATTTTTCCTTTAATCTCACGGTGTAGGCGCAGGTCTGCAAACAGAGCTTAATAGCGCAGGAAAATGCCTTTGCAACCCATTGGGTTATTGTAAACTGGTTCAATGTCAATAACGGCAGTTTGTCAGCATGTAAACGTTAGTCAAAGGATGATGTCAGAAGTGGAGGATGAGTGGGAGTAAAACAGGAACAGCGCCGCTACATGATTTATTAACTAACTAGGTGCTAATTTCAAGCTGCGATCACTAATCCGTGCCATTTAGAAGCTGGCGGCGTGCTAAAACCTCAAACCCTGTCTGTGCCGGGCATTTAGGGGTTAATTTGCGCTTCAGCGTGCAGTGGGAACACGCTGCTAAATTACAGAACCAAATCGTCAAGGACTTAGCAGTGATTTAAGTTGCATTCGTTGAAGTTTTCTCAAAAAATTCTTCATTGCTTTTTTTAACATTGTATCAGTTTGTATCAATAGCTCTGTTTTTATGTATATACACTATATTGCCAAAAGTATTCGCTCACCCATCCAAATAATCAGAATCAGGCGTTCCAATCACTTCCATGGCCACAGGTTTATAAAATCAAGCACCTAGGCATGCAGACTGTTTTTACAAACATTTGTGAAAGAATGGGTCGCTCTCAGGAGCTCAGTGAATTCCAGCGCGGAACTGTGATAGGATGTCACCTGTGCAACAAATCCAGTCGTGAAATTTCCTCGCTCCTAAATATTCCACAGTTAACTGTCAGCTGCATTATAAGAACGTGGAAGTGTTTGGGAACGACAGCAACTCAGCCACGACGTGGTAGGCCACGTAAACTGACGGAGCGGGGTCAGCGGATGCTGAGGCGCATAGTGCGAAGAGGTCGCCAACTTTCTGCAGAGTCAAGCACTACAGACCTCCAAACTTCATGTGGCCTTCAGATTAGCTCAAGAACAGTGCGCAGAGAGCTTCATGGAATGGGTTTCCATGGCTGAGCAGCTGCTTCCAAGCCATACATCACCAAGTGCAATGCAAAACGTTGGATGCAGTGGTGTAAAGCACGCCGCCACTGGACTCTAGAGCAGTGGAGACGCGTTCTCTGGAGTGAAGAATCGTGCTTCTTCATCTGGCAATCTGATGGACGAGTCTGGGTTTGGCGGTTGCCAGGAGAACGGTACTTGTCTGACTGCATTGTGCCAAGTGTAAAGTTTGGTGGAGGGGGGATTATGGTGTGGGGTTGTTTTTTTTAGGAGCTGGGCTTGGCCCCTTAGTTCCAGTGAAAGGAACTCTGAATGCTTCAGCATACCAAGACTTTTTTCACAATTCCATGCTCCCAACTTTGTGGGAACAGTTTGGAGCTGGCCCCTTCCTCTTCCAACATGACTGTGCACCAGTGCACAAAGCAAGGTCCATAAAGACATGATGACAGAGTCTGGTGTGGATGAACTTGACTGGCCTGCACAGAGTCCTGACCTCAACCTGATAGAACATCTTTGGGATGAATTAGAGCGGAGACTGAGAGCCAGGCCTTCTCGTCCAACATCCGTGTGTGACCTCACAAATGCACTTCTGGAAGAATGGTCAAAAATTCCCATAAACACCCTCCTAAACCTTGTGGACAGCCTTCCCTGAAGAGATGAAGCTGTTATAGCTGCAAAGGGTGGACCGACGTCATATTGAACCCTATGGATTAGGAATGGGATGTCACTTAAGTTCATATGCGAGTCAAGGCAGGTGAGCCAATACTTTTGGCAATATAGTGCATATACTGTATATTGATCTATAACTGTTTTGAGGTCTGGGGGTTTCTGGGGACTGCTGAAGAAATAGGATTAACTCCTAAGCGGAAAATAAGTAAATAGTGTCAACGGCTACAATGCCTCAATTACCAGCTTCACGTTGGCACTGCTGGAATAAGCAGCATGTATAGTGCTGCCTGCGTGTGCGTTTCCTCTCGCCCTCACTTAATTTCCACTCGCCAAATGCTAGTAGGCGAGTGGAAATTTTGAGCCCTGCAGTAGAAGACTCTGGAGTTTGTGAGCACGATTCTTACTTTTTCTTTCTTTTTCCATTGATTTATATGGAATACTACACTAGATTTGTTTATCTTTTCTGTTTTTTTCTATGTACATATGGTGAGAGCTTAACAAAAAGGACAATTTTATAAATAACCTTTGTCTTGGATCATTTTACGTATGTATTTCCACGATCAGATCATATAGATTTGCGCTATACCAATTTCTGTTTGGATCGTTTATAATAGATGATTGGGGAGACCTCTATTTTGGTATATAGCACATCGTGGGATACAAAATTTGTGAATGTTGTGGTGATTTTGTGCGCTTCCCTACACAGTTTCCACAGATGTGTATTGCCTAAAATTCTCAGTATTCTTCGAATGTAATAAATGGGCAGAGAATTATGGGAGTTGTAGTTCAGAAACATCCGGGGGGCCGGAGTTTGACACCCCTACTCTAATGGATAAAAAAAAGAACTTGGTGGTAATAGTGCCAGTAATAGGGAACCTCTAAGAGTTAACGGCTCACGGCGCATCTTCCCACTGGTAGCCCCTAATTACCGGCTTAGTGGGTGTAGACCCCATAGTCTTGTTTTCTCCATTGTAACCGAAAATAAATCATCAACAGATCAAAAGAAAATTCTATTTATATGTTTTTAATACAAACATTTAAAAAGTGTGGGAAATCAACCGTTTTATTCGCTCGTGATTCTGGAACACGTGAAAATGTGCACATTATTTGCCTCCTGCAGGAATTTGCTGGAAAAAAAAGGCTCCTCGTGGGTGAAAAATAATTAATCACATCCACTGTGGTGACTCAGAAGTGCGACCAGTGGCTCCTTTCAGCTTTCTCAGCTAAAGGGAAAAGAATCAGTACAAATATACCACGCCAGATTTATTATTATTTATTTAATCTGAAACATTAAAGGCATCGTTGCTGCAGACAACGGGAAAAAGCAAAAGATTTTCATTTTAGGGGTTATTGACGAAGCAACGTTACGCGACCAAAGTACACGGCGGTTTCAGATAATTGCAAAAATTCTTACAAATTCTTAAAAATTCTTACAATGACAGTGAAAATCCGGCTGTCCAGAGACACAAAATTCAACAACGGCAGAGGAGGCTCATGTAAACAACACCGAATAAATGTACCTTCCACTGTGATTGGCCAAGTTAATTAGGAGTACCGTATATACTCGGGTATAAGCCGAGTTTTTTTACTCAGATTTTGAGTCAAAAAAACGCGATTCGGCTTATAACCGAGTCAACAGCGCGAGTCCGTCCGTGTTGAAGGGGAGGTGGCTGCGTGCAGGCGCAGCCGGTCACGTGGTCCGGCTAATCAGGTGGTACTGAGTCTCTGTACCACCTGACTGGCCGGACCGCGTGACCTGCGCACGCACGCAGCCGCATCCCCTTCAACACGGACGGACTCACGCTGTTCAGGACCGGGCAGGCACTCCCGCTGCCCGGCATCTGGGCCCCCTCAACCCCTGCTGGATCCGGAGCTGGGGCAAGTATCCATGTGAGAGCTGGCTGCCGCTGGGGCAATATCCAGGTGAGAGCTGGGACAAATCCATGTGTGAGCTGGGGGAAAATCCATGTGTGAGCTGGGGGCAAATCCATGTGTGAGCTGGGGCATATCCATGAGCTGGGGCAAATCCATGAGCTGGGACATATCCATGTGTGAGCTGGGGCAAATCCATGTGTGAGCTGGGGCAATATCCATGTGAGAGCTGGGGCAGTATCCATGTGAGAGCTGGGGCAATATCCATGTGTGAGCTGGGGCAATATCCATGTGTGAGCTGGGGCAATATCCATGTGTGAGCTGGGGCAATATCCATGTGTGAGCTGGCTGGGGCAATATCCATGTGTGAGCTGGGGCAATATCCATGTGTGAGCTGGGGCAATATCCATGTGTGAGCTGGCTGGGGCAATATCCATGTGAGAGCTGGGGCAATATCCATGTGTGAGCTGGGGCAATATCCATGTGTGAGCTGGGGCAATATCCATGTGTGAGCTGGGGCAATATCCATGTGTGAGCTGGGGCAATATCCATGTGTGAGCTGGGGCAATATCCATGTGTGAGCTGGGGCATATCCATGTGTGAGCTGGGGCAATATCCATGTGTGAGCTGGGGCAATATCCATGTGTGAGCTGGGGCAATATCCATGTGTGAGCTGGGGCAATATCCATGTGAGAGCTGGGGCAATATCCATGTGAGAGCTGGGGCATATCCATTAAATATTTTTTTTTTGTATCTATTTTTATTTTTGTAATTTACCAGTGGCTGCTGCATTTCCCACTTAGGCTTATACGCGAGTCAATAAGTTTTCACAGGTTTTTTGGGAAAAAGTAGGGGGGTCGGCTTATACCCGAGTATATACAGTATGTATGTGGCTTACTGAATGAAATGGGGATTAATAGGGTAATTCAAAGAGATTCGAAAAGTTGCCGCACATTCAGTGACTTTTCGTTCTCTTCAATTCGGTTCGTTTTGCCGATCCCATTTCGGTGACCCTGCGGTGTATACAGCAAGCACCACAGGGTCCCCAAATTGCAGGGAAAAGCCGCCGCAAACCCGACGAAAACTAACCGCAAAACCCGCCAAATGCACGCTGAAAACCCGCAAAAACATCTGGATTAACCCGTCGAAGACCCTGGAAAAACCCGAGCAGGAGCCGATAACACGCAGCGAAGCCGCCGGAAAAAGCCGACACCGCAGACAGAGGGCAGTGAATAAATTAGGAAAACAGTTTGCATGAATGATTGAAAAGTGAAACGCTGTTTGCAAAGAAACTACTGAGCGAAAATGTCTGAAATTTACATATGAGGTCCAGGGAATGATAATAAAAAGGGCTGTTACAGAAAAAATAAGTAAAGTAAAAAAAAGTAAAAAAAAAAAAGACTTTTTTTACAAAAAAATCAAAAAATTCAGAAAAATGCTTAAGATAGCCTAAAAAAATCTATATATAAAGAGACTGTTTACTGCAGAATTTTATAATGAACGGTTTATTAGATATTGAATTAAAACGGGAATATTTTTAACATTGAAGCCTATGGGATTCGCCTGAATAAACTTGCCGAATTAAACCACCAAATGACAGGGCATTAGGGGAACCTTTCACTGCTGGTTTGTGTTCTCTGAATAGCCGAAGCATTGCTTTTTCATGGGGTTTTCACTGCCCTCGAACAGGCACCTAACAGGCACCGTATGTGCAGGCAATTCGCCAGGATTTGGCGAATTGCCTGCTCTCTGGATAGCTGAATGGTCAGGGTCAGGAAAGGGAACCGAACGCTGATTTTCAGCGTTCGGTTACCTTTCTCAAGCATTTCGGATCTCTTTGAATTACCCTGTAAGTGTGTGCTTGGGTTGGCTAAGGGAAGTAGAAATGAATATGTGGTTAGCTGAATGAGGTAGAAGTGACAGGGTTATTCAGAGAGCGGTGAAAAGCAGGAGAATGACTGGAGAATGAAAAATTCTAGGTCAAAATAGCTGATTTGGAAAGTGAGATGAAAGGGAGAATTTTTCTGGTTTGGTTATTTTGACCTAGAATATTTCATTCTCCAGTCATTCTCCTGCTTTTCACCGCTCTCTGAATAACCCTGTATGTGTTGGTGGAGTGAGACTGGAGAGAGAGTTTGGCTGAGTGTGATAAGAGTGACTATCAGGGTTATCCAAAGAGATCCGAATTGCTTGAGAAAGGTAACCGAACGCTGAAAATCAGTGTTCGGTTCCCTTTCCTGACCATTCGGCTATCCAGAGAGCAGGCAATACGCCAAATCCTGGCGAATTGCCTGCACATACGGTGCCTGTTCGGTGCCTGTTTGAGGGCAGTGAAATCCCCATGAAAAGCACTGCTTCGGCTATTCAGAGAACACAAACCAGCAGTGAAAGGTTTCCCTAATGCCCTGCCATTCGGTGGTTTCATTCGGCAAGTTTATTCAGGAGAATCCCATAGACTTCAATGTTAAAAATATTCCCGTTTTAATTCAATATCTAATAAACCGTTCATTATAAAATTCTGCAGCAAAAAGTCTCTTTATTTATAGATTTTTTAGGATACTTTAAGCATTTTTCTTATTTTTTTTTTTTTTTTTTTTTAAAGTCAGATTTTTTTTTATTTTTTTTTTCAGTTTACTTATTTTTTTTGTAACAGCCCTCTTTATTATCATTCCCTGGACCTCCTGTGAAAATTTCAGACATTTTCGCTCAGTAGTTTCTTTGCAAACAGCGTTTCACTTTCACAGATTCATACAAATGGTTTGCTAATTTATTCACTGCCTCCTCTACGTCACAGCTGCTTCGGCTCTGTGTGATTCGGCTCCTGTTCGGCTCTGTTCGGCTCCTGTTCGGCTTTTTCGAAGGTTAATCCAGATGTTTTTGCTTGTTTTCAGCGTGCATTCGGTTAGTTTTCGTCGGGTTTGCGGCAGCTTTTCCCTGCAATTCGGGGACCCTGTGGTGTTTGCTGAATACACCGCAGGGTCACCGAAATGCAATCGGCAAAAGGAACCGAATTGAAGAGAACGAAAAGTCACCGAACGTGCGGTGACTTTTCGAATCTCTTTGGATAACCCTGTAAATCTGTATATATATAAATGTCACATAATATTCATAATTCTGGGTGGGGCTTGTTTTTTTTCTCTTTCGTGTTTTTTTTATTATTATCTATTTATTTATTTTTTTATTCTGTGTCTTCTTCATACTCACTGCTTTTGTTTTTTTGTTTTTTTTTGGGGGGGGGGGTTTGTGTGATCTTTCACCTTCCCTTTGAAGTGATCTTATCATTGTTGTCTCGTGCCTGAGACACCTTAATCTTTTTTCCTTTTTTTTCCCCCTTTTTTCTTTCCCCACTAACCATGCCATTTGGCGATTCACAACCTCTACACCCCCAACCGTGTCCCAATGTTTAATTCTATCATTCTACTCAGCATAGCTTCAATATACCTGAAGAAGGGAGGATCACTCTCGAAAGCTTGTATTTTAAATGTAACGTTAGTCCAATAAAAAAGGTATCACTACAGACTGATATACTCGTGATTTTGGCATCTGGACTAACACGGCCTACCTAATCTACATATATATATATATAGCCATATTGCACACAAACAAGTACATACACACTACATATTCTGCATAGACAAACACTGCACTGACTGCAGACACAGTACACACTGCAAAAACACAAGTCCATACACAATGCACATTTGTGTACGCACCACACTGCACATTCTGGAATGTTTACTACTGTTTGTTTAATCCACTCCCTTGCTGCCTCTTCCTGGTGGATTCGGTATTTTCCATTTGCAGGGAATCTGTGTCAGGGCGACAGCATGCATGGAGGAGGCAGTATGAATCTGTGGTGAGGTCATGATGGACGGAGTATGGGTCCAGCAGTTTCTCTGTCTGTGGGAAGCTGGTCTCATGCACTTCTGTTTGTGCAAAACTCCAGTTCCCCTGTCACACAGTGGGGCCAGCTGGAGAGCGGGGCCGGTTGCTTGGCACCGCCTACACCCCCCGAGAGCCGGACTTGTACTTTGTCAATCTCCATTGAACTCAATGCTGGAAACAACAGTAAAAACACAGCTAGACAACTTAATTTGACACTACAGTGGAAACTAAGGTGAAATCAACGCTAAATAAGAATGTCAGAAACTACGTTGGTATAAAACAATGAAGACTACACTGAAGTATGGTGGCAGCTCCCTGAGTAGTGAATTCACCAGGGCGTACACCTTTCTTGATCCACTATAGTTCCCTAAATTGTGCCGAACTAAATCCACTATTATTTCAACGAAAGAGTGATGATTAGTGACCTTTAGTGTGTGCGAGGTGTGCACATCTCCAACTCCATCTCGTCCCTCTGCTGCCCTGAACAAGCATACTCACAGACTCAACTCCATATCTTCCCTCTGCTGCCCCATCCACCCGCCCACCCAGGGTCGGTCCCTAATTTCAGCTCTCCTTTCCAGCCATTTCCACTTCTCTCACTAATTACTCTTACTAAGCCCAAACTTCTGGTCCTTTTCATGTAATTCCTACGATATTCTTCAGGCCACCAGTTTCACCTTACCTCTGCTCCTATTTGTTTCAGTTACCCCAGTCCCTTTAGAGTGTAAGCTCAGTATTAGCTCTTGTATTATGTAAGTCTGCTGTTTGTGCTTCCACATTGTACAGAATCTGTTGGCACTGTATAAGTACTTGTGACTGTAACTTTGTATTTCTGTAACAATTCAATGTTTCTTGAACCCAGGACATACTTGAAAACGAGAGAAATCTCAATGTATCCTTCCTGGTAAAATACTTTATAAATAAATAAATACATATAAAATCAAAGCTCATGTAAAACCAATTCATGCAGCATAAAATCAGAAAAGAAGGGGCCAGGAGAAGACCGACATGAAAAAGAGCGCCTTGTAAAATAATACTTTATGTAACCATCGTGTATCCGCCATTTCCCAATCTGATGCGTCTGTAAGAGAACATAACGAATAACCGGGCTGGTAGTTAATGCACAGACGTGTTCCTAGCAGTGATCAATAATCACCCAGTCGTACATTTATATTTCCTGTCTCTATTGTCCTTCTCTATTTATCAGAGCAGCGCAACTTCATCTGCCTTATTGATTTTGGGCTGTAAAAGCACAAGAAATGAAAAATAAGATGGCCTATTTTTTTGTGATGACGCCATGCACCGATATTTGGGGGGGGGGGTTTGAGTTGCAGTTAAATAGGTAAAAACTAAAAAACAACCCGCACTTGGTAAATTTATCACTTTGTCATTTTGGCTTCCAGTACTGCTTGAGTCAACAACCTTAGCCCTCCAGGGGCTACATTACAATCCCCGCGTTAATACGGGGGCGCTAGGGAGAAAAAGCTGCGCCTGCAGTTTTTTCCCTACCGCCCCCGTTTTAACGGGGGATTACAATGCAGGCGCTTAAACTGCCTGCATTGGTAGTGGGCGCTACGCCCCGGGATGCTCGCGGCAGCGCTGAGTGCCGCTGTGAGTATCCACTCGATGGAGTCCATAGTACTCCATTGAGCCAGACGCCGGCGGTCACATGACCTGCCGGATCTCGCCTTGCGAGATCCGGCCGGTTGGCGTAGTGATACACAGGGGGAGACTGAGGAACTTTTTCCCCCAGTCTCACCCTGTTCCCGCCGGTTGGAGGATGCGGTTGGAGCCGCGGTCCTCGCCGCGGGATAGGAGATGAGTATCTGATTGTTTTTTTTTATTTTTTTGGATGGTGTTAATGGATTCTGCAGAAACGGAATCCATTAACACCGAGTCCTGGCTTTGGTTAACTTTTTGTTAACCACAGCCGGACGTTAATCAGCGTTAGGACTTTGTAAGATTAACGCTGATTAACACTTTGCGCTCCCCATGTTAAGCATAGGGAGCGCAAAGTACCAAACGCAAACGGGTTACTTAACCCGTTAGCGTTTGGATTGTAATATGCGGTAGCCACCACGGCTAACGTTAATGCTCACGCAGGTGAGCGTTAACGTTAGCACCTAGATCGGGGGTCAGCAACCTTGGCTTCCTGATGTTTTGGGAACTACATCTCCCATGATGCTCAGTCACTTATTAGGCTGACTGAGCCACATGGGAAATGTAGTTCCCAAAACATCAGGGTTGCTGACCCCTGACCTAGATTGTAATGTAGCCCCAGATGTTTTTGAACTATATTTCCCATGTGGCTGCAGGAGGAGGGAATGCACGAAATGGTCATCTTGCTCCATTTTGAATGGGCACAGTGGCACTCACAGACCTGCTGTGCCAACTCACACGGTCTGGTTGATCACACCCGATATTGCCTTAGACCTCCCAACCACCTGGCAGGCTAGGCTGTTATCCAGATTTTGGAAGGTCTCAGGGAAAATGCTCTTTTGCATAAAAATGGTTAAATCAGGGCTATTTTTCTGCCATTCACCATGAGCAGCCGTGATTGGCTCCTGGGCAGGGTAGCAGGACGCCTCGCCCTGCAAGCGCTGATGCGATATGCCGATTTTGGTGTCATGAATGAGATTACGCATATCGTGGTGTGACCACACCCCTTCTGCGATCACGCCCTCTTTCACCTATTTCCCCTGACCTGCCAAAATTGTCAGGTATCTACACATGAGGTCCGAGTAAGCCAGTGAATGCGTTTTCCACCTCTCACAGCCACCAACGGACTGGATCACTAGGGAACAACAGCACCTCTACAAGTTAGAGGATCCACCTTTCATCCACAAGCCCACTAATAAAGGCCAATGGAGAACTTGGCTGGTTCTTATAAAGTTCTGAAGCAATCTTCTTCTAAATACCCTTAAAATGCCATGTGTGGCCATAACGTTGGACCCTCTTTTGCTTTGATTGCGGCACGCATTCGCCGTGGCATTGTTTCGAGAAGCTCACGCAATGTCACAGTATTTATTTGCGTCCAGAGTGGCATTAATTTGTGGCCAAGATCTTGTATTGATGATGGGAGAGTCGCAGCGCTGCGTGAAGTCTTCTCCAGCACATTATCCCAAAGATTCTCAATGGGGTTAAGGTCTGGACTGTGCGGTGGCCAATCCATGTGTTAAAATGATGTCTCATGCTCCCTGAACCACTCTTGCACAGTTTGAGCCCAATGAATCCTGACATTAAATATACAGCATATAATTGTATGTTATCTTGGATCTGCTAGTCCAGGGGTAGGTTTTTAAATTTCTGCATATCCAAGGGCTCTTAACTATGGACTCAGGTAGCAAATTGTCCTTATGTGGGTGCTTGAAAAAAAAAATAATAATATGTACTATTCGAGACCCTCCAGGATACGAATATATCCATATGCGCAAGTTGCCATCATCTGTCATTTAAGTAACCCGTGCATGCAGAACCAATCTGCTTAGGGAGTCCCATGAGAGTCCTCCATTTTTCTATCTGGGCAGGGGGCCAGACCTGTTTTCAAGCAAACCTCTCGTTCTTTTTTTTTTTTTATTATTATTATTTATTTATTTTTTCTTTTTTTTTGTCTCGGTTTTTAACAAGGGCCAAATCTCCGTCATCTCTAACAAACTCGTCCAGACCATTGAAAATTGCTTAAACAAAAAAAAACACACACAAAAAAAAAAGGACCTTTTCTTCGGCTACGAAAATCGAGTGCTAAAGAATCTGCACTTTAGCATTTGAATAACATTAACTAGGAGGAATACAAATTTTTAACCATTGTCACGAAACAAAGATCCACTGTTTTTAAGAATCTTTAACTGATGTGGATCATGAGGTCACTTAAAAGCTATGCGAGCGCCTCCCTCGAGCGGCTTGGCCTTGGTGGTCAAGGCAATTATTTTATGAGAATGTTGCATTAACTATTAGGGGATTATTTGCTAACCACCGCTGATATATTGAAATAACGTTGGATATACTTCATGGAACTATTGCGGATCAATTGTGTTGAAACTAGGGTGAAATCACTATTTATTAGTGTGGCTCCACCATTGTTCACCGTAGCTTCTCCGTCCTTTCCACCATGGTTTCCACCGTAGTTCCTGCCGAAGTTGTTCAGTTTAGATTTCACTGTACTTTTCATCATTGTTTCAATCAAAATCGTCCAGCATTATTTTTCCGACGTTTCTTTTGGTGTTCAGTGAAGATCGCGACTTAAAAATCCCCGAAGCAAATTCACCGGTGTTGCAAGCAACAGTAGAACAACAGTTATTTGAGAATAGCCACGGTTTACTCCTTTTTATGGACAAATTATGGTGCCACAGTTGTTCAGCGTTGCTCACCCTTGTTTGCAGAAACTTCGTTGCTGGATTTTGCTTCTCTAGATAGCTGAAGATCACCATAGTTGCAACAACAGTGATATATTCTGGTGTGTGGAACCTTGGTGAAAGAACGATGCTTGGTGACTGAACATCACCCATAAAAAAATGGCTCCAAGTTTGAGTAGAACTGCCCTGTTCAGGTCGCTCTTTCGGCCCCAGATTTTACAAGGGCAGTTCTTCTGGGGAGGAGCCGTGATTATAGTGTCTTGCTCAGGGGCTCCTAACAAGGACCTAACCAAACCTGCTTCCCTAAGACAAGGTAGCTGTAACACAAGGAACAAAGAGTGTGATTTTAGCTGTAACCAAAACCAGAAGCAAGACTAGGTGTAAAGGTAAAAGCAGAATGAAGCTTTATTACGGAGCTCTCTTTTATACACAGTTTTTGGCAAGAAAATAAGCCACACAAAGAGAGAACATACTGGCGACATCCTATCTCCTCCTCACACTTCCCCCGACTCGAGTGTGCTTTCTCAACATGGCATCATCCTTTCCAGCTACCTTGCAGCTGAGGGTGTAACCAAAACAGAATTATGAAGCAGGGAACATACATGCTTACATAACTATTTACTGTATTGAATAACCAAGTAATAACACACTGATGAACAGTAAAACTGGGCTTATCACCTAAGAGGATGCTTCAGCTAGAATTGGAATAATGAAGACGCTATTCAAAAACAATCAGTAAAATGGGGTTCTGTTACAACCCCTTTACTGTTGGAGATGTGCAAGACACAACTAACACCTACAGGGCTGCAATGCACTGCATAAACCGCGACTGCTCGTAATAATACAACTATAATGTTTAACAGTACTCACTAGAGGTTAATAGACTCAATGAATCATGTGATTTTCTCCTTGTACAATATATTGATGACCTTTTTGCTAGAAAAGTGTGAAGTGATCCAGATTTGGATTTATAAATAAAGGCAAAGATAATATTACAGAATCTTGATAACATTCTGTTATATATTGTACTATGGGTTTGTGCTTTAGATATGCATCAGCCAGCGTCTGGGATGGTGTGATAATCCTGTACTTCGAATATTTATTTGTGTACTTAAATTTTTGTTGGATTCCATAGATGTGCGGAAGACAAATGCTAGGTTCTGGAACCCCATTACAAGTTGAGTGCTAGCTATTTTGTGGGATGTCTTAATTACGGCAAGGCCTTATGTGTTGCCAATACAAGTTATGAGGTAACCAGGCACCTAGACCTAAAAAAAAATAAGCGTGGGAAGTCTCCAAGATTTCTGCTCCCCAATTAACCTTTGACCTGTCGCCCTGAACTCCTCTCCCCACACTCAAATTTAATATCAATGTTTAAACACAATGATGAGCTGGGTTTTAGGGAATTATGATAATTATCATTATGATAAGTCTAATAAATATATATTTCTGGTGATGTAAATAAAGAAACATGGTTGAAAACTAATAATACAATTCCAGTGTGTGAGCCGTTCCTCCTGAAAAAAATAGAGCAGGAACTGCGTTCCCAGGAGTTCCTGCTCGACTTGACTCTTGGTTATCACACAGTCAACCAGACAGTTTTTTTTTTCTTGTTTGGACCCAACACCATATTCCAGGTGGTTAAACAGGGGATCTGTTGGTGGACCTTTATATGGTCATGCAAAGCTATATGTAAAAGTAGGATGGACATTATATTTAGGGGGTGTCATGCCCAGGTACCGGGGTGGCCCCGGGATGTGGGGGATATGAACCCATGATGCATATTAGCACAAATAAACAAGTTGATAGGGGTGGAGGAGGATGAACGTATGAGTAAACTGACCAGGTTGGATTCTGTAAGATGATGGGAAGCGTGGAATAATTGCAGGAACCAGGAAAACAAAAATAAACAGGATCAATAGGTTTTTTTGCAGAGCAGCAGGTAACAGAACTTCTCTCTCAGAACACAAGAGCTGCAATGAACCAGCAATTCATCAGTGTGGGACGGAGCCCTTTATTTTGTGTGTCACGTGTTAGTGTTTGACTGTTTCACTGCTGGATGTTTTACTGCATACAGGTTCAGGGGTGGAACGGAACATAAAGTGTGCTGCCAGGAATGTCAGAGGAATGGTGATGAGGTGGGCATGACAGGGGGTCAAACTGAGATTAGGGAGGTGCCGTGAAACTCCTATGGTTCGCAAAGTCAATAGATGAGGTATGGCATCATGTACAACTATATACCCCACTCTGCCAGTGCCGTTCACCATCACCCATGGACTTAGAATGACTCTATTGTATTTTTGTTGCAGCGTCATTGAATTTGCATCCTCACTTTTCATGCTGACGTTGTTCCACGCGATTCATCTTTTGTCAAGCGTAATAGTCCACACGCATTCCTCCTCTGCCCACATGGATTCTATTCCCATACTCACAACTTCCCAGGAAGTCCTTACAGCAGTCATAAATGAGAACAAAGCGAGCGAAATTCCTCATCCCGCCTTCCAGTTGACCAACGGGACGTGTAAGCGGGAAACACAAGTCATATTGATTAAGTAGGCGTACTCTGAGAATGCAAGTGTGACAGTAGGATACACAAGTGGGTCAGGAGGGATTATTATTTAACCCCCTCTGTCCTCCCCCTACAGCAGCGATCTAAATCTATGCCCCCCCAGATGTTTGTTGCCTACAATTCCCAGAATCTTTGAATGCATTAGATGGCCAGAGAATCATGGGAGGTGTAGGCCAGAGAATCATGGGAGGTGTAGTCCAGAGAATCATGGGAGGTGTAGGCCAGAGAATCATGGGAGGTGTAGGCCAGAGAATCAGGGGAGGTGTAGGCCAGAGAATCATGGGAGGTGTAGGCCAGAGAATCATGGGAGGTGTAGGCCAGAGAATCAGGGGAGGTGTAGGCCAGAGAATCATGATAGGTGTAGGCCAGAGAATCATGATAGGTGTAGGCCAGAGAATCAGGGGAGGTGCAATCCAGAGACATCTGGGAGACCAGTGTGGGAGATCCTTGTTCCATACTATCACTTGAATGAAGATATATGGGAAGGAAGAAACACAGTAGAATAACCCTGAATCTTTTCCAGCATAGGGTTCTCTTGCACCCCGATGTGACTATACATCCCGAGTTACTCAGTTCCTTCCTATCGAGAGTATCTGGTGAAAAGATGCTATCGTCC